>CM069452.1:54747322-55229822 GCA_035610835.1 Ophiura sarsii
CTACCAAATTGAATGACTTTCTATGTGTAAATTTAAAAATAACCTTGCCAGAACATGGTTTAAATCTTCGGAAAATATGATAGTACGTTGGCCTGCGTGTATAATGCGTCATAGTTTGGGGGCATAAATAGAAATTTATACATAGAAATTCTTTCAATTTGGTATTAAACTCTAGCTATTTTAGCAAGCTTTCGATTAAAATTGTAAAATATACGTGGAAAACCGTTAGATTTTAAGCAATCGAGCATCTAAGCGCATCGGCCGTAATTCAAAAACTTGTCTTTTGCTAATGTCGGGTTTCTAGCATAGTCGTAGGCCTAACATTTTCCTAACTTTAAATCGTTAAAATCGATCTATCGTTATAAAACATATTATAAGCATTGTCTTGGGCTTAAATTTGATACCAAATCAATTCCTAAATCACAATGGTCATTGAGATATCATCTTTTGAAGCGTCGCGCATCGATCAAAATAAGGTGCAAAATGGTCGTCTAATTTCGACTTCCTATTATTTAGAGGTGTGCTACCTTAGAACCACAATGGGTTTTTTTATTTTCAAATTTGGTGTTGTTATATTTAATTATTCATGAAGCAAATACAATTTTAAACTCATGTCGAAAGTTTCATTGCCATTGAATAAATAGTTTTCGAGTTATTCCAATTTACCTAACCCTAACTCTAACCCTAACCCTAATCAAACCCTAACCCTAATCAGACCCTAACCCTAACTGAACCTTAATCTAAGCTTGATTTTTAAACACTAAACGATGTAGCCTTTTTAAGCCTTTACTATCGTCCTGAAGATAGCAAATGTTAGATGCTATCTTCAGAAGATAGCAAGCACGCCCCCCCCCCCCCCCCCTCGGGAGAAAGCAATGGATTCAGAAGACAGCATGCGGCGTAACTATAGTAACTATACACAACGTACTCTGATGCCTACGGACGGACGCGTTTGAAAGTCGCGTATTTGTACGCAGCTTACGCCGTCAGCTGCTATCTTCTGAAGATAGTGATTGTATACCAAACGTCCCATAAATGTTGGTGAAACTTTCAGGATATCGTCAGCAGAGACAATGCAATGTAATGAATGAAAAAAGAAATTATTAATATTTAATGAAATGGCAACATTGACATTGTTAAATCATACACCGTTTAAGACGACAACATCAAAAATTCAAGGTTTTCAGGCGTCGTCGGATCAATGTTGGGGTCAACCGGGTTTGTAAAAACAAGTATAACTCAAAAACTATTTAACCAATATCGAAGAAAATTTGTGTATGATTTTGAAATAATATTTGGTTTATAAATAACTCAAAATATTGAAACAAAATGATCATATAAAAAATCAAAGTTACTGTTCTAAGGTAGCACACCTCTAAATAGTTCCAGGCGAAAACTTGCAACTCTTATTGCGCAATACTTCTTATCAATACGCGTGATTAAAATAGTGATTTCTCGGGAACTACAGTGATTCAGCAGACGAGGTTGGTATCAAATTAAAGCTAACAATATGAATTTTAATGATAGATCATTCACAAATAATATTAACTATTTTTTGTTAATAAATAGTAGTCCTACTTTCACGGTGCACGGCCGTAAGTCTTGCGAAAAATCAACTTGAAAAATGACCGTAGAGGGCTTAGATGCTCGATTGCTTAAAATCTAACGGTTTACCACGTATATTTTACAATTTTAATCATAAGCTTGCTAAAATAGCTAGAGTTTACTACCAAATTGAATGACTTTCTATGTGTAAATTTAAAAATAACCTTGCCAGAACATGGTTTAAATCTTCGGAAAATATGATAGTACGTTGGCCTGCGTGTATAATGCGTCATAGTTTGGGGGCATAAATAGAAATTTATACATAGAAATTCTTTCAATTTGGTATTAAACTCTAGCTATTTTAGCAAGCTTTCGATTAAAATTGTAAAATATACGTGGGAAAACCGTTAGATTTTAAGCAATCGAGCATCTAAGGCGCATCGGCCGTAATTCAAAAACTTGTCTTTTGCTAATGTCGGGTTTCTAGCATAGTCGTAGGCCTAACATTTTCCTAACTTTAAATCGTTAAAATCGATCTATCGTTATAACAATATTATAGCATTGTCTTGGGCTTAAATTTGATACCAAAATCAATTCCTAAATCACAATGGTCATTGAGATATCATCTTTGAAGCGTCGCGCATCGATCAAAATAAGGTGCAAAATGGTCGTCTAATTTCGACTCCTATTATTTAGAGGTGTGCTACCTTAGAACCACAATGGGTTTTTTTATTTTCAAATTTGGTGTTGTTATATTTAATTATTCATGAAGCAAATACAATTTTAAACTCATGTCGAAAGTTTCATTGCCATTGAATAAATAGTTTTCGAGTTATTCCAATTTACCTAACCCTAACTCTAACCCTAACCCTAATCAAACCCTAACCCTAATCAGACCCTAACCCTAACTGAACCTTAAATCTAAGCTTGATTTTTTAAACACTAAACGATGTAGCCTTTTTAAAGCCTTTACTATCGTCTGAAGATAGCAAATGTTAGATGCTATCTTCAGAAGATAGCAAGCACGCCCCCCCCCCCCCCCCCCCCCTCGGGAGAAAGCAATGGATTCAGAAGACAGCATGCGGCGTAACTATAGTAACTATACACAACGTACTCTGATGCCTACGGACGGACGCGTTTGAAAGTCGCGTATTTGTACGCAGCTTACGCCGTCAGCTGCTATCTTCTGAAGATAGTGATTGTATACCAAACGTCCATAAATGTTGGTGAAACTTTCAGGATATCGTCAGCAGAGACAATGCAATGTAATGGAATGAAAAAAGAAATTATTAATATTTAATGAAATGGCAACATTGACATTGTTAAATCATACACCGTTTAAGACGACAACATCAAAAATTCAAGGTTTTCAGGCGTCGTCGGATCAATGTTGGGGTCAACCGGGTTTGTAAAAACAAGTATAACTCAAAAACTATTTAACCAATATCGAAGAAAATTTGTGTATGATTTTGAAATAATATTTGGTTTATAAATAACTCAAAATATTGAAACAAAATGATCATATAAAAAATCAAAGTTACTGTTCTAAGGTAGCACACCTCTAAATAGTTCCAGGCGAAAACTTGCAACTCTTATTGCGCAATACTTCTTATCAATACGCGTGATTAAAATAGTGATTTCTCGGGAACTACAGTGATTCAGCAGACGAGGTTGGTATCAAATTAAAGCTAACAATATGAATTTTAATGATAGATCATTCACAAATAATATTAACTATTTTTTGTTAATAAATAGTAGTCCTACTTTCACGGTGCACGGCCGTAAGTCTTGCGAAAAATCAACTTGAAAAATGACCGTAGAGGGCTTAGATGCTCGATTGCTTAAAATCTAACGGTTTACCACGTATATTTTACAATTTTAATCATAAGCTTGCTAAAATAGCTAGAGTTTACTACCAAATTGAATGACTTTCTATGTGTAAATTTAAAAATAACCTTGCCAGAACATGGTTTAAATCTTCGGAAAATATGATAGTACGTTGGCCTGCGTGTATAATGCGTCATAGTTTGGGGGCATAAATAGAAATTTATACATAGAAATTCTTTCAATTTGGTATTAAACTCTAGCTATTTTAGCAAGCTTTCGATTAAAATTGTAAAATATACGTGGAAAACCGTTAGATTTTAAGCAATCGAGCATCTAAGCGCATCGGCCGTAATTCAAAAACTTGTCTTTTGCTAATGTCGGGTTTCTAGCATAGTCGTAGGCCTAACATTTTCCTAACTTTAAATCGTTAAAATCGATCTATCGTTATAAACATATTATAAGCATTGTCTTGGGCTTAAATTTGATACCAAAATCAATTCCTAAATCACAATGGTCATTGAGATATCATCTTTTGAAGCGTCGCGCATCGATCAAAATAAGGTGCAAAATGGTCGTCTAATTTCGACTTCCTATTATTTAGAGGTGTGCTACCTTAGAACCACAATGGGTTTTTTTATTTTCAAATTTGGTGTTGTTATATTTAATTATTCATGAAGCAAATACAATTTTAAACTCATGTCGAAAGTTTCATTGCCATTGAATAAATAGTTTTCGAGTTATTCCAATTTACCTAACCCTAACTCTAACCCTAACCCTAATCAAACCCTAACCCTAATCAGACCCTAACCCTAACTGAACCTTAAATCTAAGCTTGATTTTTAAACACTAAACGATGTAGCCTTTTTAAGCCTTTACTATCGTCTGAAGATAGCAAATGTTAGATGCTATCTTCAGAAGATAGCAAGCACGCCCCCCCCCCCCCCCCCCCCCCCTCGGGAGAAAGCAATGGATTCAGAAGACAGCATGCGGCGTAACTATAGTAACTATACACAACGTACTCTGATGCCTACGGACGGACGCGTTTGAAAGTCGCGTATTTGTACGCAGCTTACGCCGTCAGCTGCTATCTTCTGAAGATAGTGATTGTATACCAAACGTCCATAAATGTTGGTGAAACTTTCAGGATATCGTCAGCAGAGACAATGCAATGTAATGGAATGAAAAAAGAAATTATTAATATTTAATGAAATGGCAACATTGACATTGTTAAATCATACACCGTTTAAGACGACAACATCAAAAATTCAAGGTTTTCAGGCGTCGTCGGATCAATGTTGGGGTCAACCGGGTTTGTAAAAACAAGTATAACTCAAAAACTATTTAACCAATATCGAAGAAAATTTGTGTATGATTTTGAAATAATATTTGGTTTATAAATAACTCAAAATATTGAAACAAAATGATCATATAAAAAATCAAAGTTACTGTTCTAAGGTAGCACACCTCTAAATAGTTCCAGGCGAAAACTTGCAACTCTTATTGCGCAATACTTCTTATCAATACGCGTGATTAAAATAGTGATTTCTCGGGAACTACAGTGATTCAGCAGACGAGGTTGGTATCAAATTAAAGCTAACAATATGAATTTTAATGATAGATCATTCACAAATAATATTAACTATTTTTTGTTAATAAATAGTAGTCCTACTTTCACGGTGCACGGCCGTAAGTCTTGCGAAAAATCAACTTGAAAAATGACCGTAGAGGGCTTAGATGCTCGATTGCTTAAAATCTAACGGTTTACCACGTATATTTTACAATTTTAATCATAAGCTTGCTAAAATAGCTAGAGTTTACTACCAAATTGAATGACTTTCTATGTGTAAATTTAAAAATAACCTTGCCAGAACATGGTTTAAATCTTCGGAAAATATGATAGTACGTTGGCCTGCGTGTATAATGCGTCATAGTTTGGGGGCATAAATAGAAATTTATACATAGAAATTCTTTCAATTTGGTATTAAACTCTAGCTATTTTAGCAAGCTTTCGATTAAAATTGTAAAATATACGTGGAAAACCGTTAGATTTTAAGCAATCGAGCATCTAAGCGCATCGGCCGTAATTCAAAAACTTGTCTTTTGCTAATGTCGGGTTTCTAGCATAGTCGTAGGCCTAACATTTTCCTAACTTTAAATCGTTAAAATCGATCTATCGTTATAAACATATTATAAGCATTGTCTTGGGCTTAAATTTGATACCAAAATCAATTCCTAAATCACAATGGTCATTGAGATATCATCTTTTGAAGCGTCGCGCATCGATCAAAATAAGGTGCAAAATGGTCGTCTAATTTCGACTTCCTATTATTTAGAGGTGTGCTACCTTAGAACCACAATGGGTTTTTTTATTTTCAAATTTGGTGTTGTTATATTTAATTATTCATGAAGCAAATACAATTTTAAACTCATGTCGAAAGTTTCATTGCCATTGAATAAATAGTTTTCGAGTTATTCCAATTTACCTAACCCTAACTCTAACCCTAACCCTAATCAAACCCTAACCCTAATCAGACCCTAACCCTAACTGAACCTTAAATCTAAGCTTGATTTTTAAACACTAAACGATGTAGCCTTTTTAAGCCTTTACTATCGTCTGAAGATAGCAAATGTTAGATGCTATCTTCAGAAGATAGCAAGCACGCCCCCCCCCCCCCCCCCCCCCCCCTCGGGAGAAAGCAATGGATTCAGAAGACAGCATGCGGCGTAACTATAGTAACTATACACAACGTACTCTGATGCCTACGGACGGACGCGTTTGAAAGTCGCGTATTTGTACGCAGCTTACGCCGTCAGCTGCTATCTTCTGAAGATAGTGATTGTATACCAAACGTCCATAAATGTTGGTGAAACTTTCAGGATATCGTCAGCAGAGACAATGCAATGTAATGGAATGAAAAAAGAAATTATTAATATTTAATGAAATGGCAACATTGACATTGTTAAATCATACACCGTTTAAGACGACAACATCAAAAATTCAAGGTTTTCAGGCGTCGTCGGATCAATGTTGGGGTCAACCGGGTTTGTAAAAACAAGTATAACTCAAAAACTATTTAACCAATATCGAAGAAAATTTGTGTATGATTTTGAAATAATATTTGGTTTATAAATAACTCAAAATATTGAAACAAAATGATCATATAAAAAATCAAAGTTACTGTTCTAAGGTAGCACACCTCTAAATAGTTCCAGGCGAAAACTTGCAACTCTTATTGCGCAATACTTCTTATCAATACGCGTGATTAAAATAGTGATTTCTCGGGAACTACAGTGATTCAGCAGACGAGGTTGGTATCAAATTAAAGCTAACAATATGAATTTTAATGATAGATCATTCACAAATAATATTAACTATTTTTTGTTAATAAATAGTAGTCCTACTTTCACGGTGCACGGCCGTAAGTCTTGCGAAAAATCAACTTGAAAAATGACCGTAGAGGGCTTAGATGCTCGATTGCTTAAAATCTAACGGTTTACCACGTATATTTTACAATTTTAATCATAAGCTTGCTAAAATAGCTAGAGTTTACTACCAAATTGAATGACTTTCTATGTGTAAATTTAAAAATAACCTTGCCAGAACATGGTTTAAATCTTCGGAAAATATGATAGTACGTTGGCCTGCGTGTATAATGCGTCATAGTTTGGGGGCATAAATAGAAATTTATACATAGAAATTCTTTCAATTTGGTATTAAACTCTAGCTATTTTAGCAAGCTTTCGATTAAAATTGTAAAATATACGTGGAAAACCGTTAGATTTTAAGCAATCGAGCATCTAAGCGCATCGGCCGTAATTCAAAAACTTGTCTTTTGCTAATGTCGGGTTTCTAGCATAGTCGTAGGCCTAACATTTTCCTAACTTTAAATCGTTAAAATCGATCTATCGTTATAAACATATTATAAGCATTGTCTTGGGCTTAAATTTGATACCAAAATCAATTCCTAAATCACAATGGTCATTGAGATATCATCTTTTGAAGCGTCGCGCATCGATCAAAATAAGGTGCAAAATGGTCGTCTAATTTCGACTTCCTATTATTTAGAGGTGTGCTACCTTAGAACCACAATGGGTTTTTTTATTTTCAAATTTGGTGTTGTTATATTTAATTATTCATGAAGCAAATACAATTTTAAACTCATGTCGAAAGTTTCATTGCCATTGAATAAATAGTTTTCGAGTTATTCCAATTTACCTAACCCTAACTCTAACCCTAACCCTAATCAAACCCTAACCCTAATCAGACCCTAACCCTAACTGAACCTTAAATCTAAGCTTGATTTTTAAACACTAAACGATGTAGCCTTTTTAAGCCTTTACTATCGTCTGAAGATAGCAAATGTTAGATGCTATCTTCAGAAGATAGCAAGCACGCCCCCCCCCCCCCCCCCCCCCCTCGGGAGAAAGCAATGGATTCAGAAGACAGCATGCGGCGTAACTATAGTAACTATACACAACGTACTCTGATGCCTACGGACGGACGCGTTTGAAAGTCGCGTATTTGTACGCAGCTTACGCCGTCAGCTGCTATCTTCTGAAGATAGTGATTGTATACCAAACGTCCATAAATGTTGGTGAAACTTTCAGGATATCGTCAGCAGAGACAATGCAATGTAATGGAATGAAAAAAGAAATTATTAATATTTAATGAAATGGCAACATTGACATTGTTAAATCATACACCGTTTAAGACGACAACATCAAAAATTCAAGGTTTTCAGGCGTCGTCGGATCAATGTTGGGGTCAACCGGGTTTGTAAAAACAAGTATAACTCAAAAACTATTTAACCAATATCGAAGAAAATTTGTGTATGATTTTGAAATAATATTTGGTTTATAAATAACTCAAAATATTGAAACAAAATGATCATATAAAAAATCAAAGTTACTGTTCTAAGGTAGCACACCTCTAAATAGTTCCAGGCGAAAACTTGCAACTCTTATTGCGCAATACTTCTTATCAATACGCGTGATTAAAATAGTGATTTCTCGGGAACTACAGTGATTCAGCAGACGAGGTTGGTATCAAATTAAAGCTAACAATATGAATTTTAATGATAGATCATTCACAAATAATATTAACTATTTTTTGTTAATAAATAGTAGTCCTACTTTCACGGTGCACGGCCGTAAGTCTTGCGAAAAATCAACTTGAAAAATGACCGTAGAGGGCTTAGATGCTCGATTGCTTAAAATCTAACGGTTTACCACGTATATTTTACAATTTTAATCATAAGCTTGCTAAAATAGCTAGAGTTTACTACCAAATTGAATGACTTTCTATGTGTAAATTTAAAAATAACCTTGCCAGAACATGGTTTAAATCTTCGGAAAATATGATAGTACGTTGGCCTGCGTGTATAATGCGTCATAGTTTGGGGGCATAAATAGAAATTTATACATAGAAATTCTTTCAATTTGGTATTAAACTCTAGCTATTTTAGCAAGCTTTCGATTAAAATTGTAAAATATACGTGGAAAACCGTTAGATTTTAAGCAATCGAGCATCTAAGCGCATCGGCCGTAATTCAAAAACTTGTCTTTTGCTAATGTCGGGTTTCTAGCATAGTCGTAGGCCTAACATTTTCCTAACTTTAAATCGTTAAAATCGATCTATCGTTATAAACATATTATAAGCATTGTCTTGGGCTTAAATTTGATACCAAAATCAATTCCTAAATCACAATGGTCATTGAGATATCATCTTTTGAAGCGTCGCGCATCGATCAAAATAAGGTGCAAAATGGTCGTCTAATTTCGACTTCCTATTATTTAGAGGTGTGCTACCTTAGAACCACAATGGGTTTTTTTATTTTCAAATTTGGTGTTGTTATATTTAATTATTCATGAAGCAAATACAATTTTAAACTCATGTCGAAAGTTTCATTGCCATTGAATAAATAGTTTTCGAGTTATTCCAATTTACCTAACCCTAACTCTAACCCTAACCCTAATCAAACCCTAACCCTAATCAGACCCTAACCCTAACTGAACCTTAAATCTAAGCTTGATTTTTAAACACTAAACGATGTAGCCTTTTTAAGCCTTTACTATCGTCTGAAGATAGCAAATGTTAGATGCTATCTTCAGAAGATAGCAAGCACGCCCCCCCCCCCCCCCCCTCGGGAGAAAGCAATGGATTCAGAAGACAGCATGCGGCGTAACTATAGTAACTATACACAACGTACTCTGATGCCTACGGACGGACGCGTTTGAAAGTCGCGTATTTGTACGCAGCTTACGCCGTCAGCTGCTATCTTCTGAAGATAGTGATTGTATACCAAACGTCCATAAATGTTGGTGAAACTTTCAGGATATCGTCAGCAGAGACAATGCAATGTAATGGAATGAAAAAAGAAATTATTAATATTTAATGAAATGGCAACATTGACATTGTTAAATCATACACCGTTTAAGACGACAACATCAAAAATTCAAGGTTTTCAGGCGTCGTCGGATCAATGTTGGGGTCAACCGGGTTTGTAAAAACAAGTATAACTCAAAAACTATTTAACCAATATCGAAGAAAATTTGTGTATGATTTTGAAATAATATTTGGTTTATAAATAACTCAAAATATTGAAACAAAATGATCATATAAAAAATCAAAGTTACTGTTCTAAGGTAGCACACCTCTAAATAGTTCCAGGCGAAAACTTGCAACTCTTATTGCGCAATACTTCTTATCAATACGCGTGATTAAAATAGTGATTTCTCGGGAACTACAGTGATTCAGCAGACGAGGTTGGTATCAAATTAAAGCTAACAATATGAATTTTAATGATAGATCATTCACAAATAATATTAACTATTTTTTGTTAATAAATAGTAGTCCTACTTTCACGGTGCACGGCCGTAAGTCTTGCGAAAAATCAACTTGAAAAATGACCGTAGAGGGCTTAGATGCTCGATTGCTTAAAATCTAACGGTTTACCACGTATATTTTACAATTTTAATCATAAGCTTGCTAAAATAGCTAGAGTTTACTACCAAATTGAATGACTTTCTATGTGTAAATTTAAAAATAACCTTGCCAGAACATGGTTTAAATCTTCGGAAAATATGATAGTACGTTGGCCTGCGTGTATAATGCGTCATAGTTTGGGGGCATAAATAGAAATTTATACATAGAAATTCTTTCAATTTGGTATTAAACTCTAGCTATTTTAGCAAGCTTTCGATTAAAATTGTAAAATATACGTGGCAAACCGTTAGATTTTAAGCAATCGAGCATCTAAGCGCATCGGCCGTAATTCAAAAACTTGTCTTTTGCTAATGTCGGGTTTCTAGCATAGTCGTAGGCCTAACATTTTCCTAACTTTAAATCGTTAAAATCGATCTATCGTTATAAACATATTATAAGCATTGTCTTGGGCTTAAATTTGATACCAAAATCAATTCCTAAATCACAATGGTCATTGAGATATCATCTTTTGAAGCGTCGCGCATCGATCAAAATAAGGTGCAAAATGGTCGTCTAATTTCGACTTCCTATTATTTAGAGGTGTGCTACCTTAGAACCACAATGGGTTTTTTTATTTTCAAATTTGGTGTTGTTATATTTAATTATTCATGAAGCAAATACAATTTTAAACTCATGTCGAAAGTTTCATTGCCATTGAATAAATAGTTTTCGAGTTATTCCAATTTACCTAACCCTAACTCTAACCCTAACCCTAATCAAACCCTAACCCTAATCAGACCCTAACCCTAACTGAACCTTAAATCTAAGCTTGATTTTTAAACACTAAACGATGTAGCCTTTTTAAGCCTTTACTATCGTCTGAAGATAGCAAATGTTAGATGCTATCTTCAGAAGATAGCAAGCACGCCCCCCCCCCCCCCCCCTCGGGAGAAAGCAATGGATTCAGAAGACAGCATGCGGCGTAACTATAGTAACTATACACAACGTACTCTGATGCCTACGGACGGACGCGTTTGAAAGTCGCGTATTTGTACGCAGCTTACGCCGTCAGCTGCTATCTTCTGAAGATAGTGATTGTATACCAAACGTCCATAAATGTTGGTGAAACTTTCAGGATATCGTCAGCAGAGACAATGCAATGTAATGGAATGAAAAAAGAAATTATTAATATTTAATGAAATGGCAACATTGACATTGTTAAATCATACACCGTTTAAGACGACAACATCAAAAATTCAAGGTTTTCAGGCGTCGTCGGATCAATGTTGGGGTCAACCGGGTTTGTAAAAACAAGTATAACTCAAAAACTATTTAACCAATATCGAAGAAAATTTGTGTATGATTTTGAAATAATATTTGGTTTATAAATAACTCAAAATATTGAAACAAAATGATCATATAAAAAATCAAAGTTACTGTTCTAAGGTAGCACACCTCTAAATAGTTCCAGGCGAAAACTTGCAACTCTTATTGCGCAATACTTCTTATCAATACGCGTGATTAAAATAGTGATTTCTCGGGAACTACAGTGATTCAGCAGACGAGGTTGGTATCAAATTAAAGCTAACAATATGAATTTTAATGATAGATCATTCACAAATAATATTAACTATTTTTTGTTAATAAATAGTAGTCCTACTTTCACGGTGCACGGCCGTAAGTCTTGCGAAAAATCAACTTGAAAAATGACCGTAGAGGGCTTAGATGCTCGATTGCTTAAAATCTAACGGTTTACCACGTATATTTTACAATTTTAATCATAAGCTTGCTAAAATAGCTAGAGTTAACTACCAAATTGAATGACTTTCTATGTGTAAATTTAAAAATAACCTTGCCAGAACATGGTTTAAATCTTCGGAAAATATGATAGTACGTTGGCCTGCGTGTATAATGCGTCATAGTTTGGGGGCATAAATAGAAATTTATACATAGAAATTCTTTCAATTTGGTATTAAACTCTAGCTATTTTAGCAAGCTTTCGATTAAAATTGTAAAATATACGTGGAAAACCGTTAGATTTTAAGCAATCGAGCATCTAAGCGCATCGGCCGTAATTCAAAAACTTGTCTTTTGCTAATGTCGGGTTTCTAGCATAGTCGTAGGCCTAACATTTTCCTAACTTTAAATCGTTAAAATCGATCTATCGTTATAAACATATTATAAGCATTGTCTTGGGCTTAAATTTGATACCAAAATCAATTCCTAAATCACAATGGTCATTGAGATATCATCTTTTGAAGCGTCGCGCATCGATCAAAATAAGGTGCAAAATGGTCGTCTAATTTCGACTTCCTATTATTTAGAGGTGTGCTACCTTAGAACCACAATGGGTTTTTTTATTTTCAAATTTGGTGTTGTTATATTTAATTATTCATGAAGCAAATACAATTTTAAACTCATGTCGAAAGTTTCATTGCCATTGAATAAATAGTTTTCGAGTTATTCCAATTTACCTAACCCTAACTCTAACCCTAACCCTAATCAAACCCTAACCCTAATCAGACCCTAACCCTAACTGAACCTTAAATCTAAGCTTGATTTTTAAACACTAAACGATGTAGCCTTTTTAAGCCTTTACTATCGTCTGAAGATAGCAAATGTTAGATGCTATCTTCAGAAGATAGCAAGCACGCCCCCCCCCCCCCCCCCCCCCCCCTCGGGAGAAAGCAATGGATTCAGAAGACAGCATGCGGCGTAACTATAGTAACTATACACAACGTACTCTGATGCCTACGGACGGACGCGTTTGAAAGTCGCGTATTTGTACGCAGCTTACGCCGTCAGCTGCTATCTTCTGAAGATAGTGATTGTATACCAAACGTCCATAAATGTTGGTGAAACTTTCAGGATATCGTCAGCAGAGACAATGCAATGTAATGGAATGAAAAAAGAAATTATTAATATTTAATGAAATGGCAACATTGACATTGTTAAATCATACACCGTTTAAGACGACAACATCAAAAATTCAAGGTTTTCAGGCGTCGTCGGATCAATGTTGGGGTCAACCGGGTTTGTAAAAACAAGTATAACTCAAAAACTATTTAACCAATATCGAAGAAAATTTGTGTATGATTTTGAAATAATATTTGGTTTATAAATAACTCAAAATATTGAAACAAAATGATCATATAAAAAATCAAAGTTACTGTTCTAAGGTAGCACACCTCTAAATAGTTCCAGGCGAAAACTTGCAACTCTTATTGCGCAATACTTCTTATCAATACGCGTGATTAAAATAGTGATTTCTCGGGAACTACAGTGATTCAGCAGACGAGGTTGGTATCAAATTAAAGCTAACAATATGAATTTTAATGATAGATCATTC
This sequence comes from Ophiura sarsii, assembly GCA_035610835.1. Classification (NCBI taxonomy): domain Eukaryota; kingdom Metazoa; phylum Echinodermata; class Ophiuroidea; order Amphilepidida; family Ophiuridae; genus Ophiura; species Ophiura sarsii. Next base: position 54,760,969 of record CM069452.1, read on the forward strand.
ACAAATAATATTAACTATTTTTTGTTAATAAATAGTAGTCCTACTTTCACGGTGCACGGCCGTAAGTCTTGCGAAAAATCAACTTGAAAAATGACCGTAGAGGGCTTAGATGCTCGATTGCTTAAAATCTAACGGTTTACCACGTATATTTTACAATTTTAATCATAAGCTTGCTAAAATAGCTAGAGTTTACTACCAAATTGAATGACTTTCTATGTGTAAATTTAAAAATAACCTTGCCAGAACATGGTTTAAATCTTCGGAAAATATGATAGTACGTTGGCCTGCGTGTATAATGCGTCATAGTTTGGGGGCATAAATAGAAATTTATACATAGAAATTCTTTCAATTTGGTATTAAACTCTAGCTATTTTAGCAAGCTTTCGATTAAAATTGTAAAATATACGTGGAAAACCGTTAGATTTTAAGCAATCGAGCATCTAAGCGCATCGGCCGTAATTCAAAAACTTGTCTTTTGCTAATGTCGGGTTTCTAGCATAGTCGTAGGCCTAACATTTTCCTAACTTTAAATCGTTAAAATCGATCTATCGTTATAAACATATTATAAGCATTGTCTTGGGCTTAAATTTGATACCAAAATCAATTCCTAAATCACAATGGTCATTGAGATATCATCTTTTGAAGCGTCGCGCATCGATCAAAATAAGGTGCAAAATGGTCGTCTAATTTCGACTTCCTATTATTTAGAGGTGTGCTACCTTAGAACCACAATGGGTTTTTTTATTTTCAAATTTGGTGTTGTTATATTTAATTATTCATGAAGCAAATACAATTTTAAACTCATGTCGAAAGTTTCATTGCCATTGAATAAATAGTTTTCGAGTTATTCCAATTTACCTAACCCTAACTCTAACCCTAACCCTAATCAAACCCTAACCCTAATCAGACCCTAACCCTAACTGAACCTTAAATCTAAGCTTGATTTTTAAACACTAAACGATGTAGCCTTTTTAAGCCTTTACTATCGTCTGAAGATAGCAAATGTTAGATGCTATCTTCAGAAGATAGCAAGCACGCCCCCCCCCCCCCCCCCCTCGGGAGAAAGCAATGGATTCAGAAGACAGCATGCGGCGTAACTATAGTAACTATACACAACGTACTCTGATGCCTACGGACGGACGCGTTTGAAAGTCGCGTATTTGTACGCAGCTTACGCCGTCAGCTGCTATCTTCTGAAGATAGTGATTGTATACCAAACGTCCATAAATGTTGGTGAAACTTTCAGGATATCGTCAGCAGAGACAATGCAATGTAATGGAATGAAAAAAGAAATTATTAATATTTAATGAAATGGCAACATTGACATTGTTAAATCATACACCGTTTAAGACGACAACATCAAAAATTCAAGGTTTTCAGGCGTCGTCGGATCAATGTTGGGGTCAACCGGGTTTGTAAAAACAAGTATAACTCAAAAACTATTTAACCAATATCGAAGAAAATTTGTGTATGATTTTGAAATAATATTTGGTTTATAAATAACTCAAAATATTGAAACAAAATGATCATATAAAAAATCAAAGTTACTGTTCTAAGGTAGCACACCTCTAAATAGTTCCAGGCGAAAACTTGCAACTCTTATTGCGCAATACTTCTTATCAATACGCGTGATTAAAATAGTGATTTCTCGGGAACTACAGTGATTCAGCAGACGAGGTTGGTATCAAATTAAAGCTAACAATATGAATTTTAATGATAGATCATTCACAAATAATATTAACTATTTTTTGTTAATAAATAGTAGTCCTACTTTCACGGTGCACGGCCGTAAGTCTTGCGAAAAATCAACTTGAAAAATGACCGTAGAGGGCTTAGATGCTCGATTGCTTAAAATCTAACGGTTTTCCACGTATATTTTACAATTTTAATCATAAGCTTGCTAAAATAGCTAGAGTTTACTACCAAATTGAATGACTTTCTATGTGTAAATTTAAAAATAACCTTGCCAGAACATGGTTTAAATCTTCGGAAAATATGATAGTACGTTGGCCTGCGTGTATAATGCGTCATAGTTTGGGGGCATAAATAGAAATTTATACATAGAAATTCTTTCAATTTGGTATTAAACTCTAGCTATTTTAGCAAGCTTTCGATTAAAATTGTAAAATATACGTGGAAAACCGTTAGATTTTAAGCAATCGAGCATCTAAGCGCATCGGCCGTAATTCAAAAACTTGTCTTTTGCTAATGTCGGGTTTCTAGCATAGTCGTAGGCCTAACATTTTCCTAACTTTAAATCGTTAAAATCGATCTATCGTTATAAACATATTATAAGCATTGTCTTGGGCTTAAATTTGATACCAAAATCAATTCCTAAATCACAATGGTCATTGAGATATCATCTTTTGAAGCGTCGCGCATCGATCAAAATAAGGTGCAAAATGGTCGTCTAATTTCGACTTCCTATTATTTAGAGGTGTGCTACCTTAGAACCACAATGGGTTTTTTTATTTTCAAATTTGGTGTTGTTATATTTAATTATTCATGAAGCAAATACAATTTTAAATTCATGTCGAAAGTTTCATTGCCATTGAATAAATAGTTTTCGAGTTATTCCAATTTACCTAACCCTAACTCTAACCCTAACCCTAATCAAACCCTAACCCTAATCAGACCCTAACCCTAACTGAACCTTAAATCTAAGCTTGATTTTTAAACACTAAACGATGTAGCCTTTTTAAGCCTTTACTATCGTCTGAAGATAGCAAATGTTAGATGCTATCTTCAGAAGATAGCAAGCACGCCCCCCCCCCCCCCCCCCCCCTCGGGAGAAAGCAATGGATTCAGAAGACAGCATGCGGCGTAACTATAGTAACTATACACAACGTACTCTGATGCCTACGGACGGACGCGTTTGAAAGTCGCGTATTTGTACGCAGCTTACGCCGTCAGCTGCTATCTTCTGAAGATAGTGATTGTATACCAAACGTCCATAAATGTTGGTGAAACTTTCAGGATATCGTCAGCAGAGACAATGCAATGTAATGGAATGAAAAAAGAAATTATTAATATTTAATGAAATGGCAACATTGACATTGTTAAATCATACACCGTTTAAGACGACAACATCAAAAATTCAAGGTTTTCAGGCGTCGTCGGATCAATGTTGGGGTCAACCGGGTTTGTAAAAACAAGTATAACTCAAAAACTATTTAACCAATATCGAAGAAAATTTGTGTATGATTTTGAAATAATATTTGGTTTATAAATAACTCAAAATATTGAAACAAAATGATCATATAAAAAATCAAAGTTACTGTTCTAAGGTAGCACACCTCTAAATAGTTCCAGGCGAAAACTTGCAACTCTTATTGCGCAATACTTCTTATCAATACGCGTGATTAAAATAGTGATTTCTCGGGAACTACAGTGATTCAGCAGACGAGGTTGGTATCAAATTAAAGCTAACAATATGAATTTTAATGATAGATCATTCACAAATAATATTAACTATTTTTTGTTAATAAATAGTAGTCCTACTTTCACGGTGCACGGCCGTAAGTCTTGCGAAAAATCAACTTGAAAAATGACCGTAGAGGGCTTAGATGCTCGATTGCTTAAAATCTAACGGTTTTCCACGTATATTTTACAATTTTAATCATAAGCTTGCTAAAATAGCTAGAGTTTACTACCAAATTGAATGACTTTCTATGTGTAAATTTAAAAATAACCTTGCCAGAACATGGTTTAAATCTTCGGAAAATATGATAGTACGTTGGCCTGCGTGTATAATGCGTCATAGTTTGGGGGCATAAATAGAAATTTATACATAGAAATTCTTTCAATTTGGTATTAAACTCTAGCTATTTTAGCAAGCTTTCGATTAAAATTGTAAAATATACGTGGAAAACCGTTAGATTTTAAGCAATCGAGCATCTAAGCGCATCGGCCGTAATTCAAAAACTTGTCTTTTGCTAATGTCGGGTTTCTAGCATAGTCGTAGGCCTAACATTTTCCTAACTTTAAATCGTTAAAATCGATCTATCGTTATAAACATATTATAAGCATTGTCTTGGGCTTAAATTTGATACCAAAATCAATTCCTAAATCACAATGGTCATTGAGATATCATCTTTTGAAGCGTCGCGCATCGATCAAAATAAGGTGCAAAATGGTCGTCTAATTTCGACTTCCTATTATTTAGAGGTGTGCTACCTTAGAACCACAATGGGTTTTTTTATTTTCAAATTTGGTGTTGTTATATTTAATTATTCATGAAGCAAATACAATTTTAAACTCATGTCGAAAGTTTCATTGCCATTGAATAAATAGTTTTCGAGTTATTCCAATTTACCTAACCCTAACTCTAACCCTAACCCTAATCAAACCCTAACCCTAATCAGACCCTAACCCTAACTGAACCTTAAATCTAAGCTTGATTTTTAAACACTAAACGATGTAGCCTTTTTAAGCCTTTACTATCGTCTGAAGATAGCAAATGTTAGATGCTATCTTCAGAAGATAGCAAGCACGCCCCCCCCCCCCCCCTCGGGAGAAAGCAATGGATTCAGAAGACAGCATGCGGCGTAACTATAGTAACTATACACAACGTACTCTGATGCCTACGGACGGACGCGTTTGAAAGTCGCGTATTTGTACGCAGCTTACGCCGTCAGCTGCTATCTTCTGAAGATAGTGATTGTATACCAAACGTCCATAAATGTTGGTGAAACTTTCAGGATATCGTCAGCAGAGACAATGCAATGTAATGGAATGAAAAAAGAAATTATTAATATTTAATGAAATGGCAACATTGACATTGTTAAATCATACACCGTTTAAGACGACAACATCAAAAATTCAAGGTTTTCAGGCGTCGTCGGATCAATGTTGGGGTCAACCGGGTTTGTAAAAACAAGTATAACTCAAAAACTATTTAACCAATATCGAAGAAAATTTGTGTATGATTTTGAAATAATATTTGGTTTATAAATAACTCAAAATATTGAAACAAAATGATCATATAAAAAATCAAAGTTACTGTTCTAAGGTAGCACACCTCTAAATAGTTCCAGGCGAAAACTTGCAACTCTTATTGCGCAATACTTCTTATCAATACGCGTGATTAAAATAGTGATTTCTCGGGAACTACAGTGATTCAGCAGACGAGGTTGGTATCAAATTAAAGCTAACAATATGAATTTTAATGATAGATCATTCACAAATAATATTAACTATTTTTTGTTAATAAATAGTAGTCCTACTTTCACGGTGCACGGCCGTAAGTCTTGCGAAAAATCAACTTGAAAAATGACCGTAGAGGGCTTAGATGCTCGATTGCTTAAAATCTAACGGTTTTCCACGTATATTTTACAATTTTAATCATAAGCTTGCTAAAATAGCTAGAGTTTACTACCAAATTGAATGACTTTCTATGTGTAAATTTAAAAATAACCTTGCCAGAACATGGTTTAAATCTTCGGAAAATATGATAGTACGTTGGCCTGCGTGTATAATGCGTCATAGTTTGGGGGCATAAATAGAAATTTATACATAGAAATTCTTTCAATTTGGTATTAAACTCTAGCTATTTTAGCAAGCTTTCGATTAAAATTGTAAAATATACGTGGAAAACCGTTAGATTTTAAGCAATCGAGCATCTAAGCGCATCGGCCGTAATTCAAAAACTTGTCTTTTGCTAATGTCGGGTTTCTAGCATAGTCGTAGGCCTAACATTTTCCTAACTTTAAATCGTTAACATCGATCTATCGTTATAAACATATTATAAGCATTGTCTTGGGCTTAAATTTGATACCAAAATCAATTCCTAAATCACAATGGTCATTGAGATATCATCTTTTGAAGCGTCGCGCATCGATCAAAATAAGGTGCAAAATGGTCGTCTAATTTCGACTTCCTATTATTTAGAGGTGTGCTACCTTAGAACCACAATGGGTTTTTTTATTTTCAAATTTGGTGTTGTTATATTTAATTATTCATGAAGCAAATACAATTTTAAACTCATGTCGAAAGTTTCATTGCCATTGAATAAATAGTTTTCGAGTTATTCCAATTTACCTAACCCTAACTCTAACCCTAACCCTAATCAAACCCTAACCCTAATCAGACCCTAACCCTAACTGAACCTTAAATCTAAGCTTGATTTTTAAACACTAAACGATGTAGCCTTTTTAAGCCTTTACTATCGTCTGAAGATAGCAAATGTTAGATGCTATCTTCAGAAGATAGCAAGCACGCCCCCCCCCCCCCCCCCCCCCCCCTCGGGAGAAAGCAATGGATTCAGAAGACAGCATGCGGCGTAACTATAGTAACTATACACAACGTACTCTGATGCCTACGGACGGACGCGTTTGAAAGTCGCGTATTTGTACGCAGCTTACGCCGTCAGCTGCTATCTTCTGAAGATAGTGATTGTATACCAAACGTCCATAAATGTTGGTGAAACTTTCAGGATATCGTCAGCAGAGACAATGCAATGTAATGGAATGAAAAAAGAAATTATTAATATTTAATGAAATGGCAACATTGACATTGTTAAATCATACACCGTTTAAGACGACAACATCAAAAATTCAAGGTTTTCAGGCGTCGTCGGATCAATGTTGGGGTCAACCGGGTTTGTAAAAACAAGTATAACTCAAAAACTATTTAACCAATATCGAAGAAAATTTGTGTATGATTTTGAAATAATATTTGGTTTATAAATAACTCAAAATATTGAAACAAAATGATCATATAAAAAATCAAAGTTACTGTTCTAAGGTAGCACACCTCTAAATAGTTCCAGGCGAAAACTTGCAACTCTTATTGCGCAATACTTCTTATCAATACGCGTGATTAAAATAGTGATTTCTCGGGAACTACAGTGATTCAGCAGACGAGGTTGGTATCAAATTAAAGCTAACAATATGAATTTTAATGATAGATCATTCACAAATAATATTAACTATTTTTTGTTAATAAATAGTAGTCCTACTTTCACGGTGCACGGCCGTAAGTCTTGCGAAAAATCAACTTGAAAAATGACCGTAGAGGGCTTAGATGCTCGATTGCTTAAAATCTAACGGTTTTCCACGTATATTTTACAATTTTAATCATAAGCTTGCTAAAATAGCTAGAGTTTACTACCAAATTGAATGACTTTCTATGTGTAAATTTAAAAATAACCTTGCCAGAACATGGTTTAAATCTTCGGAAAATATGATAGTACGTTGGCCTGCGTGTATAATGCGTCATAGTTTGGGGGCATAAATAGAAATTTATACATAGAAATTCTTTCAATTTGGTATTAAACTCTAGCTATTTTAGCAAGCTTTCGATTAAAATTGTAAAATATACGTGGAAAACCGTTAGATTTTAAGCAATCGAGCATCTAAGCGCATCGGCCGTAATTCAAAAACTTGTCTTTTGCTAATGTCGGGTTTCTAGCATAGTCGTAGGCCTAACATTTTCCTAACTTTAAATCGTTAAAATCGATCTATCGTTATAAACATATTATAAGCATTGTCTTGGGCTTAAATTTGATACCAAAATCAATTCCTAAATCACAATGGTCATTGAGATATCATCTTTTGAAGCGTCGCGCATCGATCAAAATAAGGTGCAAAATGGTCGTCTAATTTCGACTTCCTATTATTTAGAGGTGTGCTACCTTAGAACCACAATGGGTTTTTTTATTTTCAAATTTGGTGTTGTTATATTTAATTATTCATGAAGCAATTACAATTTTAAACTCATGTCGAAAGTTTCATTGCCATTGAATAAATAGTTTTCGAGTTATTCCAATTTACCTAACCCTAACTCTAACCCTAACCCTAATCAAACCCTAACCCTAATCAGACCCTAACCCTAACTGAACCTTAAATCTAAGCTTGATTTTTAAACACTAAACGATGTAGCCTTTTTAAGCCTTTACTATCGTCTGAAGATAGCAAATGTTAGATGCTATCTTCAGAAGATAGCAAGCACGCCCCCCCCCCCCCCCCCCCCCTCGGGAGAAAGCAATGGATTCAGAAGACAGCATGCGGCGTAACTATAGTAACTATACACAACGTACTCTGATGCCTACGGACGGACGCGTTTGAAAGTCGCGTATTTGTACGCAGCTTACGCCGTCAGCTGCTATCTTCTGAAGATAGTGATTGTATACCAAACGTCCATAAATGTTGGTGAAACTTTCAGGATATCGTCAGCAGAGACAATGCAATGTAATGGAATGAAAAAAGAAATTATTAATATTTAATGAAATGGCAACATTGACATTGTTAAATCATACACCGTTTAAGACGACAACATCAAAAATTCAAGGTTTTCAGGCGTCGTCGGATCAATGTTGGGGTCAACCGGGTTTGTAAAAACAAGTATAACTCAAAAACTATTTAACCAATATCGAAGAAAATTTGTGTATGATTTTGAAATAATATTTGGTTTATAAATAACTCAAAATATTGAAACAAAATGATCATATAAAAAATCAAAGTTACTGTTCTAAGGTAGCACACCTCTAAATAGTTCCAGGCGAAAACTTGCAACTCTTATTGCGCAATACTTCTTATCAATACGCGTGATTAAAATAGTGATTTCTCGGGAACTACAGTGATTCAGCAGACGAGGTTGGTATCAAATTAAAGCTAACAATATGAATTTTAATGATAGATCATTCACAAATAATATTAACTATTTTTTGTTAATAAATAGTAGTCCTACTTTCACGGTGCACGGCCGTAAGTCTTGCGAAAAATCAACTTGAAAAATGACCGTAGAGGGCTTAGATGCTCGATTGCTTAAAATCTAACGGTTTTCCACGTATATTTTACAATTTTAATCATAAGCTTGCTAAAATAGCTAGAGTTTACTACCAAATTGAATGACTTTCTATGTGTAAATTTAAAAATAACCTTGACAGAACATGGTTTAAATCTTCGGAAAATATGATAGTACGTTGGCCTGCGTGTATAATGCGTCATAGTTTGGGGGCATAAATAGAAATTTATACATAGAAATTCTTTCAATTTGGTATTAAACTCTAGCTATTTTAGCAAGCTTTCGATTAAAATTGTAAAATATACGTGGAAAACCGTTAGATTTTAAGCAATCGAGCATCTAAGCGCATCGGCCGTAATTCAAAAACTTGTCTTTTGCTAATGTCGGGTTTCTAGCATAGTCGTAGGCCTAACATTTTCCTAACTTTAAATCGTTAAAATCGATCTATCGTTATAAACATATTATAAGCATTGTCTTGGGCTTAAATTTGATACCAAAATCAATTCCTAAATCACAATGGTCATTGAGATATCATCTTTTGAAGCGTCGCGCATCGATCAAAATAAGGTGCAAAATGGTCGTCTAATTTCGACTTCCTATTATTTAGAGGTGTGCTACCTTAGAACCACAATGGGTTTTTTTATTTTCAAATTTGGTGTTGTTATATTTAATTATTCATGAAGCAAATACAATTTTAAACTCATGTCGAAAGTTACATTGCCATTGAATAAATAGTTTTCGAGTTATTCCAATTTACCTAACCCTAACTCTAACCCTAACCCTAATCAAACCCTAACCCTAATCTAATCAGACCCTAACCCTAACTGAACCTTAAATCTAAGCTTGATTTTTAAACACTAAACGATGTAGCCTTTTAAGCCTTTACTATCGTCTGAAGATAGCAAATGTTAGATGCTATCTTCAGAGATAGCAAGCACGCCCCCCCCCCCCCCCCCCCCCCCCCCCCTCGGAGAAAGCAATGGATTCAGAAGACAGCATGCGGCGTAACTATAGTAACTATACACAACGTACTCTGATGCCTACGGACGGACGCGTTGAAAGTCGCGTATTTGTACGCAGCTTACGCCGTCAGCTGCTATCTTCTGAAGATAGTGATTGTATACCAAACGTCCATAAATGTTGGTGAAACTTTCAGGATATCGTCAGCAGAGACAATGCAATGTAATGGAATGAAAAAAGAAATTATTAATATTTAATGAAATGGCAACATTGACATTGTTAAATCATACACCGTTTAAGACGACAACATCAAAAATTCAAGGTTTTCAGGCGTCGTCGGATCAATGTTGGGGTCAACCGGGTTTGTAAAAACAAGTATAACTCAAAAACTATTTAACCAATATCGAAGAAAATTTGTGTATGATTTTGAAATAATATTTGGTTTATAAATAACTCAAAATATTGAAACAAAATGATCATATAAAAAATCAAAGTTACTGTTCTAAGGTAGCACACCTCTAAATAGTTCCAGGCGAAAACTTGCAACTCTTATTGCGCAATACTTCTTATCAATACGCGTGATTAAAATAGTGATTTCTCGGGAACTACAGTGATTCAGCAGACGAGGTTGGTATCAAATTAAAGCTAACAATATGAATTTTAATGATAGATCATTCACAAATAATATTAACTATTTTTTGTTAATAAATAGTAGTCCTACTTTCACGGTGCACGGCCGTAAGTCTTGCGAAAAATCAACTTGAAAAATGACCGTAGAGGGCTTAGATGCTCGATTGCTTAAAATCTAACGGTTTTCCACGTATATTTTACAATTTTAATCATAAGCTTGCTAAAATAGCTAGAGTTTACTACCAAATTGAATGACTTTCTATGTGTAAATTTAAAAATAACCTTGCCAGAACATGGTTTAAATCTTCGGAAAATATGATAGTACGTTGGCCTGCGTGTATAATGCGTCATAGTTTGGGGGCATAAATAGAAATTTATACATAGAAATTCTTTCAATTTGGTATTAAACTCTAGCTATTTTAGCAAGCTTTCGATTAAAATTGTAAAATATACGTGGAAAACCGTTAGATTTTAAGCAATCGAGCATCTAAGCGCATCGGCCGTAATTCAAAAACTTGTCTTTTGCTAATGTCGGGTTTCTAGCATAGTCGTAGGCCTAACATTTTCCTAACTTTAAATCGTTAAAATCGATCTATCGTTATAAACATATTATAAGCATTGTCTTGGGCTTAAATTTGATACCAAAATCAATTCCTAAATCACAATGGTCATTGAGATATCATCTTTTGAAGCGTCGCGCATCGATCAAAATAAGGTGCAAAATGGTCGTCTAATTTCGACTTCCTATTATTTAGAGGTGTGCTACCTTAGAACCACAATGGGTTTTTTTATTTTCAAATTTGGTGTTGTTATATTTAATTATTCATGAAGCAAATACAATTTTAAACTCATGTCGAAAGTTTCATTGCCATTGAATAAATAGTTTTCGAGTTATTCCAATTTACCTAACCCTAACTCTAACCCTAACCCTAATCAAACCCTAACCCTAATCAGACCCTAACCCTAACTGAACCTTAAATCTAAGCTTGATTTTTAAACACTAAACGATGTAGCCTTTTTAAGCCTTTACTATCGTCTGAAGATAGCAAATGTTAGATGCTATCTTCAGAAGATAGCAAGCACGCCCCCCCCCCCCCCCCCCCCCCCCCTCGGGAGAAAGCAATGGATTCAGAAGACAGCATGCGGCGTAACTATAGTAACTATACACAACGTACTCTGATGCCTACGGACGGACGCGTTTGAAAGTCGCGTATTTGTACGCAGCTTACGCCGTCAGCTGCTATCTTCTGAAGATAGTGATTGTATACCAAACGTCCATAAATGTTGGTGAAACTTTCAGGATATCGTCAGCAGAGACAATGCAATGTAATGGAATGAAAAAAGAAATTATTAATATTTAATGAAATGGCAACATTGACATTGTTAAATCATACACCGTTTAAGACGACAACATCAAAAATTCAAGGTTTTCAGGCGTCGTCGGATCAATGTTGGGGTCAACCGGGTTTGTAAAAACAAGTATAACTCAAAAACTATTTAACCAATATCGAAGAAAATTTGTGTATGATTTTGAAATAATATTTGGTTTATAAATAACTCAAAATATTGAAACAAAATGATCATATAAAAAATCAAAGTTACTGTTCTAAGGTAGCACACCTCTAAATAGTTCCAGGCGAAAACTTGCAACTCTTATTGCGCAATACTTCTTATCAATACGCGTGATTAAAATAGTGATTTCTCGGGAACTACAGTGATTCAGCAGACGAGGTTGGTATCAAATTAAAGCTAACAATATGAATTTTAATGATAGATCATTCACAAATAATATTAACTATTTTTTGTTAATAAATAGTAGTCCTACTTTCACGGTGCACGGCCGTAAGTCTTGCGAAAAATCAACTTGAAAAATGACCGTAGAGGGCTTAGATGCTCGATTGCTTAAAATCTAACGGTTTTCCACGTATATTTTACAATTTTAATCATAAGCTTGCTAAAATAGCTAGAGTTTACTACCAAATTGAATGACTTTCTATGTGTAAATTTAAAAATAACCTTGCCAGAACATGGTTTAAATCTTCGGAAAATATGATAGTACGTTGGCCTGCGTGTATAATGCGTCATAGTTTGGGGGCATAAATAGAAATTTATACATAGAAATTCTTTCAATTTGGTATTAAACTCTAGCTATTTTAGCAAGCTTTCGATTAAAATTGTAAAATATACGTGGAAAACCGTTAGATTTTAAGCAATCGAGCATCTAAGCGCATCGGCCGTAATTCAAAAACTTGTCTTTTGCTAATGTCGGGTTTCTAGCATAGTCGTAGGCCTAACATTTTCCTAACTTTAAATCGTTAAAATCGATCTATCGTTATAAACATATTATAAGCATTGTCTTGGGCTTAAATTTGATACCAAAATCAATTCCTAAATCACAATGGTCATTGAGATATCATCTTTTGAAGCGTCGCGCATCGATCAAAATAAGGTGCAAAATGGTCGTCTAATTTCGACTTCCTATTATTTAGAGGTGTGCTACCTTAGAACCACAATGGGTTTTTTTATTTTCAAATTTGGTGTTGTTATATTTAATTATTCATGAAGCAAATACAATTTTAAACTCATGTCGAAAGTTTCATTGCCATTGAATAAATAGTTTTCGAGTTATTCCAATTTACCTAACCCTAACTCTAACCCTAACCCTAATCAAACCCTAACCCTAATCAGACCCTAACCCTAACTGAACCTTAAATCTAAGCTTGATTTTTAAACACTAAACGATGTAGCCTTTTTAAGCCTTTACTATCGTCTGAAGATAGCAAATGTTAGATGCTATCTTCAGAAGATAGCAAGCACGCCCCCCCCCCCCCCCCCCCCCCCCCTCGGGAGAAAGCAATGGATTCAGAAGACAGCATGCGGCGTAACTATAGTAACTATACACAACGTACTCTGATGCCTACGGACGGACGCGTTTGAAAGTCGCGTATTTGTACGCAGCTTACGCCGTCAGCTGCTATCTTCTGAAGATAGTGATTGTATACCAAACGTCCATAAATGTTGGTGAAACTTTCAGGATATCGTCAGCAGAGACAATGCAATGTAATGGAATGAAAAAAGAAATTATTAATATTTAATGAAATGGCAACATTGACATTGTTAAATCATACACCGTTTAAGACGACAACATCAAAAATTCAAGGTTTTCAGGCGTCGTCGGATCAATGTTGGGGTCAACCGGGTTTGTAAAAACAAGTATAACTCAAAAACTATTTAACCAATATCGAAGAAAATTTGTGTATGATTTTGAAATAATATTTGGTTTATAAATAACTCAAAATATTGAAACAAAATGATCATATAAAAAATCAAAGTTACTGTTCTAAGGTAGCACACCTCTAAATAGTTCCAGGCGAAAACTTGCAACTCTTATTGCGCAATACTTCTTATCAATACGCGTGATTAAAATAGTGATTTCTCGGGAACTACAGTGATTCAGCAGACGAGGTTGGTATCAAATTAAAGCTAACAATATGAATTTTAATGATAGATCATTCACAAATAATATTAACTATTTTTTGTTAATAAATAGTAGTCCTACTTTCACGGTGCACGGCCGTAAGTCTTGCGAAAAATCAACTTGAAAAATGACCGTAGAGGGCTTAGATGCTCGATTGCTTAAAATCTAACGGTTTTCCACGTATATTTTACAATTTTAATCATAAGCTTGCTAAAATAGCTAGAGTTTACTACCAAATTGAATGACTTTCTATGTGTAAATTTAAAAATAACCTTGCCAGAACATGGTTTAAATCTTCGGAAAATATGATAGTACGTTGGCCTGCGTGTATAATGCGTCATAGTTTGGGGGCATAAATAGAAATTTATACATAGAAATTCTTTCAATTTGGTATTAAACTCTAGCTATTTTAGCAAGCTTTCGATTAAAATTGTAAAATATACGTGGAAAACCGTTAGATTTTAAGCAATCGAGCATCTAAGCGCATCGGCCGTAATTCAAAAACTTGTCTTTTGCTAATGTCGGGTTTCTAGCATAGTCGTAGGCCTAACATTTTCCTAACTTTAAATCGTTAAAATCGATCTATCGTTATAAACATATTATAAGCATTGTCTTGGGCTTAAATTTGATACCAAAATCAATTCCTAAATCACAATGGTCATTGAGATATCATCTTTTGAAGCGTCGCGCATCGATCAAAATAAGGTGCAAAATGGTCGTCTAATTTCGACTTCCTATTATTTAGAGGTGTGCTACCTTAGAACCACAATGGTTTTTTTTATTTTCAAATTTGGTGTTGTTATATTTAATTATTCATGAAGCAAATACAATTTTAAACTCATGTCGAAAGTTTCATTGCCATTGAATAAATAGTTTTCGAGTTATTCCAATTTACCTAACCCTAACTCTAACCCTAACCCTAATCAAACCCTAACCCTAATCAGACCCTAACCCTAACTGAACCTTAAATCTAAGCTTGATTTTTAAACACTAAACGATGTAGCCTTTTTAAGCCTTTACTATCGTCTGAAGATAGCAAATGTTAGATGCTATCTTCAGAAGATAGCAAGCACGCCCCCCCCCCCCCCCCCCCCCCCTCGGGAGAAAGCAATGGATTCAGAAGACAGCATGCGGCGTAACTATAGTAACTATACACAACGTACTCTGATGCCTACGGACGGACGCGTTTGAAAGTCGCGTATTTGTACGCAGCTTACGCCGTCAGCTGCTATCTTCTGAAGATAGTGATTGTATACCAAACGTCCATAAATGTTGGTGAAACTTTCAGGATATCGTCAGCAGAGACAATGCAATGTAATGGAATGAAAAAAGAAATTATTAATATTTAATGAAATGGCAACATTGACATTGTTAAATCATACACCGTTTAAGACGACAACATCAAAAATTCAAGGTTTTCAGGCGTCGTCGGATCAATGTTGGGGTCAACCGGGTTTGTAAAAACAAGTATAACTCAAAAACTATTTAACCAATATCGAAGAAAATTTGTGTATGATTTTGAAATAATATTTGGTTTATAAATAACTCAAAATATTGAAACAAAATGATCATATAAAAAATCAAAGTTACTGTTCTAAGGTAGCACACCTCTAAATAGTTCCAGGCGAAAACTTGCAACTCTTATTGCGCAATACTTCTTATCAATACGCGTGATTAAAATAGTGATTTCTCGGGAACTACAGTGATTCAGCAGACGAGGTTGGTATCAAATTAAAGCTAACAATATGAATTTTAATGATAGATCATTCACAAATAATATTAACTATTTTTTGTTAATAAATAGTAGTCCTACTTTCACGGTGCACGGCCGTAAGTCTTGCGAAAAATCAACTTGAAAAATGACCGTAGAGGGCTTAGATGCTCGATTGCTTAAAATCTAACGGTTTTCCACGTATATTTTACAATTTTAATCATAAGCTTGCTAAAATAGCTAGAGTTTACTACCAAATTGAATGACTTTCTATGTGTAAATTTAAAAATAATCTTGCCAGAACATGGTTTAAATCTTCGGAAAATATGATAGTACGTTGGCCTGCGTGTATAATGCGTCATAGTTTGGGGGCATAAATAGAAATTTATACATAGAAATTCTTTCAATTTGGTATTAAACTCTAGCTATTTTAGCAAGCTTTCGATTAAAATTGTAAAATATACGTGGAAAACCGTTAGATTTTAAGCAATCGAGCATCTAAGCGCATCGGCCGTAATTCAAAAACTTGTCTTTTGCTAATGTCGGGTTTCTAGCATAGTCGTAGGCCTAACATTTTCCTAACTTTAAATCGTTAAAATCGATCTATCGTTATAAACATATTATAAGCATTGTCTTGGGCTTAAATTTGATACCAAAATCAATTCCTTAATCACAATGGTCATTGAGATATCATCTTTTGAAGCGTCGCGCATCGATCAAAATAAGGTGCAAAATGGTCGTCTAATTTCGACTTCCTATTATTTAGAGGTGTGCTACCTTAGAACCACAATGGTTTTTTTTATTTTCAAATTTGGTGTTGTTATATTTAATTATTCATGAAGCAAATACAATTTTAAACTCATGTCGAAAGTTTCATTGCCATTGAATAAATAGTTTTCGAGTTATTCCAATTTACCTAACCCTAACTCTAACCCTAACCCTAATCAAACCCTAACCCTAATCAGACCCTAACCCTAACTGAACCTTAAATCTAAGCTTGATTTTTAAACACTAAACGATGTAGCCTTTTTAAGCCTTTACTATCGTCTGAAGATAGCAAATGTTAGATGCTATCTTCAGAAGATAGCAAGCACGCCCCCCCCCCCCCTCGGGAGAAAGCAATGGATTCAGAAGACAGCATGCGGCGTAACTATAGTAACTATACACAACGTACTCTGATGCCTACGGACGGACGCGTTTGAAAGTCGCGTATTTGTACGCAGCTTACGCCGTCAGCTGCTATCTTCTGAAGATAGTGATTGTATACCAAACGTCCATAAATGTTGGTGAAACTTTCAGGATATCGTCAGCAGAGACAATGCAATGTAATGGAATGAAAAAAGAAATTATTAATATTTAATGAAATGGCAACATTGACATTGTTAAATCATACACCGTTTAAGACGACAACATCAAAAATTCAAGGTTTTCAGGCGTCGTCGGATCAATGCTGGGGTCAACCGGGTTTGTAAAAACAAGTATAACTCAAAAACTATTTAACCAATATCGAAGAAAATTTGTGTATGATTTTGAAATAATATTTGGTTTATAAATAACTCAAAATATTGAAACAAAATGATCATATAAAAAATCAAAGTTACTTCAGAAGATAGCAAGCACGCCCCCCCCCCCCCCCCCCTCGGGAGAAAGCAATGGATTCAGAAGACAGCATGCGGCGTAACTATAGTAACTATACACAACGTACTCTGATGCCTACGGACGGACGCGTTTGAAAGTCGCGTATTTGTACGCAGCTTACGCCGTCAGCTGCTATCTTCTGAAGATAGTGATTGTATACCAAACGTCCATAAATGTTGGTGAAACTTTCAGGATATCGTCAGCAGAGACAATGCAATGTAATGGAATGAAAAAAGAAATTATTAATATTTAATGAAATGGCAACATTGACATTGTTAAATCATACACCGTTTAAGACGACAACATCAAAAATTCAAGGTTTTCAGGCGTCGTCGGATCAATGTTGGGGTCAACCGGGTTTGTAAAAACAAGTATAACTCAAAAACTATTTAACCAATATCGAAGAAAATTTGTGTATGATTTTGAAATAATATTTGGTTTATAAATAACTCAAAATATTGAAACAAAATGATCATATAAAAAATCAAAGTTACTGTTCTAAGGTAGCACACCTCTAAATAGTTCCAGGCGAAAACTTGCAACTCTTATTGCGCAATACTTCTTATCAATACGCGTGATTAAAATAGTGATTTCTCGGGAACTACAGTGATTCAGCAGACGAGGTTGGTATCAAATTAAAGCTAACAATATGAATTTTAATGATAGATCATTCACAAATAATATTAACTATTTTTTGTTAATAAATAGTAGTCCTACTTTCACGGTGCACGGCCGTAAGTCTTGCGAAAAATCAACTTGAAAAATGACCGTAGAGGGCTTAGATGCTCGATTGCTTAAAATCTAACGGTTTACCACGTATATTTTACAATTTTAATCATAAGCTTGCTAAAATAGCTAGAGTTTACTACCAAATTGAATGACTTTATATGTGTAAATTTAAAAATAACCTTGCCAGAACATGGTTTAAATCTTCGGAAAATATGATAGTACGTTGGCCTGCGTGTATAATGCGTCATAGTTTGGGGGCATAAATAGAAATTTATACATAGAAATTCTTTCAATTTGGTATTAAACTCTAGCTATTTTAGCAAGCTTTCGATTAAAATTGTAAAATATACGTGGAAAACCGTTAGATTTTAAGCAATCGAGCATCTAAGCGCATCGGCCGTAATTCAAAAACTTGTCTTTTGCTAATGTCGGGTTTCTAGCATAGTCGTAGGCCTAACATTTTCCTATCTTTAAATCGTTAAAATCGATCTATCGTTATAAACATATTATAAGCATTGTCTTGGGCTTAAATTTGATACCAAAATCAATTCCTAAATCACAATGGTCATTGAGATATCATCTTTTGAAGCGTCGCGCATCGATCAAAATAAGGTGCAAAATGGTCGTCTAATTTCGACTTCCTATTATTTAGAGGTGTGCTACCTTAGAACCACAATGGGTTTTTTTATTTTCAAATTTGGTGTTGTTATATTTAATTATTCATGAAGCAAATACAATTTTAAACTCATGTCGAAAGTTTCATTGCCATTGAATAAATAGTTTTCGAGTTATTCCAATTTACCTAACCCTAACTCTAACCCTAACCCTAATCAAACCCTAACCCTAATCAGACCCTAACCCTAACTGAACCTTAAATCTAAGCTTGATTTTTAAACACTAAACGATGTAGCCTTTTTAAGCCTTTACTATCGTCTGAAGATAGCAAATGTTAGATGCTATCTTCAGAAGATAGCAAGCACGCCCCCCCCCCCCCCCCCCCCCCCCTCGGGAGAAAGCAATGGATTCAGAAGACAGCATGCGGCGTAACTATAGTAACTATACACAACGTACTCTGATGCCTACGGACGGACGCGTTTGAAAGTCGCGTATTTGTACGCAGCTTACGCCGTCAGCTGCTATCTTCTGAAGATAGTGATTGTATACCAAACGTCCATAAATGTTGGTGAAACTTTCAGGATATCGTCAGCAGAGACAATGCAATGTAATGGAATGAAAAAAGAAATTATTAATATTTAATGAAATGGCAACATTGACATTGTTAAATCATACACCGTTTAAGACGACAACATCAAAAATTCAAGGTTTTCAGGCGTCGTCGGATCAATGTTGGGGTCAACCGGGTTTGTAAAAACAAGTATAACTCAAAAACTATTTAACCAATATCGAAGAAAATTTGTGTATGATTTTGAAATAATATTTGGTTTATAAATAACTCAAAATATTGAAACAAAATGATCATATAAAAAATCAAAGTTACTGTTCTAAGGTAGCACACCTCTAAATAGTTCCAGGCGAAAACTTGCAACTCTTATTGCGCAATACTTCTTATCAATACGCGTGATTAAAATAGTGATTTCTCGGGAACTACAGTGATTCAGCAGACGAGGTTGGTATCAAATTAAAGCTAACAATATGAATTTTAATGATAGATCATTCACAAATAATATTAACTATTTTTTGTTAATAAATAGTAGTCCTACTTTCACGGTGCACGGCCGTAAGTCTTGCGAAAAATCAACTTGAAAAATGACCGTAGAGGGCTTAGATGCTCGATTGCTTAAAATCTAACGGTTTTCCACGTATATTTTACAATTTTAATCATAAGCTTGCTAAAATAGCTAGAGTTTACTACCAAATTGAATGACTTTCTATGTGTAAATTTAAAAATAACCTTGCCAGAACATGGTTTAAATCTTCGGAAAATATGATAGTACGTTGGCCTGCGTGTATAATGCGTCATAGTTTGGGGGCATAAATAGAAATTTATACATAGAAATTCTTTCAATTTGGTATTAAACTCTAGCTATTTTAGCAAGCTTTCGATTAAAATTGTAAAATATACGTGGAAAACCGTTAGATTTTAAGCAATCGAGCATCTAAGCGCATCGGCCGTAATTCAAAAACTTGTCTTTTGCTAATGTCGGGTTTCTAGCATAGTCGTAGGCCTAACATTTTCCTAACTTTAAATCGTTAAAATCGATCTATCGTTATAAACATATTATAAGCATTGTCTTGGGCTTAAATTTGATACCAAAATCAATTCCTAAATCACAATGGTCATTGAGATATCATCTTTTGAAGCGTCGCGCATCGATCAAAATAAGGTGCAAAATGGTCGTCTAATTTCGACTTCCTATTATTTAGAGGTGTGCTACCTTAGAACCACAATGGGTTTTTTTATTTTCAAATTTGGTGTTGTTATATTTAATTATTCATGAAGCAAATACAATTTTAAACTCATGTCGAAAGTTTCATTGCCATTGAATAAATAGTTTTCGAGTTATTCCAATTTACCTAACCCTAACTCTAACCCTAACCCTAATCAAACCCTAACCCTAATCAGACCCTAACCCTAACTGAACCTTAAATCTAAGCTTGATTTTTAAACACTAAACGATGTAGCCTTTTTAAGCCTTTACTATCGTCTGAAGATAGCAAATGTTAGATGCTATCTTCAGAAGATAGCAAGCACGCCCCCCCCCCCCCCTCGGGAGAAAGCAATGGATTCAGAAGACAGCATGCGGCGTAACTATAGTAACTATACACAACGTACTCTGATGCCTACGGACGGACGCGTTTGAAAGTCGCGTATTTGTACGCAGCTTACGCCGTCAGCTGCTATCTTCTGAAGATAGTGATTGTATACCAAACGTCCATAAATGTTGGTGAAACTTTCAGGATATCGTCAGCAGAGACAATGCAATGTAATGGAATGAAAAAAGAAATTATTAATATTTAATGAAATGGCAACATTGACATTGTTAAATCATACACCGTTTAAGACGACAACATCAAAAATTCAAGGTTTTCAGGCGTCGTCGGATCAATGTTGGGGTCAACCGGGTTTGTAAAAACAAGTATAACTCAAAAACTATTTAACCAATATCGAAGAAAATTTGTGTATGATTTTGAAATAATATTTGGTTTATAAATAACTCAAAATATTGAAACAAAATGATCATATAAAAAATCAAAGTTACTGTTCTAAGGTAGCACACCTCTAAATAGTTCCAGGCGAAAACTTGCAACTCTTATTGCGCAATACTTCTTATCAATACGCGTGATTAAAATAGTGATTTCTCGGGAACTACAGTGATTCAGCAGACGAGGTTGGTATCAAATTAAAGCTAACAATATGAATTTTAATGATAGATCATTCACAAATAATATTAACTATTTTTTGTTAATAAATAGTAGTCCTACTTTCACGGTGCACGGCCGTAAGTCTTGCGAAAAATCAACTTGAAAAATGACCGTAGAGGGCTTAGATGCTCGATTGCTTAAAATCTAACGGTTTTCCACGTATATTTTACAATTTTAATCATAAGCTTGCAAAATAGCTAGAGTTTACTACCAAATTGAATGACTTTCTATGTGTAAATTTAAAAATAACCTTGCCAGAACATGGTTTAAATCTTCGGAAAATATGATAGTACGTTGGCCTGCGTGTATAATGCGTCATAGTTTGGGGGCATAAATAGAAATTTATACATAGAAATTCTTTCAATTTGGTATTAAACTCTAGCTATTTTAGCAAGCTTTCGATTAAAATTGTAAAATATACGTGGAAAACCGTTAGATTTTAAGCAATCGAGCATCTAAGCGCATCGGCCGTAATTCAAAAACTTGTCTTTTGCTAATGTCGGGTTTCTAGCATAGTCGTAGGCCTAACATTTTCCTAACTTTAAATCGTTAAAATCGATCTATCGTTATAAACATATTATAAGCATTGTCTTGGGCTTAAATTTGATACCAAAATCAATTCCTAAATCACAATGGTCATTGAGATATCATCTTTTGAAGCGTCGCGCATCGATCAAAATAAGGTGCAAAATGGTCGTCTAATTTCGACTTCCTATTATTTAGAGGTGTGCTACCTTAGAACCACAATGGGTTTTTTTATTTTCAAATTTGGTGTTGTTATATTTAATTATTCATGAAGCAAATACAATTTTAAACTCATGTCGAAAGTTTCATTGCCATTGAATAAATAGTTTTCGAGTTATTCCAATTTACCTAACCCTAACTCTAACCCTAACCCTAATCAAACCCTAACCCTAATCAGACCCTAACCCTAACTGAACCTTAAATCTAAGCTTGATTTTTAAACACTAAACGATGTAGCCTTTTTAAGCCTTTACTATCGTCTGAAGATAGCAAATGTTAGATGCTATCTTCAGAAGATAGCAAGCACGCCCCCCCCCCCCCCCCCTCGGGAGAAAGCAATGGATTCAGAAGACAGCATGCGGCGTAACTATAGTAACTATACACAACGTACTCTGATGCCTACGGACGGACGCGTTTGAAAGTCGCGTATTTGTACGCAGCTTACGCCGTCAGCTGCTATCTTCTGAAGATAGTGATTGTATACCAAACGTCCATAAATGTTGGTGAAACTTTCAGGATATCGTCAGCAGAGACAATGCAATGTAATGGAATGAAAAAAGAAATTATTAATATTTAATGAAATGGCAACATTGACATTGTTAAATCATACACCGTTTAAGACGACAACATCAAAAATTCAAGGTTTTCAGGCGTCGTCGGATCAATGTTGGGGTCAACCGGGTTTGTAAAAACAAGTATAACTCAAAAACTATTTAACCAATATCGAAGAAAATTTGTGTATGATTTTGAAATAATATTTCGTTTATAAATAACTCAAAATATTGAAACAAAATGATCATATAAAAAATCAAAGTTACTGTTCTAAGGTAGCACACCTCTAAATAGTTCCAGGCGAAAACTTGCAACTCTTATTGCGCAATACTTCTTATCAATACGCGTGATTAAAATAGTGATTTCTCGGGAACTACAGTGATTCAGCAGACGAGGTTGGTATCAAATTAAAGCTAACAATATGAATTTTAATGATAGATCATTCACAAATAATATTAACTATTTTTTGTTAATAAATAGTAGTCCTACTTTCACGGTGCACGGCCGTAAGTCTTGCGAAAAATCAACTTGAAAAATGACCGTAGAGGGCTTAGATGCTCGATTGCTTAAAATCTAACGGTTTTCCACGTATATTTTACAATTTTAATCATAAGCTTGCTAAAATAGCTAGAGTTTACTACCAAATTGAATGACTTTCTATGTGTAAATTTAAAAATAACCTTGCCAGAACATGGTTTAAATCTTCGGAAAATATGATAGTACGTTGGCCTGCGTGTATAATGCGTCATAGTTTGGGGGCATAAATAGAAATTTATACATAGAAATTCTTTCAATTTGGTATTAAACTCTAGCTATTTTAGCAAGCTTTCGATTAAAATGTAAAATATACGTGGAAAACCGTTAGATTTTAAGCAATCGAGCATCTAAGCGCATCGGCCGTAATTCAAAAACTTGTCTTTTGCTAATGTCGGGTTTCTAGCATAGTCGTAGGCCTAACATTTTCCTAACTTTAAATCGTTAAAATCGATCTATCGTTATAAACATATTATAAGCATTGTCTTGGGCTTAAATTTGATACCAAAATCAATTCCTAAATCACAATGGTCATTGAGATATCATCTTTTGAAGCGTCGCGCATCGATCAAAATAAGGTGCAAAATGGTCGTCTAATTTCGACTTCCTATTATTTAGAGGTGTGCTACCTTAGAACCACAATGGGTTTTTTTATTTTCAAATTTGGTGTTGTTATATTTAATTATTCATGAAGCAAATACAATTTTAAACTCATGTCGAAAGTTTCATTGCCATTGAATAAATAGTTTTCGAGTTATTCCAATTTACCTAACCCTAACTCTAACCCTAACCCTAATCAAACCCTAACCCTAATCAGACCCTAACCCTAACTGAACCTTAAATCTAAGCTTGATTTTTAAACACTAAACGATGTAGCCTTTTTAAGCCTTTACTATCGTCTGAAGATAGCAAATGTTAGATGCTATCTTCAGAAGATAGCAAGCACGCCCCCCCCCCCCCCCCCCCCCCCCCCCTCGGGAGAAAGCAATGGATTCAGAAGACAGCATGCGGCGTAACTATAGTAACTATACACAACGTACTCTGATGCCTACGGACGGACGCGTTTGAAAGTCGCGTATTTGTACGCAGCTTACGCCGTCAGCTGCTATCTTCTGAAGATAGTGATTGTATACCAAACGTCCATAAATGTTGGTGAAACTTTCAGGATATCGTCAGCAGAGACAATGCAATGTAATGGAATGAAAAAAGAAATTATTAATATTTAATGAAATGGCAACATTGACATTGTTAAATCATACACCGTTTAAGACGACAACATCAAAAATTCAAGGTTTTCAGGCGTCGTCGGATCAATGCTGGGGTCAACCGGGTTTGTAAAAACAAGTATAACTCAAAAACTATTTAACCAATATCGAAGAAAATTTGTGTATGATTTTGAAATAATATTTGGTTTATAAATAACTCAAAATATTGAAACAAAATGATCATATAAAAAATCAAAGTTACTTCAGAAGATAGCAAGCACGCCCCCCCCCCCCCCCCCCCCCCCCTCGGGAGAAAGCAATGGATTCAGAAGACAGCATGCGGCGTAACTATAGTAACTATACACAACGTACTCTGATGCCTACGGACGGACGCGTTTGAAAGTCGCGTATTTGTACGCAGCTTACGCCGTCAGCTGCTATCTTCTGAAGATAGTGATTGTATACCAAACGTCCATAAATGTTGGTGAAACTTTCAGGATATCGTCAGCAGAGACAATGCAATGTAATGGAATGAAAAAAGAAATTATTAATATTTAATGAAATGGCAACATTGACATTGTTAAATCATACACCGTTTAAGACGACAACATCAAAAATTCAAGGTTTTCAGGCGTCGTCGGATCAATGTTGGGGTCAACCGGGTTTGTAAAAACAAGTATAACTCAAAAACTATTTAACCAATATCGAAGAAAATTTGTGTATGATTTTGAAATAATATTTGGTTTATAAATAACTCAAAATATTGAAACAAAATGATCATATAAAAAATCAAAGTTACTGTTCTAAGGTAGCACACCTCTAAATAGTTCCAGGCGAAAACTTGCAACTCTTATTGCGCAATACTTCTTATCAATACGCGTGATTAAAATAGTGATTTCTCGGGAACTACAGTGATTCAGCAGACGAGGTTGGTATCAAATTAAAGCTAACAATATGAATTTTAATGATAGATCATTCACAAATAATATTAACTATTTTTTGTTAATAAATAGTAGTCCTACTTTCACGGTGCACGGCCGTAAGTCTTGCGAAAAATCAACTTGAAAAATGACCGTAGAGGGCTTAGATGCTCGATTGCTTAAAATCTAACGGTTTACCACGTATATTTTACAATTTTAATCATAAGCTTGCTAAAATAGCTAGAGTTTACTACCAAATTGAATGACTTTCTATGTGTAAATTTAAAAATAACCTTGCCAGAACATGGTTTAAATCTTCGGAAAATATGATAGTACGTTGGCCTGCGTGTATAATGCGTCATAGTTTGGGGGCATAAATAGAAATTTATACATAGAAATTCTTTCAATTTGGTATTAAACTCTAGCTATTTTAGCAAGCTTTCGATTAAAATTGTAAAATATACGTGGAAAACCGTTAGATTTTAAGCAATCGAGCATCTAAGCGCATCGGCCGTAATTCAAAAACTTGTCTTTTGCTAATGTCGGGTTTCTAGCATAGTCGTAGGCCTAACATTTTCCTATCTTTAAATCGTTAAAATCGATCTATCGTTATAAACATATTATAAGCATTGTCTTGGGCTTAAATTTGATACCAAAATCAATTCCTAAATCACAATGGTCATTGAGATATCATCTTTTGAAGCGTCGCGCATCGATCAAAATAAGGTGCAAAATGGTCGTCTAATTTCGACTTCCTATTATTTAGAGGTGTGCTACCTTAGAACCACAATGGGTTTTTTTATTTTCAAATTTGGTGTTGTTATATTTAATTATTCATGAAGCAAATACAATTTTAAACTCATGTCGAAAGTTTCATTGCCATTGAATAAATAGTTTTCGAGTTATTCCAATTTACCTAACCCTAACTCTAACCCTAACCCTAATCAAACCCTAACCCTAATCAGACCCTAACCCTAACTGAACCTTAAATCTAAGCTTGATTTTTAAACACTAAACGATGTAGCCTTTTTAAGCCTTTACTATCGTCTGAAGATAGCAAATGTTAGATGCTATCTTCAGAAGATAGCAAGCACGCCCCCCCCCCCCCCCCCCCCTCGGGAGAAAGCAATGGATTCAGAAGACAGCATGCGGCGTAACTATAGTAACTATACACAACGTACTCTGATGCCTACGGACGGACGCGTTTGAAAGTCGCGTATTTGTACGCAGCTTACGCCGTCAGCTGCTATCTTCTGAAGATAGTGATTGTATACCAAACGTCCATAAATGTTGGTGAAACTTTCAGGATATCGTCAGCAGAGACAATGCAATGTAATGGAATGAAAAAAGAAATTATTAATATTTAATGAAATGGCAACATTGACATTGTTAAATCATACACCGTTTAAGACGACAACATCAAAAATTCAAGGTTTTCAGGCGTCGTCGGATCAATGTTGGGGTCAACCGGGTTTGTAAAAACAAGTATAACTCAAAAACTATTTAACCAATATCGAAGAAAATTTGTGTATGATTTTGAAATAATATTTGGTTTATAAATAACTCAAAATATTGAAACAAAATGATCATATAAAAAATCAAAGTTACTGTTAGAACCACAATGGGTTTTTTTATTTTCAAATTTGGTGTTGTTATATTTAATTATTCATGAAGCAAATACAATTTTAAACTCATGTCGAAAGTTTCATTGCCATTGAATAAATAGTTTTCGAGTTATTCCAATTTACCTAACCCTAACTCTAACCCTAACCCTAATCAAACCCTAACCCTAATCAGACCCTAACCCTAACTGAACCTTAAATCTAAGCTTGATTTTTAAACACTAAACGATGTAGCCTTTTTAAGCCTTTACTATCGTCTGAAGATAGCAAATGTTAGATGCTATCTTCAGAAGATAGCAAGCACGCCCCCCCCCCCCCCTCGGGAGAAAGCAATGGATTCAGAAGACAGCATGCGGCGTAACTATAGTAACTATACACAACGTACTCTGATGCCTACGGACGGACGCGTTTGAAAGTCGCGTATTTGTACGCAGCTTACGCCGTCAGCTGCTATCTTCTGAAGATAGTGATTGTATACCAAACGTCCATAAATGTTGGTGAAACTTTCAGGATATCGTCAGCAGAGACAATGCAATGTAATGGAATGAAAAAAGAAATTATTAATATTTAATGAAATGGCAACATTGACATTGTTAAATCATACACCGTTTAAGACGACAACATCAAAAATTCAAGGTTTTCAGGCGTCGTCGGATCAATGTTGGGGTCAACCGGGTTTGTAAAAACAAGTATAACTCAAAAACTATTTAACCAATATCGAAGAAAATTTGTGTATGATTTTGAAATAATATTTCGTTTATAAATAACTCAAAATATTGAAACAAAATGATCATATAAAAAATCAAAGTTACTGTTCTAAGGTAGCACACCTCTAAATAGTTCCAGGCGAAAACTTGCAACTCTTATTGCGCAATACTTCTTATCAATACGCGTGATTAAAATAGTGATTTCTCGGGAACTACAGTGATTCAGCAGACGAGGTTGGTATCAAATTAAAGCTAACAATATGAATTTTAATGATAGATCATTCACAAATAATATTAACTATTTTTTGTTAATAAATAGTAGTCCTACTTTCACGGTGCACGGCCGTAAGTCTTGCGAAAAATCAACTTGAAAAATGACCGTAGAGGGCTTAGATGCTCGATTGCTTAAAATCTAACGGTTTTCCACGTATATTTTACAATTTTAATCATAAGCTTGCTAAAATAGCTAGAGTTTACTACCAAATTGAATGACTTTCTATGTGTAAATTTAAAAATAACCTTGCCAGAACATGGTTTAAATCTTCGGAAAATATGATAGTACGTTGGCCTGCGTGTATAATGCGTCATAGTTTGGGGGCATAAATAGAAATTTATACATAGAAATTCTTTCAATTTGGTATTAAACTCTAGCTATTTTAGCAAGCTTTCGATTAAAATGTAAAATATACGTGGAAAACCGTTAGATTTTAAGCAATCGAGCATCTAAGCGCATCGGCCGTAATTCAAAAACTTGTCTTTTGCTAATGTCGGGTTTCTAGCATAGTCGTAGGCCTAACATTTTCCTAACTTTAAATCGTTAAAATCGATCTATCGTTATAAACATATTATAAGCATTGTCTTGGGCTTAAATTTGATACCAAAATCAATTCCTAAATCACAATGGTCATTGAGATATCATCTTTTGAAGCGTCGCGCATCGATCAAAATAAGGTGCAAAATGGTCGTCTAATTTCGACTTCCTATTATTTAGAGGTGTGCTACCTTAGAACCACAATGGGTTTTTTTATTTTCAAATTTGGTGTTGTTATATTTAATTATTCATGAAGCAAATACAATTTTAAACTCATGTCGAAAGTTTCATTGCCATTGAATAAATAGTTTTCGAGTTATTCCAATTTACCTAACCCTAACTCTAACCCTAACCCTAATCAAACCCTAACCCTAATCAGACCCTAACCCTAACTGAACCTTAAATCTAAGCTTGATTTTTAAACACTAAACGATGTAGCCTTTTTAAGCCTTTACTATCGTCTGAAGATAGCAAATGTTAGATGCTATCTTCAGAAGATAGCAAGCACGCCCCCCCCCCCCCCCCCCCCCCTCGGGAGAAAGCAATGGATTCAGAAGACAGCATGCGGCGTAACTATAGTAACTATACACAACGTACTCTGATGCCTACGGACGGACGCGTTTGAAAGTCTCGTATTTGTACGCAGCTTACGCCGTCAGCTGCTATCTTCTGAAGATAGTGATTGTATACCAAACGTCCATAAATTTTGGTGAAACTTTCAGGATATCGTCAGCAGAGACAATGCAATGTAATGGAATGAAAAAAGAAATTATTAATATTTAATGAAATGGCAACATTGACATTGTTAAATCATACACCGTTTAAGACGACAACATCAAAAATTCAAAGTTTTCAGGCGTCGTCGGATCAATGTTGGGGTCAACCGGGTTTGTAAAAACAAGTATAACTCAAAAACTATTTAACCAATATCGAAGAAAATTTGTGTATGATTTTGAAATAATATTTGGTTTATAAATAACTCAAAATATTGAAACAAAATGATCATATAAAAAATCAAAGTTACTGTTCTAAGGTAGCACACCTCTAAATAGTTCCAGGCGAAAACTTGCAACTCTTATTGCGCAATACTTCTTATCAATACGCGTGATTAAAATAGTGATTTCTCGGGAACTACAGTGATTCAGCAGACGAGGTTGGTATCAAATTAAAGCTAACAATATGAATTTTAATGATAGATCATTCACAAATAATATTAACTATTTTTTGTTAATAAATAGTAGTCCTACTTTCACGGTGCACGGCCGTAAGTCTTGCGAAAAATCAACTTGAAAAATGACCGTAGAGGGCTTAGATGCTCGATTGCTTAAAATCTAACGGTTTTCCACGTATATTTTACAATTTTAATCATAAGCTTGCTAAAATAGCTAGAGTTTACTACCAAATTGAATGACTTTCTATGTGTAAATTTAAAAATAACCTTGCCAGAACATGGTTTAAATCTTCGGAAAATATGATAGTACGTTGGCCTGCGTGTATAATGCGTCATAGTTTGGGGGCATAAATAGAAATTTATACATAGAAATTCTTTCAATTTGGTATTAAACTCTAGCTATTTTAGCAAGCTTTCGATTAAAATTGTAAAATATACGTGGAAAACCGTTAGATTTTAAGCAATCGAGCATCTAAGCGCATCGGCCGTAATTCAAAAACTTGTCTTTTGCTAATGTCGGGTTTCTAGCATAGTCGTAGGCCTAACATTTTCCTAACTTTAAATCGTTAAAATCGATCTATCGTTATAAACATATTATAAGCATTGTCTTGGGCTTAAATTTGATACCAAAATCAATTCCTAAATCACAATGGTCATTGAGATATCATCTTTTGAAGCGTCGCGCATCGATCAAAATAAGGTGCAAAATGGTCGTCTAATTTCGACTTCCTATTATTTAGAGGTGTGCTACCTTAGAACCACAATGGGTTTTTTTATTTTCAAATTTGGTGTTGTTATATTTAATTATTCATGAAGCAAATACAATTTTAAACTCATGTCGAAAGTTTCATTGCCATTGAATAAATAGTTTTCGAGTTATTCCAATTTACCTAACCCTAACTCTAACCCTAACCCTAATCAAACCCTAACCCTAATCAGACCCTAACCCTAACTGAACCTTAAATCTAAGCTTGATTTTTAAACACTAAACGATGTAGCCTTTTTAAGCCTTTACTATCGTCTGAAGATAGCAAATGTTAGATGCTATCTTCAGAAGATAGCAAGCACGCCCCCCCCCCCCCTCCCCCTCGGGAGAAAGCAATGGATTCAGAAGACAGCATGCGGCGTAATTATAGTAACTATACACAACGTACTCTGATGCCTACGGACGGACGCGTTTGAAAGTCGCGTATTTGTACGCAGCTTACGCCGTCAGCTGCTATCTTCTGAAGATAGTGATTGTATACCAAACGTCCATAAATGTTGGTGAAACTTTCAGGATATCGTCAGCAGAGACAATGCAATGTAATGGAATGAAAAAAGAAATTATTAATATTTAATGAAATGGCAACATTGACATTGTTAAATCATACACCGTTTAAGACGACAACATCAAAAATTCAAGGTTTTCAGGCGTCGTCGGATCAATGTTGGGGTCAACCGGGTTTGTAAAAACAAGTATAACTCAAAAACTATTTAACCAATATCGAAGAAAATTTGTGTATGATTTTGAAATAATATTTGGTTTATAAATAACTCAAAATATTGAAACAAAATGATCATATAAAAAATCAAAGTTACTGTTCTAAGGTAGCACACCTCTAAATAGTTCCAGGCGAAAACTTGCAACTCTTATTGCGCAATACTTCTTATCAATACGCGTGATTAAAATAGTGATTTCTCGGGAACTACAGTGATTCAGCAGACGAGGTTGGTATCAAATTAAAGCTAACAATATGAATTTTAATGATAGATCATTCACAAATAATATTAACTATTTTTTGTTAATAAATAGTAGTCCTACTTTCACGGTGCACGGCCGTAAGTCTTGCGAAAAATCAACTTGAAAAATGACCGTAGAGGGCTTAGATGCTCGATTGCTTAAAATCTAACGGTTTTCCACGTATATTTTACAATTTTAATCATAAGCTTGCTAAAATAGCTAGAGTTTACTACCAAATTGAATGACTTTCTATGTGTAAATTTAAAAATAACCTTGCCAGAACATGGTTTAAATCTTCGGAAAATATGATAGTACGTTGGCCTGCGTGTATAATGCGTCATAGTTTGGGGGCATAAATAGAAATTTATACATAGAAATTCTTTCAATTTGGTATTAAACTCTAGCTATTTTAGCAAGCTTTCGATTAAAATTGTAAAATATACGTGGAAAACCGTTAGATTTTAAGCAATCGAGCATCTAAGCGCATCGGCCGTAATTCAAAAACTTGTCTTTTGCTAATGTCGGGTTTCTAGCATAGTCGTAGGCCTAACATTTTCCTAACTTTAAATCGTTAAAATCGATCTATCGTTATAAACATATTATAAGCATTGTCTTGGGCTTAAATTTGATACCAAAATCAATTCCTAAATCACAATGGTCATTGAGATATCATCTTTTGAAGCGTCGCGCATCGATCAAAATAAGGTGCAAAATGGTCGTCTAATTTCGACTTCCTATTATTTAGAGGTGTGCTACCTTAGAACCACAATGGGTTTTTTTATTTTCAAATTTGGTGTTGTTATATTTAATTATTCATGAAGCAAATACAATTTTAAACTTATGTCGAAAGTTTCATTGCCATTGAATAAATAGTTTTCGAGTTATTCCAATTTACCTAACCCTAACTCTAACCCTAACCCTAATCAAACCCTAACCCTAATCAGACCCTAACCCTAACTGAACCTTAAATCTAAGCTTGATTTTTAAACACTAAACGATGTAGCCTTTTTAAGCCTTTACTATCGTCTGAAGATAGCAAATGTTAGATGCTATCTTCAGAAGATAGCAAGCACGCCCCCCCCCCCCCCACCCCCCCTCGGGAGAAAGCAATGGATTCAGAAGACAGCATGCGGCGTAACTATAGTAACTATACACAACGTACTCTGATGCCTACGGACGGACGCGTTTGAAAGTCGCGTATTTGTACGCAGCTTACGCCGTCAGCTGCTATCTTCTGAAGATAGTGATTGTATACCAAACGTCCATAAATGTTGGTGAAACTTTCAGGATATCGTCAGCAGAGACAATGCAATGTAATGGAATGAAAAAAGAAATTATTAATATTTAATGAAATGGCAACATTGACATTGTTAAATCATACACCGTTTAAGACGACAACATCAAAAATTCAAGGTTTTCAGGCGTCGTCGGATCAATGTTGGGGTCAACCGGGTTTGTAAAAACAAGTATAACTCAAAAACTATTTAACCAATATCGAAGAAAATTTGTGTATGATTTTGAAATAATATTTGGTTTATAAATAACTCAAAATATTGAAACAAAATGATCATATAAAAAATCAAAGTAACTGTTCTAACCACAATGGGTTTTTTTATTTTCAAATTTGGTGTTGTTATATTTAATTATTCATGAAGCAAATACAATTTTAAACTCATGTCGAAAGTTTCATTGCCATTGAATAAATAGTTTTCGAGTTATTCCAATTTACCTAACCCTAACTCTAACCCTAACCCTAATCAAACCCTAACCCTAATCAGACCCTAACCCTAACTGAACCTTAAATCTAAGCTTGATTTTTAAACACTAAACGATGTAGCCTTTTTAAGCCTTTACTATCGTCTGAAGATAGCAAATGTTAGATGCTATCTTCAGAAGATAGCAAGCACGCCCCCCCCCCCCCTCGGGAGAAAGCAATGGATTCAGAAGACAGCATGCGGCGTAACTATAGTAACTATACACAACGTACTCTGATGCCTACGGACGGACGCGTTTGAAAGTCGCGTATTTGTACGCAGCTTACGCCGTCAGCTGCTATCTTCTGAAGATAGTGATTGTATACCAAACGTCCATAAATGTTGGTGAAACTTTCAGGATATCGTCAGCAGAGACAATGCAATGTAATGGAATGAAAAAAGAAATTATTAATATTTAATGAAATGGCAACATTGACATTGTTAAATCATACACCGTTTAAGACGACAACATCAAAAATTCAAGGTTTTCAGGCGTCGTCGGATCAATGTTGGGGTCAACCGGGTTTGTAAAAACAAGTATAACTCAAAAACTATTTAACCAATATCGAAGAAAATTTGTGTATGATTTTGAAATAATATTTGGTTTATAAATAACTCAAAATATTGAAACAAAATGATCATATAAAAAATCAAAGTTACTGTTAGAACAGTAACTTTGATTTTTTATATGATCATTTTGTTTCAATATTTTGAGTTATTTATAAACCAAATATTATTTCAAAATCATACACAAATTTTCTTCGATATTGGTTAAATAGTTTTTGAGTTATACTTGTTTTTACAAACCCGGTTGACCCCAACATTGATCCGACGACGCCTGAAAACCTTGAATTTTTGATGTTGTCGTCTTAAACGGTGTATGATTTAACAATGTCAATGTTGCCATTTCATTAAATATTAATAATTTCTTTTTTCATTCCATTACATTGCATTGTCTCTGCTGACGATATCCTGAAAGTTTCACCAACATTTATGGACGTTTGGTATACAATCACTATCTTCAGAAGATAGCAGCTGACGGCGTAAGCTGCGTACAAATACGCGACTTTCAAACGCGTCCGTCCGTAGGCATCAGAGTACGTTGTGTATAGTTACTATAGTTACGCCGCATGCTGTCTTCTGAATCCATTGCTTTCTCCCGAGGGGGGGGGGGGGGGGGGGGGGCGTGCTTGCTATCTTCTGAAGATAGCATCTAACATTTGCTATCTTCAGACGATAGTAAAGGCTTAAAAAGGCTACATCGTTTAGTGTTTAAAAATCAAGCTTAGATTTAAGGTTCAGTTAGGGTTAGGGTCTGATTAGGGTTAGGGTTTGATTAGGGTTAGGGTTAGAGTTAGGGTTAGGTAAATTGGAATAACTCGAAAACTATTTATTCAATGGCAATGAAACTTTCGACATGAGTTTAAAATTGTATTTGCTTCATGAATAATTAAATATAACAACACCAAATTTGAAAATAAAAAAACCCATTGTGGTTAGAACAGTAACTTTGATTTTTTATATGATCATTTTGTTTCAATATTTTGAGTTATTTATAAACCAAATATTATTTCAAAATCATACACAAATTTTCTTCGATATTGGTTAAATAGTTTTTGAGTTATACTTGTTTTTACAAACCCGGTTGACCCCAACATTGATCCGACGACGCCTGAAAACCTTGAATTTTTGATGTTGTCGTCTTAAACGGTGTATGATTTAACAATGTCAATGTTGCCATTTCATTAAATATTAATAATTTCTTTTTTCATTCCATTACATTGCATTGTCTCTGCTGACGATATCCTGAAAGTTTCACCAACATTTATGGACGTTTGGTATACAATCACTATCTTCAGAAGATAGCAGCTGACGGCGTAAGCTGCGTACAAATACGCGACTTTCAAACGCGTCCGTCCGTAGGCATCAGAGTACGTTGTGTATAGTTACTATAGTTACGCCGCATGCTGTCTTCTGAATCCATTGCTTTCTCCCGAGGGGGGGGGGGGGGGGGGGGCGTGCTTGCTATCTTCTGAAGATAGCATCTAACATTTGCTATCTTCAGACGATAGTAAAGGCTTAAAAAGGCTACATCGTTTAGTGTTTAAAAATCAAGCTTAGATTTAAGGTTCAGTTAGGGTTAGGGTCTGATTAGGGTTAGGGTTTGATTAGGGTTAGGGTTAGAGTTAGGGTTAGGTAAATTGGAATAACTCGAAAACTATTTATTCAATGGCAATGAAACTTTCGACATGAGTTTAAAATTGTATTTGCTTCATGAATAATTAAATATAACAACACCAAATTTGAAAATAAAAAAACCCATTGTGGTTCTAAGGTAGCACACCTCTAAATAATAGGAAGTCGAAATTAGACGACCATTTTGCACCTTATTTTGATCGATGCGCGACGCTTCAAAAGATGATATCTCAATGACCATTGTGATTTAGGAATTGATTTTGGTATCAAATTTAAGCCCAAGACAATGCTTATAATATGTTTATAACGATAGATCGATTTTAACGATTTAAAGTTAGGAAAATGTTAGGCCTACGACTATGCTAGAAACCCGACATTAGCAAAAGACAAGTTTTTGAATTACGGCCGATGCGCTTAGATGCTCGATTGCTTAAAATCTAACGGTTTTCCACGTATATTTTACAATTTTAATCGAAAGCTTGCTAAAATAGCTAGAGTTTAATACCAAATTGAAAGAATTTCTATGTATAAATTTCTATTTATGCCCCCAAACTATGACGCATTATACACGCAGGCCAACGTACTATCATATTTTCCGAAGATTTAAACCATGTTCTGGCAAGGTTATTTTTAAATTTACACATAGAAAGTCATTCAATTTGGTAGTAAACTCTAGCTATTTTAGCAAGCTTATGATTAAAATTGTAAAATATACGTGGAAAACCGTTAGATTTTAAGCAATCGAGCATCTAAGCCCTCTACGGTCATTTTTCAAGTTGATTTTTCGCAAGACTTACGGCCGTGCACCGTGAAAGTAGGACTACTATTTATTAACAAAAAATAGTTAATATTATTTGTGAATGATCTATCATTAAAATTCATATTGTTAGCTTTAATTTGATACCAACCTCGTCTGCTGAATCACTGTAGTTCCCGAGAAATCACTATTTTAATCACGCGTATTGATAAGAAGTATTGCGCAATAAGAGTTGCAAGTTTTCGCCTGGAACTATTTAGAGGTGTGCTACCTTAAGTAGCACACCTCTAAATAGTTCCAGGCGAAAACTTGCAACTCTTATTGCGCAATACTTCTTATCAATACGCGTGATTAAAATAGTGATTTCTCGGGAACTACAGTGATTCAGCAGACGAGGTTGGTATCAAATTAAAGCTAACAATATGAATTTTAATGATAGATCATTCACAAATAATATTAACTATTTTT
Organism: Ophiura sarsii; assembly: GCA_035610835.1. Lineage (NCBI taxonomy): Eukaryota > Metazoa > Echinodermata > Ophiuroidea > Amphilepidida > Ophiuridae > Ophiura > Ophiura sarsii. The sequence continues at coordinate 54,797,408 of CM069452.1, forward strand.
TGTTAATAAATAGTAGTCCTACTTTCACGGTGCACGGCCGTAAGTCTTGCGAAAAATCAACTTGAAAAATGACCGTAGAGGGCTTAGATGCTCGATTGCTTAAAATCTAACGGTTTTCCACGTATATTTTACAATTTTAATCATAAGCTTGCTAAAATAGCTAGAGTTTACTACCAAATTGAATGACTTTCTATGTGTAAATTTAAAAATAACCTTGCCAGAACATGGTTTAAATCTTCGGAAAATATGATAGTACGTTGGCCTGCGTGTATAATGCGTCATAGTTTGGGGGCATAAATAGAAATTTATACATAGAAATTCTTTCAATTTGGTATTAAACTCTAGCTATTTTAGCAAGCTTTCGATTAAAATTGTAAAATATACGTGGAAAACCGTTAGATTTTAAGCAATCGAGCATCTAAGCGCATCGGCCGTAATTCAAAAACTTGTCTTTTGCTAATGTCGGGTTTCTAGCATAGTCGTAGGCCTAACATTTTCCTAACTTTAAATCGTTAAAATCGATCTATCGTTATAAACATATTATAAGCATTGTCTTGGGCTTAAATTTGATACCAAAATCAATTCCTAAATCACAATGGTCATTGAGATATCATCTTTTGAAGCGTCGCGCATCGATCAAAATAAGGTGCAAAATGGTCGTCTAATTTCGACTTCCTATTATTTAGAGGTGTGCTACCATAAGGCCCTTCACAATTGATTTGAGTTAACCACCCTCGTCCAAAATTGAAAATGCGAAATATTTTAATTACTTGATTTGATTTAAAGGCATATTATGTGATCTTTTCCAGAGAGCGCCCTCTATTCATGATTTTGTTTAGAAAGTATATTTTCTTGCAGATTTACATTTCTGATCATAAATCGTACATACATTCCAAGTTACAGAGCGATACGATTCCTAATTACCTCAAAATCATGGTTTTAGAGTGAATTTAGAGTGAAAATATAAACTGTCGTGTTAACCCGACAGTTTTTTTTCACTCTAAAACCATGATTTTGAAGTAATTAAGAATCGAATCGCCCTGTAACTTGGAATGTATGTACGATTTATGATCAGAAATGTAAATCTGCAAGAAAATCTGCTTTCAATTTTTTTTTTCGATGTTGAGGGCGTTCCCTGGAAAGATCACATAATATACCTTCAATTATTTTGCACATTTCCATTTAAAATGACAGTTTATTAACAAATCATGTAATTTTTCTGACTTGGATCACCTGGTTGAATAAACAAATAACAAAGTTGTAATTCTTTAATGGATACAAGCATTGGTAGGTGTATTGTGAATGTGAGTAAAGTCAGCGGTGATGTGACCTCACGCGACTTTCCAACACTTGGACAGGTCGCACCAGGTCGCTAGGCCTGAATAGTTGACTTCAATCCAATTCATGCGCGACTGTTCGTTCGATTTGTCGAGTTGCTGTGAGCGATTTGCGTTTCATAGTCCACTCGAGCTAGGTGTAATGAGCGTGGAGAGTTAGCGATCATCGACAGGAGAGCGAGAAGGAGGAGCGTTAGTGTCTAGTTGAATGGAGTAAGAAACAGGAAAGAAAGGATGGAGCGTGAAGGGGAGCACGAGCGTCTTGCTAAAGAAAAGGAGCGTGAGAGAAGCGTGACGTGTTGCTGTGTTGCTGAGAAATGAAGAAGCACTGGCGTCTTGCTGAATTAAGGGAGTGCCAGAAAGGATGAAGAGAGGGTGATAAAGTTTAAAAAAATCGACACTGGGGAGAGAGGAACAGAGAGACCTATAGCGTGTTTTTATTAAGCAAACCGGCTTTTACCCGTCTTATAAAAAGCAGGATAAAAGCCGGTTGCTCGTGTGAGAGACGTGTTTTTATTGCAGTACGATAAACAAACTTGCCGGCTGCCGCTGACCTCATTATAATAAATGCCAGTGAAAGGTTGTAAGCATGTCACTCGCGATGCATTGTGGTATTGACAGTACTGAGCTGGAACCGTGCGTGTTTATACTGACGAAAGACTGCTTTTCCTAACCGGTTTCAACCGCTATTATCCTTGGTTTCGAAGGATAAAAGGCATCTAAAATCCAGGAGAAAAAACCCGGTATGAGCGGGCAAATGCCGGTGGTGGTGTGTTTTTACTGGGGGATTTTAATCCGTTAGCAGTCATATGCCTGCTTTTTTTCTTCAGTAAAAACACGCTGCTAGAAAGAAGTGGGATTGAATCATGTGCATATGATAAGTGACTAATGGAAAGAAGATATAATAAACATCTTGCTGATGATAGAAATGACGGATATGCGGCGAGGTCGACACCCAGGATGGTACTAATTAGGGCATGACTTCAGACTAGCATTGTGTTGCAATGAACATGATGAAGAGATCACTCGCCTCCCATACCATTATATTAGCCAGGCATATGAAGCTAGCTTCATGTACCAAGCTGCGTTTAGATTTTGACTAAGTGAATTACCCTGCACCATCATGCAGTCACCATGGTCACTAACTCCAGTGTTGAAATGTAGCATGAAAGCTTTCCTTCTGAAGCCTATGAAGAAAGTCAGATTTGGCCCAAACGCCAATGAAACAATAACTGAAGTAAAATGGATTCAAAATGTCTAACCTTTTTCAAATGTTAACTTATTTTTATACGTAAAATAAAGCCAAGATAGCTATAGATAAAACAGGTTTAAAATGATGGCATGGATTTTGAAACATGTGTTTATAAATCATGCGGCATGTCCGCATCTGATATTTAATACGATCATTTTATTATACAAACTTTGGTTTAATTAACAAAGAAACGTGAAAGACAACATATTATAACAATGGTAAGAGGGGAGCCCCAACAGAACACACAAACTAAACCGCAACAGGATCCCAAAGGGATACAAGAGGGAAGTGATAAAATGTTAAAGTAGCATAGGTATGGGATCACTAACCCAACTGTGACGGTGGAGAACAGTCATATTACAGAAGACACCAAAACGGGAGGGAAAACACAGATAAGAAAAAGAGAACATACGACGTTTCGCCAAGATAAAACTTGCCTTTTTTAAGTAGAAAATATAAAGATTTGTATTTATACAGTGTATAATGGAACAGGATAAAAGGGCAGGGTGTTGCTCTGTTAAGGGAAAGTAACACATTGCACTGGTGATACGACAGTATATACAAAGGAATACATGGAGAGAATGGTGAGTAAATCTGTATACATTTTTTTATATTTTCTACTGGAAAAAGGCATGTTTTATCTTGCCGAAACGTCGTGTGTACTCTTTTTCTTATCTGTACTTTCCCTCCCATTTTGGTGTATTCTGTAAATTTATTGTTGCCCACTGTCACAGTTGGGCTAGTGATCCGATACCTTCACTGACAAATTGTTTGGGTGTCATTTGACACCAAATTGAGGAGTGTTAAGATTTGGGTCCTCAGGCGAACATCCATAGGTAGGTGACAGGAAGACACCTTTAAAGTGTGCCATAACAACTAGAGGGTGTCGATTTGCTCTTAACACCTTTGGACCCATTTATACGGGTGTCAAATGACACCTTCAGGGTGCCGATTTTTTTTTCTTGACACTTTTGGATGTTCACCTGAGGACCCATTTCTACGGGTGTCAAATGACACCTTCAGTGGTGTTAAGGTGACGTCTTTAGGGTGACAATTTACACCTTTGGATCCATTTTAAGGTGTTTTATACAACGCAGGCCCCCTATGTGCATTTAATTTGTGAACAATCACTGCCCTAAGGTAGTGCCGTCTTAAACATTTGGCGAGAAAAATATGCCTATCAAATCTAACAAAAATACATTCAATGGTGTTAATGGTGAATATACATTCGAGGGTGTCATGAGTGCCAATCAGGGGTGTCACATTCGCCACGATGAGCTACGATGGTACCTTTGGGGTGTTGGGGTTTCAGAGAAATAGCACGGATAAATACAAAGTTCACCCTTTGGGTGTAATGTGACACCAAAATGCGTATTGTTGAAACCTTTGCATTATCAAAACTTGTAGTTACGCCATAAAGGTGTCACAACTTAGTAGTATACTTAGTAATTCTCAAGAGCTATCGAAATGGAGGAAAATGACTCCCTAAGAGGTGTCTTTCGACACTTAATGAGTGTCATTTTTGTCAGTATCTTTAAAGGTGTCACGTTACACCCCATATTGTATCAGTGTATGCAACATATTATATAGTTATAATGAACATTCAAATAAAGGAACCACTTTAAAATAATTATATTAGCCCTTTTCCGGTCACTTCATATAAACCGTCACTGTACCAGGCTAGTTACTTTTACAATCTCACCAATCTTGTGACATAATACTAAAATAAAAAATAAAATTTCAGTATATTTTTATAAACACTAAAATGTACATAGACCTAGTAAAGATTTTCGAAACGAACCAACGATCGATATCTATACGATCGCGGGCTAATTCACCCTTACTCAAGGTTTAATGATAAGTGACTAAAATGATAAAATGATTGTTTTAACAAAACAAACACAATTAATCATCTAAATATCGATCGTCGGCTCAGTGTGAAAATACTTAATACAAAATAATATTTACAGATTGTAAAATGCGCATTATGAAATATAAGTTATTTTCGTGGACCCGATTTCGGCTAAATTCATTTTGATAGTGAAGCCCAAATTTCGGCCAAAATCAGTAACAGATTGTAAAGAATGCACCGGTAAATGATTGTAGCCTTGTCCACGAAAATTGAACTTTCTCTCTATTTTAGAATCCTGTGGCCCATACCTAATCATAAGTAATCAGGAAAGGTACTTATTGCCCCCAAATGATTCAAATTGGAATCCTGATTTTAGGACTACTGACTATCACCACAGTGCTAAAAGAGATCTTTTCAGTGATTTTGATCGTCGATTGTTCTGTCACTATTTTTGATGATATATGAGAACTGTCCAATTTCGGAAGGGGGGGGGGCTTATTTCACGGAACTTTCAGTGTTACGCTATCATATAGGCCTATAGATTTTGTATTTCAATGATCTAAAAGAAAAATATCAAAGTTGAAATATCCAGTCGCTTTATAACGAGAAAATCGACAATTTGTAACACCCCTTTGATATGTAAAAGTATAGGAAACCTATTTAGCGGTGTGAAATCTAAAATGCACATTATGTAATAAGTTATTTCGTCATGTTGCGTATCACCGATATTTAGGTCTATGAATCTCTCGTAATTCAAAATATATATATTATGATTGATAGAAATTAAGAGGTAATTTTGTCATTATGGCTATTCAACAACAAAAATCTCCCTCCATGACGACGTTCTGGTTCAAAGTGCAAATGAATCAGCCCGAATCCCACTTTTCATAATTTTCGTGCATTCACGTTAAGAATATCTTAATTGTGTCGTCCTATAGATGAGGTGACCGTGGTTTACATCCAATGTTAATCAACAAACGCAACGGTCGAAGGGGCTGGACTGTCGATACACGCTTGAGGGAACGCCATATGACCACAACACTGTCCGCTATGCCGTATTGCCCTTTATAATGCTTTGGCGCGAGTTTTAAAAGCACGAGTCCTAAACAAAACAGGATGCGTGCGCAAACTGCCGGGCAAAGAACAATGGCAACTAGCCACGTTTTGCCCGGTGTGACGTCACCTGTCACCCCATCTATGAAATGTGAAGTAGCATATTTCGGCGACGTTTAAATTGTTATCGGGCCACAAACAAGATGTGCCAACATTCCATGTGGATTTTGTCAGCCATTTTGTGAATGCAGCGGCCATTATCTTGATTATAGACATCTCGGGAATTTTATCGTCCCGTATATCGTAAATGAAAGCACATGCAGTTTTAAAATTCAAGTTATTGCTATTTATACTGGCCTTTGTAGAATAAGTAAAACAATATAAATATCTCGTAAATATAAACATTCTGGTTTTGTAAACCATGAGCATGATGAGCGAAAACTATTACAACACACTCGGGATATTACAAAAATGTCTTTCTGCAGCCTACGCGCGCGCGCACACACTTTCTCCCGATTTGTCTCTCCATATCTGACCAGGGACTCCATGGACTCATACGGTATTTCTATGAGCATCAGGTGCCCGATCAGGTGGTTTCCGGGATATATACCAAACTAGTATACGACCTCTATCTCTTAAAGTTCGGGGTTGAGGCATTTAGGTATACATCTTAAAGCAAACTTGCTCAAATGGAACATGCTCCATGCTGCCAACCTCGTGAACAACCTCTCTCTGACATTGTCTGAAGCGTCCCAATTCCTATAGTCAGCGATGATTACTGCTATGCATGCTTCATAGCGTCCGATCCGCTTCCATTCATCTTAGCAGCGTTATCCTCAAAAGTAATACAATGATTCAGATTGTGCACATTCGTGGCATTAGACGCTGTGACGCTAACGCGCAGAGCCACAGGTACTTTGGTAAAAGCTGTGGTAATATTTCCTCCAATAAATTACATTTATACACACAGAAAACATTTCAGTTCATAGCAATGAAATCGCGTCGGGTGCTCTTACCATGAACCCCGCCATTGGTTTGAGTTGTTTGTTGCGAGGGCGGGCTTGGTGGTTGCGGTGGCGAACTTATAGTTGAAATTCCATTTGATACTCGCCCATTGGTGTGGCCGTTTGTGACCACTCCATTACCCACATTGCCATTTGTATTACCCGCATTGCCATTTGAATTGGCGTGTCCATTATTAATAGTTTCTGTTCTGGATGAAAAATGCGCGTGTCTTTCATTCGACGTCGCAGGAGTTGGACTACTCTGTAGTCTATAGTCATCAGACATGCTGTCTGTGATGGAGACTAACTCTGATCTGGAGTTAGCTCTTGAATTATCATCAGCCATGATGTATCCGGTGGTTACCGTCGTCCCGTTGGAGACCGACTGGCGATTTTGACGGCGGATGAAATGATGCGAAGCCCGTGAGTGCGGATCGACAGTGTCGTCTTCGTAGGCCTGATTCAGATATTTGAGGTTGGACAGCGAGTCGGCGTAAGGATCCGATCTTTCGGAAGTCAAGCATCGCCAGCAGCAGATGATCAGGGTTGCCAAGATGAGGATTATGAAGAGGAGGACCGTGATTATGACGATCACGGTCAGTTGTGCGCTCCAACCAGCTGTTGATTTTACATTCTGTGTGTTGATGCCTGTAATATAAGACGTTTTTGAAAATCTATTGAATTATATGCATTCTACATTGATTGAAGTGTTTTATCACTTATAAGATAGCTTAGATTCTTTTTCTTTTCTTAAGCCGGTGTGATTAATGAGTGTGGATCAAAACATTCTATTCGCCTTTCCTACAAGGCCGACAGCAAAATTATTCTTTAGATTTTTGGGAGTGACTCTGCAAGTTCAGTTTAAGGCCATCATTTTCATTTCATACAACCAGTATATACTATAGGCTTTTAAGATCCGCGCAATTCGCTCCAGTCTAATCCTCAGAACCCAAGAGTGTTGCCATGGAAAATGAAAGGTGAAACAGGGTAGGTCTACGCCGTTTAGGTATCATAATTTGTGAATAGCTTAACACTTTCCACGCGGCTATTGGTTTTACCATACATAAAACAGATTTGTCAGAAACCTTTCCCAACTTTCAAGGTCTATCTCAAGGATTACTGAACCAATACTAGGCATGTTTGAACTTAATGCAATGCCCCCACCCCCTGGCAATAACAAAACACCAGGTACTGATGGCCTTACGACAGAATTTCTAATTCAAATATATAATGTCTATAGGACAGTTGTACTTTGTTACGCTTTGTTGTTGAATATAGATCAACATTTTGGTAAAAAGGTCCACATTTGGAGAAAAAAAGTCCACTTTTGAGTGTTGACACTTTAAAAAAGTGCATGTTGAGTGATTGCTGTTTTTATTTCCTTTTTTGTGACTAGTATGGTGTAGTATGGTTGTTTTGTTCTATATAATTACGGCATTTCGGCTTGATAATTATTTTTCTAACAAATAATGCTCAATGTTGTGCTTGCGGATCCTTCCTTTAAAATGTCAGTATTAAAAACTCAAAGGAGGGAGGGCTGGAGGGAGGGCTACCAAAATGCGCCCTCAATTTGCCTGGAAATCAGGTTTTTTGCAGCTACGTATACTTGGCATAGGCCCTATACTACTAATTACCATCTGAAACCGTTTCACTCACCACATCACTTGCTTCAACCAAATTTCTATCTAGCGCGATTATTTAATCGTTACACTTCAGGATTCCTTTGTATACGTTATCTATTGAAACAATCCTTTTTTCCAAATTTCATAAGGAGGAGGGAGAGGTGGGGCAGCATGCATGATCAAATTGGTGAAAACTCTGTGGAATCCACTTAAGTGGCCTAATGGTCTAAGCTAGCTATCTGATTGCCAAGTCCAATGACAACTTCAAACTTAAATTATCACACATGTTATTTTTTTATGTATACTGGTTAATTTTTTGTAAGGTATTTTTGTAATTTACAAAACGGTAATTTCCGACTCGGCCTTTTGTTATCCCTATTTTGTGCACAGAGCAAATGCATTTATTACTCGAGTCCAGCACCCGGTGAATGCGTTCAAGGGGAATTCCCCGACTGACGAAACTTTGACCTCGTCACATCACGTGATTGCGGAAAGGTCGTCATGTAAGCTCACGTAGGAAGTGCTGGCAGTATACATCGCTGAAATTCACCATTAATCGTCTTAATTTCTACCAATTAACCCCACAATATTCGTAAATTCACGATGGCTACACCCGCAGAAGACTTGACTAAATGTGGTATTTGTAAAGAGACCGTAAAAGACCCCAAAGCTCTACCATGTTTGCATACATTTTGTATGGTATGTTTGAGAGAATGGACCGAACACGATACAACATCTAGCAAATCTGTGATCTGTCCAGCCTGTAAGAAAACCATGCCACTACCGGATGACGGGATTGATGGCCTGCCTGGTAATTTCTTTGTGTCTACTCTTATGGAGAGAAGGTAAGATGACAGTTTAGGTCTAAACATAATTATTTCACTTACTCCGATATATAGTATAGCTAACATTACATGATCATGTCAGATAGATTGGTGCTGAGACAACTCCCGGGGGAGTGGGTAGTCAACCATGATAGTACTGTTTTAATCGGAGATGTAATAGGGGCCGAGACGATTGTAATAATCATCTCAGGTTAGGGGGTTGTAATTTTCGTCGGTAGAGGGGGGGGGGGGGGGGGGGGGGGGGGGGTCATATACTTCTTTACACGGCAAATATGGGGGGGGGGGGGCGGGGCATCATGAAATTAATACCATTGGAAATTTAATTGACCGAAAAGTTTGCAATAAAACCGGCCAATTGTTTCATCACGCGAAGATTTAATCACATGAAAATTATTATTTTTATTTTTACAGTACATATTTTATTAAATATTTTGGTACCCCTGCCCTTTAATATTTGTGTACCCCTGCCCTGTACCTATCTCTTTTAACATCCCCGATACCCACCCCTCAGAAAACCGGCCAATTGTTTCATCAGTTTCGACCATTTTCAAATACCCAAACTTCAGGACCCCCCAATTTCTTGGGGGACCCCTTAAATTTGTTTTTTGAAGTCTACGGGGCCCTGAAAAATTTCATGGGACCTCTCACATTTTTTGGGGGGGGGGGGGGGGTGGTAGCGGCGAAGTCTTCCACTGCATAGGGAAACGTATATTAAATAAAGAAAAACTAAGTTGAATTCGTCAAAAAGTTGATAAATGGTGATGTTAAAATGAATAACTGAAAATGTCTTTGTGGGTGTAAATCGGTGCTACGGCATTTGTATAGTTCACAATATTTATTTCGGGACAATTCTAATCCAACTATAAGTTTAGGGTGCAAAGTGTAATATTGATATCATATCACGTTTGCGTGTCAAGATAATTGGGGTCAAAAATCATTATCATATTTACCTGGTTATGATAGGGGCGTATTAATTGGATTGAAATGGCCAAATATATTCGCTTTTGCATAGGGTTGGTTACAGTTTGTATGAACTAAGTCTGTAAGAACTTAAGAAGGTCTTGTTTGGTTTACTATGGACTATCATTAACACCTTTTAAAATTCATATCCTGCATTTCCACCGGATCATTTTCTCAGTTTCCATTTCCAAATAACTCAATCCCGGGGGGGGGGGGGGGGGTACTCGGATTTGGTTTGGTCGGGGTGTGCCGCTGGAGATTCAAAACCCCTACCCATTTCTAGGGGTGATTTCGGAAAAAGGGTACCATTCCTAAGGATATTGCTTCATTATAGACCAAATTATCGGGAAAATAGACCCAATTTTCGCAAATTTTCGAGAAAATAGACCCATTTGTAAAACGTGACCCTATAATTAGGGATTTTCCAGCACGAATCATACCCCGTGTTTAGGGATTTGTTGCAAAAAGCGTCCCATTAGAGCGGCACATCTCCGTATACCGAATTACGCCCCCCCCCCCCCCCCCCGGAACTCAATCTCGTATAAAATTACAACTTTGGGTAAAGACGACAACCCATCTCTTTTTAAACCAAGATGAAATCATGAGTTTTAAAACTTTCTTAAAATGAAATTCTTGTTTAGTAAACTGTGTGAAAGAACGCATTTACCGTTTGCTTGTTTTTGCTGAACCGAGGTGATTTGTACGGAAGCATGTTGTGTTCATCTGATCTGAGATAACTATCTTTAAAAACATGTGCTTCTGAGATAATTGCCTTAGAAATATAGAATGAATAACATATAATCAGATTTCAAAGATGACATTATCTCGGTAAGTCAGATTTCAGAGAAACATAACCATAGAATCAAAGCTGTCAAGTTAGATTCAGAGAAACTTTATCTTTCAAAGATAACACTGTCTCGCTAAGTTAGATTTCAGGGAAACATTAATATAGAATCACAGCTTTCAAAGATGAAATTATTTCTGTAAGTCAGATTTCAAAGAAAGGTTAATGTATATTGTATAATCACAGATTTCAAAGATAATATCATCATGGTATTGGATTTCAGTGAAACATGAAAAATACAATCATAGATTTCAAAGATGATATCATCTCGGTGAGTCAGATTTCAGAGAAACATAACCATATAATCTGAGACTATAGGTATTTTAGTCTCAGATAGAATCATAGCTGTCAAGCAGTAGAAAACAAGAGGAATAATGTTACAGCAAAATACACAAAATGATATAAGCAGCAGATAGCAAGTAAATACATTGATATCAACAGTAAATAGCAAGTTGAATATTATATACTACCAACAGTAGATAACAAGTGATAATTGCTATCAACAGTAGTTGGAAAATTCAAATAATGCTATCAACAGTAGATAGTAAGTAAATGGTAATATCAAAAGTAGGTAAAAGGTGAATATAATGCCATCAACAGTAGATAGCAAATTAAAATAATGCTATCAGCAGTAGATAATAAGTGATAATGCTATCAGCAGTATATAGCAAGTTATAATGCTATCAGCAGTAGATATCAAGTTTTAATGCTATCAGTATCAGCAGTATATAGCAAGTTATAATGCTATCAGCAGCAGATATCAAGTTAAAATAATGCCATCACCAGTAGGTAGCAAGTGTATATAAAGCGATCAGCATTGTTTCACTTGCTATCTACTGCTGATAGCGATATATTCATTTGTTGTCTACTGATAGCATTGTATTTACTTGTTATCTACTGCTGATTATATTACACGTTCACTTGTTATCTACTACTGTAGGATTATTCACTTGGTTATCTACTGCTTGAACTTGTGATTCTATGCAAAGAATAAAAGCAAGATATAACAAGTGGGTGTGGGGAAACAGGCAATGACGAGGGAGTATAACGCGATAAAACAGACAAATGACAATAACAACACACGTAAATGCACTGGGGCAAGCAATACAAATTGCTGTGCAATAAAACAACCTGAAATATAACGTAACAATAAAGACTGACGTTTCAAGTGGATATACCAACCTTCATCAGGGACAAAATATAAAACAAAAGTGGTACGAACTATAAAAAGATGGTGAACTACACAAATTCAAATTAACCACTTTAAATATAGCACAGTGTCTGTAATAGATGTTGCCTTCTTGAAACCCACTGACCACATTAACATTGTGATTCTATGTTAATGTTTCTCTGAATCCAATTTAATATGGTGATGTTATTTTTTTTTAAATCTACGGTTATTTAGTCTGTATTTCTAAGACAATTGTCTCAGAAGCACATATTTCTTTGATAATGGTCAAGCTTTCGTAGATTTACGTGCTTGTCCATCTATGAGATGCCCATCTATGCCCACCATTCCAATCAGTAAATCTTAGCACAATTTGTGTAAGAAATTTAATACATCGATCGATCGATTCAAATAATCAATCAATCAAATCAATCAATCAATCAATCAATCAATCAATCAACAATATTATTTATCTATTTATTTCAGCCAAGTGTTGAAGCCAATGAATGTCGCCTGTGTTTGCTGTGAAGAGATGGGCTCTAAACTACTAGCACGTTGTCTGACTTGTGACGGCTTTCTCTGTAAACAAGGGGCAGATCTTCATAACACTATCAAGCTCCTTAAAAGTCATCAGGTTGTTAAATTGGAAGATCTCAAGTCAGGCAAAGTTGACTTGCAGACTGTATTGAGTAAGCAACCAACGTGTACTAAACATAAAGGGCAAGCGTTATGGTTCTTTTGTGAAACATGTGGAGTGTTGATTTGCCAAGTTTGTACAGTGATCAATCATAAAAGTCCTGGTCATGCGTATGTTGAGCTAGATTGTGCAATTAAAGAGCAGAAACTGGAGATTCAACAACTTGTAGAAGAAAGTGATGCAGTCACCAATCAAGTCAATGATGCACTTCATAAGACAAGATCTACACGAAGAAGTCTGGATTCTAATGCCAAGCAAGCGATGTCAGACATTAAGAAAGCAGAAGAGGAAGCTATCAAACATATCCGCAAACTCTGCCAGGATGAGAAGGACAGTCTTGATGAACATGTCACTGATGTTCACATTAAGATATATGCTTCTGAAGAAATCCTCGTCCGCCAACAAGCGCAGTTGAAGAGAGCCCAAGAGATGGCAACTCAGGTTATGGAGACAGGATCAGACTATGACGTCGCATCTGTCTACAAACAACTGAAGACTTCACTACAAGATGTGTGCGCAATAAGACCATCTTCACTGGATACAGGATTGGATGGTATTGCTTACAAAGCAAATAACATTCTTCCCATAACCAATCAGCATCTTGGAACTTTGACTTTTGGCACTAGAAAAATATCAAGTTGTGACTGGGTTCTGAAGAAGGAGTTTAGTGGAGAAGGTAATTCTAAAATGAGCCTTCCCATGGATGTTGCAATTACTCCTTCTGGTGATATAGCGGTGGCGAATTGGAATGAATCAATACCTGTCCATGTCTACAATACAGATGGAAAATTTAAATTCAGTTTGGACAAAAAATCATCAGATGCTTCAAATCTCGCCATATCTCCTGATAGTATATTCTTTGTAAATCCTAGTGCATATGGCAGTTCCCAACATGTCACAGTATACTGTCCGAAGGGTCAATACCTCTCTGAATTCCCTGCGGTATCTCCAGATGGAGTGAAATCATCATCTGGGGAAGCATCTCTTCGTGGTCTTGCTATCAACTCGCAGAACCAACTCTTGGTTGGAGACACCTCCTCAAAGTACATCAGCATACATGACCTGAACGGTAGTCACATCACCAGTATCAAGGTCCCTGTAAGACCATGGTACATAGCTTCAACAAAACAGAATAACATTGTTATATCTGCATGGCAAGATGGCACTAGTGTACACGTGATTGACATGACTGGGAAATCATTGGTTGCTATTCATGGTACACCAGATGTCACGGAGTGGTTACCGAGTGGTGTTTGTGTCAGTCTTGATGATGAGATATGTATTGCAAATAAGGCAGACAAATGTATTCATTGCTTCTCTGTGGATGGCAAGTATCTACGATGCATATACAAAGGTCTGGAGTCTCCTCATGGAATGGCATTTATGGATAGGGATGAGAAATTGCTGGTTGCAGAAGCTAACAGTACTCATGTAAAAATCTTAACACGGACATGAACATTAATGCTGTAGAGAACCTCAAATTAGTGTCCGACTATACAAGGATTGATACTAGCGCCCCCAATGTAATAATTATGTTGGGCAATTACTTTTGGTTGTAAAAAAAACCCCGTATGTAAGATGGCGATGAGACGACATTGAAAGTACCATTCCTCCGTGAAATGATACGATAATTCGTGGACTATTGCGAAACTACTACATGTATCGTTTAGAGAGTACGATAGGAACCAGTGAAATATATACGTTATTAAATGAAAGCTACGTTGTCAAATAAACTCTAGAAATCACGTCAAGACATCGCCAAGAATAGTTGACTTCAATCCAATTCGTGCGCGACTGTTCGTTCGATCTGTAGAGTTGCTGTGAGCGATTCGACAGAAGAGCGAGAAGAAGGAGCTTTAGTGTCTAGTTGAACATGTTGAATGGAGTTAGAAACAGGAAAGAAAGGATGGAGCGTGAAGGGGAGCACGAGCGTCTTGCTGAATTAAGGGAGTGACGTGGAAGAAAGGATGATACAGAAGACAGGGATGGACCATGAGCGTCAAGTTTTTTAAAAAAACCGACACTGGGGAGAGAGGAACAGAGAGACATAGGAAAAAGTGGGAGTGTATCATGTGCATATGATGAGTAAACATCTACCTGTGGATAGAAATGACGGATACGCGGCGAGGTCGACACCAGTGGCGTAGCTCAGGGGGGGGCAGGGGGGGCAAATGCCCCCCCTGACGGAAAAAGCCCATTTGAGCCCCCGCCCCCCCAGCCCCTCTAAAAAAAATTAAAAGGAGAAAAAAAAAGGAAAATAGGAAAATAATGATAAAAGACCGAGATTACGGGTGGTTATTTGTGTGTATATTTAGCCCAAATAGTCAAATAAGGCAAAATAGTACGTGTAGTACATGTACTGTGCGATTTTTTTTGACCGTGCGAAATTTTTTGAGCGATTTTTTTTGACCGTGCGAAATTTTTTGAGCCCCCCCCCCCACCCCCCCCACTTACGTGAAATTTCACGATTTAGTGACTTGGAAAAAATGTGGGGCAACCTTTTACGAAAATTCCAGAAATCTTGCCCCCCCTGAAAAAAATCCCAGCTACGCCACTGGTCGACACCCAGGATGGTACTTGGGGCAAGACTTCAGACTAGCATTGTGTTGCAATGAACATGATGAAGAGATCACTCACCTCCCATACCATTATATTAGCCAGATGACGTTATACCAACCAAGCATATGAAGCTAGCTTCATGTACCAAGCTGAGTTTAGATTTGACTAAGTGAATCCCCCTGCACCCTCAGTCACCATATGGTCACTAACTCCAGTTAAGTGTTGAAATGTAGCATGAAAGCTTTCCTTCTGAAGTCTATGAACAAAGTCAAATTGGCCCAAACGCCAATGAAACAATAACTGAAGTCAATGTAGGCCTACCTCATATTCCAAGTCTTACCGTATAATGGATTCAAAATGTCTAACCTTTTTCAAATGTTAACTTATTTTTATACGTAAAATAAAGCCAAGATGGCTAGCTAAAACAGGTTTAAAAATGATGGCATGGATTTTGAAACATGTGTTTATAAATCATGCGGCATGTCCGCATCTGATATTTAATGCGATCTTATTATACAAACTTTGGTTTAATTAACAAAGAAACGTGAAAGACAACATATTATAACAATGGTAAGAGGGGAGCCCCAACAGAACACACAAACTAAACCGCAGCAGGATCCCAAAGGGATACAAGAGGGAAGTGATAAAAAGTAGCATTATGTATGGGATCACTAACCCAACTGTGACGGTTGAAGTAGAAAATATAAATATTTGTATATATACATGTATGGAACAGGATAAAAGGGCAGGGTGTTGCTCTGTTAAGGGAAAGTAACACACTGCACTGGTGATACAGTATAATATACAAAGGAACTACATGGAGAGAATGGTGAGTAAATCTGTATACATTTTTTTACCTTGATTTTTTCAAAAAATCGAGGTTCTGTATCTGTGCCGTTTCTTTCTTCTTCATCTTCATCTTCATCTTCATCTTCATCTTCATCTTCTTCTTCTTCTTTCCTCAAACCCACCTAAAAAATGCATCTCCTCCTACAGTTTACATGCTACAATCACCAGACTTGGTCAGTAGGACCCCCCACCAGACCTTCATATAGGGTGTTCACGGTTTGGGGTCAAAGGTCACACAGGGGTCACTAGGGGTCAAAAGGTGATTTTCACTTAAAACGCATTTCCAATTTAGTGAAATGACCTAGGATCGTCAAAATTGGTCCACATATTCCTTATGACCGTACGCATATACAGAAGAACGGTTTTTAAAATTAAAAATCATTTGGGGTCACTAGGGGTCAAAATGTAAATTTTCAATTCGATCACTTAAAATGCATCTTGTCTCAGAGGAAATGACTCATGACCTTCACAATTGGTCAAAAGATTCCTTGGGTCCATGCACATATAGGGTGTTCAGCGATTAAAAGTGACATGTCATATGGGGTCACTAGGGGTCATTGAACTTTACAGAGGTAAAAGTTAAGACATGCTCCGATTTGGACCGGGTTTGTTGCATCTTGTTTGGTTTGATGAGCCAAGAATATAAGTCAATCATATTGACCAGGTCAAAGGTCAAGATAGGGTCACTAGGGGTCAAAATGTAAATTTTCAATTCGATCGCTTAAAATGCATCTTGTCTCAGAGGAAATGACTCATGACCTTCACAATTGGTCAAAAGATTCCGTGGGTCCATGCACATATAGGGTGTTCAGCGATTAAAAGTGACATGTCATACAGGGTCACTAGGAGTCATTGAACTTTACACGGGTAAAAGTTAAGACATGCTCCGATTTGGACCGGGTTTGTTGCATCTTGTTTGGTTTGATGAGGCAAGAAAATAAGTCAATCATATTAACCAGGTCAAAGGTCAAGAAGGGGTCACTAGGGGTCAAAAGGTGATTTTCACTTAAAACGCATTTCCAATTTAGTGAAATGACCTAGGATCGTCAAAACTGGTCCACATATTCCTTTTGACCGTACGCATGTACAAAAGATAGGTTTTTAAAAATAAAAATCATTTGGGGTCACTAGGGGTCAAAATGTAAATTTTCAATTCGATCACTTAAAATGCATCTTGTCTCAGAGGAAATGACTCATGACCTTCACAATTGGTCAAAAGATTCCTTGGGTCCATGCACATATAGGGTGTTCAGCGATTAAAAGTGACATGTCATATGGGGTCACTAGGGGTCATTGAACTTTACAGAGGTAAAAGTTAAGACATGCTCCGATTTGGACCGGGTTTGTTGCATCTTGTTTGGTTTGATGAGCCAAGAATATAAGTCAATCATATTGACCAGGTCAAAGGTCAAGATAGGGTCACTAGGGGTCAAAATGTAAATTTTCAATTCGATCGCTTAAAATGCATCTTGTCTCAGAGGAAATGACTCATGACCTTCACAATTGGTCAAAAGATTCCGTGGGTCCATGCACATATAGGGTGTTCAGCGATTAAAAGTGACATGTCATACAGGGTCACTAGGAGTCATTGAACTTTACACGGGTAAAAGTTAAGACATGCTCCGATTTGGACCGGGTTTGTTGCATCTTGTTTGGTTTGATGAGGCAAGAAAATAAGTCAATCATATTAACCAGGTCAAAGGTCAAGAAGGGGTCACTAGGGGTCAAAAGGTGATTTTCACTTAAAACGCATTTCCAATTTAGTGAAATGACCTAGGATCGTCAAAACTGGTCCACATATTCCTTTTGACCGTACGCATGTACAAAAGATAGGTTTTTAAAAATAAAAATAATTTGGGGTCACTAGGGGTCAAAATGTAAATTTTCAATTAGATCACTTAAAATGCATCTTGTCTCAGAGGAAATGACTCATGACCTTCATATTTGGTCAAAAGATTCCGTGGGTCCATGTTCATATAGGGTATTCAGCGATTAAAAGTGACATGTCATACGGGGTCACTAGGGGTCATTGAACTTTACAAAGGTAAAAGTTAAGACATGCTCTGATTTGAACCAAATTTGTTGCATCTTGTTTGGATTGATGAGCCATGAAAATAATTTAATAATATTGACCATGTCAAAGGTCAAGAAGGGGTTACTAGGGGTCATTGAACTTTACAGAGGTAAAAGTTAATACATGCTCCGATTGGGACCGAGTTTGTTGCATCTTGTTTGAATTGATAAGCCGAGAAAATAAGTCAATAATATTGACCAGGTCAAAGGTCAAGAAGGGGTCACTAGGTGTCATTGAATTTTAGAGTAGTAAAAGTTAAGACATGCTCCGATTTGGACCGGGTTTGTTGCATCTTGTTTGGATTGATGAGCCAAGAAAAAAAGTCAATCATATTGACCAGGTCAAAGGTCAAGAAGGGTCAATACAGGGTCATTGAACTTTACAAGTGTAAAAGTTAAGACATGCTCCGATTTGGACCGGGTTTGTTGCATCTTGTTTGGTTTGATGAGCAAAGAAAATAAGTCAATCATTTTAATCAGGTCAATGGTCAAGAAGAGGTAACTAGGGATCATGTTCTCATAAAAAAATCAAGGTAGCCTGGTCTTAGACCGGAGCAAGATCTAGTTATATTTTCTACTGGAAAAAGACATGTTTTATCTTGCCGAAACGTTCTGTGTACTCTTTTTCTTATCTGTGCTTTTCCTCCCTTTTTGATGTCTTCTGTAATTGAATTGTTCCCCACCGTCACAGTTGGGCTAGTGATCCCATACCTACACTGAATTTTATTTGTTGGTGTCATTTGACACCAAATTGAGGAGGGTTAAGATTTGGGTCCTCAGGCGGACATCCATTATAGGTGACAGGAAGACACCTTTAAAGTGTGCCATGACACCTAGAGGGTGTCGATTTGCTCTTAACACCCTTGGACCCATTTCTTCGGGTGTCAAATGACACCTTCAGTGGTGTTAAGGTGACGCCTTTAGGGTGTCAATTTACAATTGACACCTTTGGATGTTTGCCCAAGGATTCATTTTAACGTGTTTTGTACAACGCATGTGCATTTAATTTGTGAACAATCACTGCCCTGAGGTAGTGCCGTCTTAAACATTTGGCGAGAAAAATATACCTATCAAATCTAACAAATATACATTCAATGGTGTTAATGGTGAATATACATTCGAGGGTGTCATGAGTGCCAACCAGGGATCGCGACAGGAGTGTCACATTCGACCAACGATGAGCTACGATGGCACCTTTGGGGTGTTGGGGTCTCAGAGAAATAGCATGGATAAATTCAAAGGTTAATGTGACACCCAAATTAGTATTGTTGAAACCTTTGCATTCTCAAAACTTGTAGTTACGCCATACAGGTGTCACAAGTAGTATATTGAATTCTCAAGAGCTATCGAAATGGGGAAAATGACTCCCTAAGAGGTGTCTTTCGACACTTAATGAGTGTCATTTTTGTCAGTATCTTTAAAGGTGTCACGTTACACCCCATATTTTATCAGTGCAAAAACATGCAACATATTATATAGTTATGAACATTCAAATAAAGGGACCACTTTAAAATATATCAGCCCTTTTCCGGTCACTTCATATAAACCGTCACTGTACCAAGCTAGTTACTTTTACAATCTCACCAATCTTGTGACATAATACTAAAATAAAAAATAAAATTTCAGTATACTTTTATAAACGCTAAAATGTACATATAGTAAAGATTTTCGAAACGAACCAACGATCGATATCTATACGATCGCGGGCTAATTCACCCTTACTCACGGTTTTAATGATAAGTGACTAAAATGATTGTTTTAACAAAACAAAGAACAAACATGATTAATCATCTAAATATCGATCGCCCGTCGTCTCAGTGTGAAAATACTTAATACAAAATAATATTTACAGATTGTGAAATGCGCATTATGAAATAAGTTATGAGAGCGATACATTAGCTGTCCAATTTCGGGGGAGGGGGGCTTATTTCACGGAACTTTCAGTGTTACGCACGCTATTATAGGCCTATAGATTTTGTATTTCAATGATCAAAAAGAAAAATGTCAAATTTGAAATATCCAGTCGCTTTATAAGCGACAAAATCGACAAGTTGTAACACCCCTTTAAGGGTGTGTGGACTCTCAGGTACAGTCTCCGTAAAACTGCCGTAACTTCTTCAATATTCATTTAATCTTTATAAGTTTTTTGCACAAAATCATGAAAATCACATTTTTGGGGAAATTTGTTTTTGGTCTGTAACTCAAAAAATAAATAAGATTTTCAAACAACAACAAAAACGCTCCTGGGGAATGTTATCAGGATTATTATAAACTAGTTTAACACAATATATTTTGAGTTATCTTTTCCAAACTTAAAATGGGTCAAAAAACATGTTTTTTATAATTTTTCCCAAAATGGTCAATTTCATTATTATGGTTGGATTCATTGAACCCTTTTGTGCAAAAAACTGTATACGTTTATAAAGATTAAATGAATATTGAAGAAGTTACGGCAGTTTTACGAAGGCTGTACCTGAGAGTCCACAGCACCCTGGCCTTAAGTTAACATGTAAAAGTTTAGGAAACCTAATTTAGCGGTGTGAACTCTAAAATGCACATTATGTAATAAATCATGTTCGTCATGTTGCGTATCACCGATATTAAGGTCTATGAATCTCTCGTAATTCAAAATATATATATATTATGATTGACAGAAATTAAGAGGTAATATTGTCATTAGGCTATTCACAAAAATATCTCCCTCCATGACGACGTTCTGGTTCAAAGTGCAGATGAATCAGCCCGAATCCCACTTTTCATCATTTTCGCGCATTCACGTTAGGAATATCTTAATTGTGTCGTCCTATAGATGAGGTGACCGTTGTTTACATCCAATGTTTATCAACAAACGCAACGGTCGAAGGGACTGGACTGTCGATACACGCTTGAGGGAACACCATATGACCACAACACTGTCCGCTATGCCGTATTGCCCTTTATAATGCTTTGGCGCGAGTTTTAAAAGCACGAGTCCTAAACAAAACAGGATGCGTGCGCAAACTGCTGGGCAAAGAACAATGGCAACTAGCCACGTTTTGCCCGGTGTGACGTCACCTGTCACCCCATCTATAGTAGTGAAATGTGAAGTAGCATAATTCGGCGACGTTTAAATTGTTATCGGGCCACAAACAAGATGTGCCAACATTCCATGTGGATTTTGTCAGCCATTTTGTGAATGCAGCGGCCATTATCTTGATTATAGACATCTCGGGAATTATTTCGTCCCGTATATCGTATATGAAAGCACATCATGTAGTTTTAAAATTCAAGTTATTGCTATTTATATTGGCCTTTGTAGAATAAGTAAAACAATATGTATACAAATATCACTGAAAGTAAACAATCTGCTTGACAAAACCAATTAATATACTCACATATTAATATTTCATCCTCATACATCGGAGGATTTCATCAGAATGGCAATGATCCACTTTGGCGCGAAGAAACATCATCTTCAGAGTTGCCAGTTCGTTTTAGTAGTGGATCATAGACGTGACTGAGCAAAAAAGTCCCCTCCTCACGGTTGAGCGTTTTGTCCCCTCTCTTTCTTATTTCCATCGCCTCGCGTACCTCTCTGGATCTCCTGTTGTGTTCACGACCTAATATGGTGGCCTCATCCCAGTCTATGACGTGATTTGCCCTGACTACATGATCCGAAATAGCTGATTTAGTCTGCTCTTGCTCTGAAGCCTTTCTCTCTGATCTCGTGTATTTCTTGATGACAATCAAGAAATCAGTCACGTCTATGATCCACTACTAAAACGAACTGGCAACTCTGAAGATGATGTTTCTTCGCGCCAAAGTGGATCATTGCCATTCTGATGAAATCCTCCGATGTATGAGGATGAAATATTAATATGTGAGTATATTAATTGGTTTTGTCAAGCAGATTGTTTACTTTCAATGAATTTCAACAAACCTGATGAATCTTTTCACCGATATAAATATCACGTAAATATAAACATTCTGGTTTTGTAAACCATGAGCATGATGAGCGAAAACGATTACAACACACTCACAAAAAGTTCTTTCTGCAGCCTCTATCTACGCGCGCACACACTTTCTCCCGTTTTGTCTCTCCATATCTGACCAGGGACTCATATGGTATTTCTATGAGCATCAGGTGCTCGATCAAGTGGTTTCCGAGATATATACCAAACTGTTATAATACCACCTCTATCTCTTAAAGTTCGGGGTTGAGGCATTTATAGGTATACATCTTACTTGAAGCAAACTTGCTCAAATGGAACATGCTCCTTGCTGCCAACCTCATAACTTGATATTATGAAGTGAACATCAGGTGAACAACCTCTCTCTGGCATTGTCTGAAGCGTCCAGTGGCATAGGTAGATTTTTATTCATATGGGGGGTGGGGGGCAAAAAATTAAAGTGAACCAACAAGTACTTGACCAGAAAGTCAATTTTCGATGCCGCCGCCCAGTCACAATTTTGAGAGCGGGGGGGGGGGGGGGGGGGGGGGGGGGGGGGGGGGGGGGGGGTGACGTGGTTTACTCCAAACCGCCCCCCCCAAAAAAAAACACCCACAACAACAACGAGCTATTGCAAACCGATAGTGCCAGTCAATTTCGTTCGATAATGCCACTCTCAACCGACAGTGACGACAGTGACAATCTCAACCGACAGGATTCCAAAGTTAGGGTGGGTCCTGGTTACGCCACTGGAAGCGTCCACATTCCTGTAGCTGTTTCAGCGATGATTACTGCTTCATATATAGCATCCGATCCGCTTCCATTCATCTTAGCAGCGATATCCTCAAATGTAATACAATAAATACTATTAGATTGATGCTTCAGATTCTGCACATTCGTGGCATTAACGCTGTGACGCTCAAGCGCAGAGCCACACAGGTACTTTGGTAAAAGCTGTGGTAATATTTCCTAAACGCTGTGACGCTAAAGCGCAGAGCCACAGGTACTTTGGTAAAAGCTGTGGTAATATTTCCTCCAATAAATTACATTTATACACACACAGAAAACATTTCAGTTCATAGCAATGAAATCGCGTCGGGTGCTCTTACCATGAACCCCGCCATTGGTTTGAGTTGTTTGTTGCGAGGGCGGGCTAGGTGGTTGCGGTGGCGAACTTATAGTTGAAATTCCATTTGATACTCGCCCATTGGTGTGGCCGTTTGTGACCACTCCGTTACCCACATTGCCATTTGTATTACCCGCATTGCCATTAGAATTGGCGTGTCCATTATTAATAGTTTCTGTTCTGGATGAAAAATGCGCGTGTCTTTCATTCGACGTCGCAGGAGTTGGACTACTCTGTAGTCTATAGTCATCAGACATGCTGTCTGTGATGGAGACTAACTCTGATCTGGAGTTAGCTCTTGAATTATCATCAGCCATGATGTATCCGGTGGTTACCGTCGTCCCGTTGGAGACCGACTGGCGATTTTGACGGCGGATGAAATGATGCGAAGCCCGTGAGTGCGGATCGACAGTGTCGTCTTCGTAGGCCTGATTCAGATATTTGAGGTTGGACAGCGAGTCGGCGTAAGGATCCGATCTTTCGGAAGTCAAGCATCGCCAGCAGCAGATGATCAGGGTTGCCAAGATGAGGATTATGAAGAGGAGGACCGTGATTATGACGATCACGGTCAGTTGTGCGCTCCAACCAGCTGTTGATTTCCCATTCTGTGTGTTGATGCCTGTATAAAGACGTGTTTGAAAATCTATTGAATTATATGCATTTGATATCTACTTTCTAGATTGATTGAAGTGTTTTATCACTTATAACTAAAGACATCTTAGATTCTTTTTCTTTTCTAATAAGCCGGTGTGATAATTGAGTTTGGATCAAAACATTCTATTCGCATGTCCTACAAGGTCGACAGCAAAATTGTTCTTTAGGTTATTGGGATTGACTCTGCAACTTCAGTTTAAAGACCATCATTTTCATTTCATACAGCCAGTGTAATAATAGAATGCTTTTAAGATCCGCGCAATTCGCTCCAGTCTGATCCTCAGAACCCAAGAGTGTTGCCATGGAATATGAACAATGAAAGGGTTTAACAGGGTATGCCGTCATAGTTATCATAATTTGTGAATCGCTTAAAATAACACTTTCCACGCGGCTATTGGTTTTACCCAGATTTTTCAGAAACATTTCCCAACTTTCAAGGTCTATCTCAAGGATTACTGAACCAATACTAGGCATGTTTGTACTTAATGCAATGCATTTCTCATGGTGATTCCAAAAATGGTAATGAAATTCAATATAGGCCTATATGACATTTTTGAAACATTTTGTGAAATGTTGGAATGTCGTCTGCAGACGCCTGCCGCGTGCAAATAACAAGATGTTTTTACGACTAGACCTTTTATACTTACAGTGGTCGTCATTGGATGCACCTTTAGCGGACGTTGTCGCACCATCAGGACATTTCTTGCAGGTTGTCTCTTGGGCCAGATTCTGGTATTCACCTTTTTCGCAGTATTGACACCTATTCGTGTTATCCAGATAGGTACCAGATGGACAAGGAACTGAGAAAAAAATATGACGATATAAGAGATCAATGCCCAGATAACAATATAACCTTTTTAGTTTTTATATCAATAGTATGAAATCCCGATGGCAGGGGTGTAAAGCATAATACGGGATGACGCAAAACAAGAAAATGTGTTGTTTATTTAGAGAATAAAATATAGTTCTTAGCTGTTTTGCTATATACGATGGTCTTATAATGTATGCTGTACCATATGTGTGTCGTCGTGTATGGCCGCCTGCGGCGACCATACACGATCCAAATATGGTACAGCCTATACATTATAAGACCATCGTATATAATATAGCAAAACAGCTAAGAACTATATTTAATTCTCTAAATAACACATGGCGAGGATCCTCAAATCAAGTGACAAGGGTTTACATGAATATGTACAATAAGGGTGCGTTCTCATTGTGTAAATGTGGACTCGTACCTAGGTGCGAGTCCACATGCATGAGGATTTGGTTAACTTGTGCCGACATTTAAGCAATGAATGATAATGAATAGTAATGACAACATACCACAACCATCCACCGTGCTTCTTTGTCCGCTGCTACAAGTCCATATCAAATTGTCTGAAATGTGATTTTGCTGCGCATCACTCGATATCATCATTGTCTGCTCGTCGCCTAGTCGGATGGTCATATTAGTGGCGGCAAACGCAATAATGTCGTCTGCTAGACTGTCCACATCACGGCGGAGGTCGCTTAAAGAGCTCATGGAGGTGCCAATGGTCGGGGAAGAGACGGTGATGTCCACTATTATATCATTGAGGACGGCGCGTTTGCGCCGGCGCGAAGATGCCTGTCTATCTTCACATCTGAAAATAATGTTTGAAATAGCATTCCAAATACACGGGGTAAGAGAATGAAGTGACCGACAGTATGATGTCTTAAATGTGAGAAAAGTTGCAAAAAGGGATTTAAAGTTGACTGTTTCAGCTAATAAATTTAACCAAAATATAAGTAGACCTATGTATTTATATCAGAGATGGTCTACACAAAACGGTAACATTTGACGAAAATAATGAAATCATCTAGATAAACCACCAAATGAACTTCTTCCAACCACAGTCTCACAATGATAGTAACATAATCGATGCTTGTTCTAAATAGTTATCTATACGATAATATTCAGCAGTGTCTGACCTCAAACATACCTGGCAAATATATCATGACATGCACTTGCTGTGCCGCGAGTGCACAAATCATTATCAGATAGAGCCGTTTTGGTTTGTCCAGGAACCAAACTGACCAACGCATCATTCTCTCCACATTGGCTGGTGTCCGCAGATGTAGGGTACACAAGTTGCACTACCCTGCTGATTTCCGTCCCTGCTTTTGGTCCTGTGTAAAACAAAGGTCGAACAGTTCATTAGGATACATATCTCGATAA
Source organism: Ophiura sarsii (assembly GCA_035610835.1). Taxonomy (NCBI): domain Eukaryota; kingdom Metazoa; phylum Echinodermata; class Ophiuroidea; order Amphilepidida; family Ophiuridae; genus Ophiura; species Ophiura sarsii. Next base: position 54,823,432 of record CM069452.1, read on the forward strand.
ATAAATTATAAGTTTGCCTCTTCGCGTGTTAATTCGGGCTGGAGACAGGCAAATGAAGTTGCGCCAAGAAAGCTACCACATGGAAGCTTATTTTCAACGATGTTCAACTTGTGAGTATAAACAAACTTTGACATCGGAGTCGGGTAGTTTATGTCTAGTGTTCATCCTTATAAAATGATATCAGTCGATACTACATTGTTGTTTGTATGTTTACCCCGTCATTTACAACTTGCAAAACTTATACATCTAAGATTACCATGACAACGCAATAGCGGGTATCAAAACGGGGTGATGCGGAGCCACCCACCAGCATGACCAGCTGAAACACGAAAACTACATAACATTTTCTTTACATGACGTGGCCTAAATATCGTTTTATACTTTTGACTTACGGATGCAAACTTCGTCATTGGCTGGCAGTGGATTCCATGTAGTGACACCGTTCGTCGTTTCACACGTGTAGCTGTTGCTTGCCGGTGCATACACAAAATTTCCGTCGCAAATGACGCTACATCGCATGTTACCGCTCAACAGAACTTCGCAGTTAATGCTGGCATTTGTTACTGGTGGGAACGGATCGCATGTCTCTGCTACATCTAATTAAAAAGACAAACATTGGTCGTGCTTGTTGTAAGTCAGATGGAAAGGATACATAACGTGTTTCAACAACAACATTGGATTCAAAACTACGTAACGGATTCTTTACCGGAACTAGATATGGCTACAAGATGTGCTTCCTTGAATAAGAAAATGGCGCTACATATCTCAATAATTTAGGATAACGGTTATAGCTGTGCATGGTTCTTTTCTATGGTTAGGGATAAGGTTAGGGTTTGGGTGTAGCATTAGGGTTTATTGTTTAGGTCATGGACGAAGGTACATGTTATGGTTAGGGTAAGGGAGAGGTTTAGGGTAAGGGTTATATTCAGGGTGATGGTGTTGTGTTATGGATTCGGCTTAGTCTTATGGTTCAGTGTATGATTGCCAAAATGTTAGTGTTAGAATGCCACCTGTGTGTAAGTGTGTCACCTAAGGAAACACCTTTTAGAGTGAGTTTAGGGTAAGTTTAAAGCCATTTAAATAATAGCCACAATCTAAATAATGAGTGATTGCTTACTCCAAGGATAACTGCTCTAATGTGAAAATGTTTATTGTAAACGGGTTTCTGTTTTTCATGAACACGATGAATATTCTATACAAATAATAATATTTGCAGCTTACCGACTCGATATAGAGTGACCAGGAATTGACACGTTCCCTTGTTATTAAAACTATCCCATGCCTTCACCGTTACGATCTGATTGACGTTCTCCTTGAAGGCGACGATCTCTGACCCAAGTGGCGGATCATACTCTATCGGATTCACTGCCCGCATTGCTAGATTATCCACAGCGGTTGCCTCGCCCCACATGACGATTTTAGAGTCGGTTGTCGATTGGTCGATAATGTTGGAAGGACACGTGACATCTGGTGGATCATCATCTGTAACCAGAAAGAAAAATGTGTAAAATGGAATTGAGGTAGGCCTAAGCGTAAGTTATGCGTTTGGCGGGGGTCTATACTCTATTGGCTTCCTCTGGACAGTGACGTAACTAAACAGGCGCAGATTTTACGCACGTTTGTGTATCTGCCGTATTTCAACGCTCGTGTGTAAACGCCAGCGCCTCGAGTAGGCGCGCTCGTTATGTGCTGCAATTAGTAGAATACGCAGTTACGTCACTGTCTCGGGCCAAATAGACTATTTTAGGCCAGGTGAAAGCTATGGGAACCCATATAGGCCAAAATAGCATGCCGACTTATTAGCCAAATATAAAACCTACCGATAAGCTTGATCGTAAAGGCACATTCTGCAGACACACCATTAGAATCGGACGCCCTCAAAATAAAATCCTGTCCACGTCTGTACGCTTCCTCATATACAATTTCTCCCGGTAGATCCAAGATAGGACCCTCAATAGTGGTAACGATGGCCGGCTGTGAGTTGTAGTCCCGCGCTTGAATATTCAGATCCACCATGGCTTTGTTCGTCTTGGTTGTCAGAAAGTAGGACATAATCTCTCCTTGTGGGCAGTTGGTGAACGTCGGAGGTGGAGCATCTGTAGGATTAACAGAGAGCACATATATACAGTAAATACAGCGGTTTTGAGTATCTGGAAGACGCCGCCAAATATCATAGCTAATTCTAAATCATCATCCTTTTTCGAGCCCTGCTCCGATTTTATCAACCTACCACAAGAGTATTATGAATGTTATTTACGATGTAAGTTCGTTCTTAGCTGATCACTTTTGAATAACAATGTTCTGTTTGTTTGGTTTCGTTAATTATGATCGTGCCCAATTGTATAAAATCATCTATATAAACCAACATTGCATTATTGTCTCACAATCACAATGTGCATCAACTACCATATGATAATTTGCGCCTAATCGTTTGTATATTCCTTGCCTGTTAGCATTAACACCGTGACATCAAACTGGCAAACTACTTCGTTGTTGAACGTGTCGTATGCTCGCACGGTGATGGTCTCAGGAGCCGCATTTGCCACTTGGGATGCAAACACTGATCCATTGGTATGACTGTATAGTATCGGGTCCACCGCTCTCATGTCAACGTTGTCCGTGGCGACAGCTGGAGGCCATTGGACGGTGGCAGAGTCGTCAAAGGTAGCACGGATGACGTCTGCTGGACAAGTGATTGTGGGAGATTCGCGATCTGTAACGAACAATTTCAATGTACTGATATTAGTGATAGATTGGGATAGTCATTACATTATAAACCATAATATTTTACCAAAGTGGGAGATGCCTCGATTTTAAAAGACAGAAAGGAGCTTCCCACGGATCAGCAGGATAATAGACGGAGGTTCGGTATCTGGAAGAAAATAATTTCAACACCTAATCGAAACTCTAGTAAATGTCACCTGGTGAGTAGAAGAACAACGAAATCTGTGTTGAAGGATTCCAGATGTATTCCGTAACAGAGTCTTACACTAATCTACCTCATTAATATCTTACACCAAGGATAATGATAATAATAATATAAACTCATTATAAAGCGCCTTACAAATACACCTCAAGGCGCTGTACAATAGCAAAATGTCTTAAATTACAACAAGTTATACGCCAATACACATTTAAAGAGAAAACAAATTACTTTACCATGTTTACAGACATATTAAAAACTAACAGTAGGTAAAAACACACAGAATGTAAAAACCTGCAGGGATAATTATATACCAAGGTTAGATTTAGATCTACTTGTATTATTCTGCGATGGTTTGATATGAGACACTATACTAGTCTCTCTTCTGATCAGTGTTTATATCTATATGAATCCAACTTTACCCAAAGAAAAGGAAAATATCCAAAAAAAGAACATCACCAAATATCTGCATAAGCAGCTGCTATGATAATGAGGCCAATGTGAACTTCTCAGATAGTGTATTACGTGATATTGGAAAATATCTGACAGATTTAGCAACAATAACAAACCCTTGTTCTTATGTTACATCATCTTTCAGGTCACTGAAACTAGATAACTTGCCTTCCAATCTGATAACAAAGTCACAACTTGAAGACTGTCCTGTATTGGGATCCGTTGCTTGGTACGTAAAAGACTGCCCAGATCTGTATTCTGAACTATAAGCAATCTTAGCAGGGAATATGATCCCAGGTCCTCGGGTGACTTGAATTGGCAACGGTTGTTCAACCGAATCCCGCGCTACAATTCGCAGGTCTACAAAGGCGTTGGCTTCACCGGGGTCCAGTGGATATGTCATTGGTATCTGATTTCCAGGACAACCCTCGAAATATGGTCCAGGTATTGCTGTGTTTAAATAGATCATAGAAGTAATATTAGTCTTGGCCGCGTTTGACCTCATTGAATGAGATTCACTAAGTGACTGTAAGTGCTGATTGGTTGACTTGTGATCAAATAAATGGAATAAACACTGGTTGTGATCCTATTATGTTTTTCTTTTTTTTAAAAACATCCAAGAACACCAAAAAACCAAACCCCAAATCCCAAATTTATGTCAAACCGGATATTATTGTTGAAACTGTCTCGTGAAAAAACACCCATGCTAGACTTTTACGTATAATCACCGCGATGAAAACGGGCAGTAAGTTCTTCAGTTTCTCCCATAAGAAGCGCAGTTCACATGGTTCAAGAAGGTATCTCAGAAAAGACCGTGACTCTCCATTGACTGTATTGACATGTTAACAATTGAACCCCCCTTTATTAAAATTGAGGGAGGAGGGTAATATTGTTGATTTGATCGAGATAGGATATGTAAGGAATGTTACGAATCTTTAAATATATAAATGCTTAGAATATTACTGAACATCGCCTCGTTCTGTCGTTACCTGATGTGTCACAATTGCGCCCGGTCCAACCGCTGTTGCATGTACAAACGTAATCGATACCACCATTTGTACTTGTACAGGATCCGTATACACATGGATTTGTGGTGGTCGTACACGTTACTCCTAAATAGAAAGAAATATACATATTAAATAGGAATTATACTTGAAATTATGTAAGGTTTTCCATTTTTATATCGTCGTGTATGATGAAGAAAGAGCCAAGTATGTTCATAAATTGTGATTGATGGATCCAACTTGGTTACAAGCTGGTTGGATTCCACACACAAGTGCTTCCATATAATGACTTAACAAAGAGTGCGAATTAGAGTGCAATAGACTGAATGGAAGCATGAAATGTGGTGCTGAAAAAGTAACTGACATGCTCTTAAAGTTTGGAAGGACAAATATGTTCATTTGAAAACAAACTGCAATAGTTTTCACTTCTTTACATTATAATCGTAGGCAGATTCCGTCCTATGTCTTGATTCAATGAGAAATGCAAGAAAGCGACGGTGGTACCATGTTGCAAGCCTTCCGTTATTCAAAATCATAACCAGCTGTGACAAATGTTGATAGCCCACTTATTGCCCCGTGCGTATCTCGTTACATATTACGTGACACTTGCCTTAATATTTGGGGAATGATCACCTGTGATCTGAGCCATATCTTGTGTATTAATATTGGTTTAAGTCAAGCTGCACATTATGATAATATATGACAAACAAATATCTTACCCTGCGTATTATTGAATGGAATACTGGAATATAATTGTTCATACCTTGGTCAATCTGTGTCTGACAATTTCGTCCACTCCTGTTGGGAGTGCATTGACATTGGTAAGTGTTTCCAGATTGCACGATGCACGTGCCTCCAAAGAGACACGGAGATGACCGGCATGGGTTGATTACTGTAACAAGTGTTAAAAGAATTCCTTGTTGGTTTTGACCTATGACATTGGAATATTATGTCTACCTGTCTGTTGGTCAGTCGGGGTCATTGACATAAACCGGAAACAGACGAACGATTTGTGTTACTTTTTGATTTTCCCGCGCACCACAAGATACAACATATGGAGGGACGCTAGGGGAGATTAAATTTACGCGGCTTACAATATTATTGGATTTTGTGGATTGCCGCACGTGGAAAAGGTTACATTTTCTCGATTAAGGAAAGAGTGAAGTCTGTCATTGTATTCCCGGAACCAGAAACATGATGAACAATCCAATAGAATCATACCAATACGAAAATATTATCGGGATTATCTAGTTGCGTTAAATCATTCACAGCAATAAGAAATTAGCATGTTAAAACAATTAAACAAACCAAAAACCGGCAAATACATTATAAACTCTTGAAAATATCCCGAATATGCATTAATAACTAAAGCCCATATAGAACGTTCGAGATTATTCCAAAGTACCGCCCATGTTTAAGGATATTTTTAATCGGTGAAGTCATAATACACATGATACATGTAACACTATTTTACCGTGTTAAAAATAATTAAAGAAGGAGATGGGAGAGAGAGAGAGATTTTCTGTAAAAGAGATGCAACCTTCAAAAGAGCAGAGAGTCTTCCATCGTGTTGTTGTGACGCTAAATTTATATTTATATTGATATTATTATATTGATATTATTAATTCTATTAGGTATTTTCATATCTAGAATTCAGGCCATGATTGACTTGAAATGGCAACACCGTACTTCCGTATTCTGAATCTCATTCAGTCTACGCGACAATATCTCTGACCAATTCAAGTCTTCGTGCCACGCTGACAACACCTCATAAGTTTAGGCCATATAGTTTTCTATTCACACAACAGGACTGGTGAGCTCTGAATTACAGAAGCTCACGATTGATGCGTGTCATGTCATTTCTTTAGGATAGTCTAGATGCTGGATGCTGTGTTCGTTTATAATATGAGTAAGTGAACTATTTATGATGAATTAATAAAATGTATATATAAATAACTTGGAAGCTATATCCGTTATATTCATTCTGTGTGTTTTGGTCCCCTCTCCGCCATGCGAGTATTTTCCCTAAAACCACGTCACAACATCTGGTGGAGAATTCCGTCTTTTTTGATATTCCTATATCAATGTTTTATTATTCCGGTCAATTTACCAGCCCCCTTCATTTTGAATAATTAGGACTGTAGCTACAAAGTTGTATATGTATTTTGTTGTTCATCGCATCCAGTGTCGACGACTATAACTCAGCGTGGTGAGAGGGTTTGAATTCAGGTAGCATTTTGTTGGTATGCACTGCTGAAATTTAATTATATGTCTATTGAAATTTGTTTTATAGACCCAGAAAGGTCTATTAAAATTGTGTTTAAAATAGTATACACGAAATACATGTAGTATGGCCTATCAATATTTAGGTCTTATTTACGCTGGCAATAATGGGCGCATTCTACATGTCCAACGTGGCAAGTCGATAAAGTCTTTTATATAATTGTTCCGATTTACAAGTCTCTGATAATCTGGTTCAAAAGTGCATGACCACGGTCTGATATCCATTGATAAAATTTTTTAATCCGAGATTGAAATTCTCGAGCGCGGTAAAATTCTATTGTGTAGATTTTATAAGCTCTTCTACTGGACAGGTGCGTTTCAGACAGACAATTTCTTCGGATGAAATAAATCTTGTTTATTTTTGGATGAGACTGATGACAGTCAGAATTCTATATAAATTTTGAATGGACTGATTTCTAAATCAAGATACATAATATTGATACACTGCACTGCAATTGAATAAATATTTTATAAATTCAGCTGTAACTTGGGACTTTATTCATTTAATTTGATGTCAACTTTAAATTGTTGACTTGGATTTCATTGAGCTTTTAATTTTTTTCTCATTGGTGAATTTAAACTTCATCAATTAAGTTCATTGTTAGTCTATTAATTAAATTTAATCATCAATCATAATCAATAAATTTTAATTGATAATCTTAATCAAGTTTAATAATTAATAAACTTGGTTCATGTTCAGATTTTTCAAATTTTGATTGAATTTGAACTTGAATTTTGATCTTGAACTTGAGATTTACTTAATTTTTTGTTGCTGATTAAATTCCGAATTCTCTTTGGAATTAGCTTGTGATTTTGACATAGATTGTTAAAAAGGCAATGAGCGATAGTGATAGTGATAGTAAGTCTGTTATATCACTTAATAGTATAGAGGAGGTTGAACTTGACGTAGCAAATATGGCTAAATATGATATGCATAATTGCGATATTAAATATTCTGGTAATCCAGATGATGACGTAGATAACTTCATTAGTAGATTCAAGACGTATGCTGATCTGAGAGATTACACCGCGCCAAAATCTATACTTGCCTTACAAACAAAAGTTTATGGAAATGCTCGCGTCTATTTGGATTCAATTCCTGATACAGATAAGGATACCATAACCAAGATTAAAGATTTACTTAAAAGATTTACTTAACAGATATTGTGACGTGGTTTTAGGGAAAATACTCGCATGGCGGAGAGGGGATCAAAACACACAGAATGAATATAACGGATATATTTCAAGTAAAAGGGGGTCCTACTGGTAATTACTCCCGTGTTAAACATGCTATTAACACTGGTGATCACCCTCCTATTAGATCTAGACCGTATAGGCAAGCTCCTCACATTCAAGCCGAAGTACGTAGACAAGTCCACGAAATGTTAGAACAAGACATTATAAAGGAGTCAGCAAGTCCTTGGTCCTTTCCAGTATGCATGACACCTAAAGCTGGTGACCCAAATACTTATAGATTTGCAATTGATTTTAGAGCCTTGAATAAGATTTGTGCACGCGATAACTTTCCGTTACCTAACATAAACGATGCTTTAGATAGTTTAGGTGCAGCTAAACCAAATTTCATTACAACTCTTGATCTTGCGGCTGGATATTGGCAAATAGGCTTGGAAGAAAGTTCCAAATCTAAAACTGCATTCATCACTCAAGATGGTCTATATGAATTCCAAAGAATGCCATTTGGTTTACATAACGCCCCAGCCACTTTCCAACGAGCTATGCAAGAAGTTTTGAGAGGTTTGAATTGGAAATTCGTTCTCTGTTACTTAGATGACATAATTATATTCAGTAGTTCTTTTTCCGAACACATGGACCATTTAAGGCAAGTTTTCGATAGGTTGCGCGCAGCTGGTCTAAAATTACAACCTAAGAAATGTACTTTTGGTCAAACTGAGGTCAAATATTTAGGTCACGTAGTGAACAAAGATGGTGTAGCAACAGATCCAGCAAAATTGAAAATTGTCCAAGATTATCCAACTCCTGCCAAAGTAACCGAAGTCAAATCTTTTCTTGGATTTGTGGGATATTATCGAAAGTTCATAAAGGACTTTTGCAAAATTGCTGAACCACTAACCAATTTAACTAGAAAAGATGTATCTTTTGTTTGGGATCAAAGTTGTCAAGAAGCATTCAAAACGCTCAAACGAAAATTGTTAGAGCCACCAATTCTAGCATATCCAAATTTCGATGGCACAGAATTCATATTGCAAACCGATGCTAGTCGTACTGGTTTAGGTTTTATTTTGGCCCAAAAGCAGGATGGCAAAGAACGTGTGATATCCTATGGTGGAAGAGCATTACATGATGCGGAAAGAAATTACACTGTTACAGAAATTGAAGCTTTGGCAGTTGTCGAGGGAATCAAGAAATATGCTCCATATTTGCAACATAGTATCAAATTCACTGTTGTAACTGATCATTGCGCTTTGAAATGGCTCTTTGGTATAAACAAAAATACCGGAAGTCGATTAGCGCGATGGGCACTTAAACTGCAGTCATATAAGTTTGATGTAATTCACATTCGTGGACGCCATAATGGTAACGCTGATGCATTAAGTAGAATAGATTATGACAGAATGGATATTTGTACTGATTGCAATCATTCTCATTCCAAAGTCACTGATGCTGTAGAAGTTAATAAGGTAGCCTGGGTAAAGTCGGGATTAGACGAGATGGTGAGCGACATCATACAAAATCCTAGTAATGATGTGAACTCTCGTCCTACAGTAAACGTGGTTAGAAATCTTCGATTTCAAAAAGGGAAACGTGTTGAGAATGACAAAGATTCAGTCAAGCCAAATATTCCAAACTTTCCAAATGAGCTCAACTTAGACAAATTCAAACAAGTTTTGTTGACGGATATATTTGCGGGATCAATGTTGCAATATCTGGAAAACGATGAATTGCCAGATAATGCTGTTAAGGCTAGGAATGTAGTTTTACAGGCTGATCAGTACTATGCACACGAAGGGTTGTTGTATCACATTTGGCATACTCCTGCTAAAGGGCACATGCCTGAAAGAAATGTCCATCGTTTGTATATACCCGTGCAATTAATTGATACAGTTCTAAATAACTGTCATGATCACGTGTTAGCCGCACATTTTGGATTTCAGCGAACCTACAATAGAATCCGTCAACGTTACTTTTGGAAATGCATGTATCGTGACGTAGACAACTGGGTCCGTTCATGTATTTCTTGCTCTCAACGAAAAACTCATAGACATAAAGTACTAGCCCCAATGGTAACTATGAAAGTGCCAGGCGCTTTCGAACGAGTAAGTGTTGACATTTTAGGTCCTTTACCTATTACCACTTCAGGTAATCGCTATGTACTCTGTTTTTCAGATCATTGTACTAGATGGCCAATTTTGGTACCATTGAAAGTTACTGATGCGTCAACCATTGCTCGCGCATTCTTTGATTATGTAATTTGTGAACATGGTTGTCCTCAAACCTTGTTGAGCGACAGAGGTCAAAATTTCCTCTCCAAGATTGTATTGGAAGTTTGTCGTATTATGCGCACTCACAAACTGAATACAAGTTCATATCATCCACAATGCAATGCAATTCAGGAACGTTTTAATGCAGTAATTCTGGATACCATTTCACATTATGTCAATGAATACCAAAGCGATTGGGATAAGTACATAACAGCTATACAATTTGCCTATAGAACAACTCCCGCTGAAAATTCAGTCGGATTTAGTCCCTTCTTCTTGTTGTATGGTAGAGAGGCAAGACTTCCGATAGATGTTACACTCCTAGCACAATGCAAATATCCAGATAAGACACTTCGTGAGCACATTCACAATCTGGTATCACAACTCGAAGTATTTAGGGACATTTCAAAACGTCATGCTGAACGTAATCAAGCCAAAATGAAAGAGCGTTTTGATGATCGTGCGCAAGATGTTCCATATCAAGTTGGTGATTCAGTTTGGATTTATATACCTGCATTGCAACAAGGATTGTCACGTAAACTCTCAAAGTTCTGGGCGGGACCCTTTCTACTAGTCGAACAGACTGGTCCTGTAAATTTCAAGGTGCGAAATCTTGAAAACAACAAATTGGTAACATCTACTGTACATGTTAACCGTATGAAATTTGCATATAATAGATTTGTCCGTCCAAGCAATGATACTCCCCCTGTGGATCCTGAAAGTAGAGATCCAATTCCAGGATTAGTTCTAGACGATTGTCCTGATGATATATTTGAACAACTTTTGGCTACCCACGAGTCTGACAAGAATCAGATTCCAATTATTCCAGGTTTGCCTCCTATTCAAGATGAAACTCCAGAATATGTGATAGAGCGTATTCTCAGGGGACGTTTTAAAAATAAACGTCTTGAGTATTTGATAAAATGGCAGGGCTTCCCAAATTCAAGAAATACTTGGGAACCAGAGACTAACCTAAACGCGGCCGCTTTAGAATCTCTGAAAGCTAACCCAGTCAAAATTACTGGCAAGATGTAAAGCCAGCGGGCAAGAATCATTGCAGGAACAGAGTCTGAAACAGCAAATAAATAAGTAGTATTGAGAAAAGTGTACAAGTATAGAGAACACAGAGGAAGTATATGAATACAATTTATAGTCCGTAGGCTGAGATATGTCATGGTATGAGTATTACAATTCTTATGACACAAAATGTGTTATTTTGATAAAATTGTTGAATGAGAGCAATTTGTAATTTGGGCAACATTGCCTGAAAGTGTGTGTTCACTTTCGTTAATTTGTATATAGAAATGATTGTTGCAAAGAATTGCACACAATGATATTCTTCATGTAGAAAGTTTGAATTTATATAGTTGAGCAAAAATGCGGAAATGCAGTATGATCAAATAAGTGTTATATTTATTTGTATCTTTTCGGAAGAGGCATATGTTGTGAGGTTTTCTGGCAACATTAGTCTCACATGAATAGACGCAAACAAAAGAAAGTTTAATGTAAATTACTAAATATTTCAGTAGTGCTACCTTTGTCTTGTTTTGTCTGTCCTGTATTGTCTTGTTGTGTACACATAATATATAGTCACCATTGATGACTATTTAATTTTAAAGGGTCACAAAAACGTGATTTCTTTGAAATAAGAAAAATATGTTTCCGTATGAAACATCGAAATTGGAAGGAAATTTTCCAATTCTTTTGCGCTTCAACTTTTGATGAAACCTTTAGACCGCACACGTTAATCAGAGGATTATGTATGAGAGTGTGTGTGTTTGTGTTAGGCCATTTAAGGGATATCCCGTATGCGTGTTTGTTCAAAAAATCCCTCTTTACCGTGTGAGCGTAATCACTTGGAATTTTTCACGTGAATTCCGGGTTAATACGGTCGCAGGTTTCCACAGGTTTGGCGTCGCAGAAGATTAATAATAAATTTATATTTAAGGCCACTCGTTTAAAAATAAAATAACATTCTCTGAGAGTTAAAATTATACAACCTGATATTAGATGCCGTCAATTTGGCAGACGGAAACATGGATAAAGCACATGTTAAATTTTGTGACGAAATGAATAATTCGTTTCTATATATGATAAAGATATCAGTTTCTTTTATAAATATTTCACCCAGCATTCTTTAAGTTAAATTGTCAGGTGTCAATTTTGTTAGGAAGGGCGTATGTTGTGACGCTAAATTTATATTTATATTGATATTATTATATTGATATTATTAATTCTATTAGGTATTTTCATATCTAGAATTCAGGCCATGATTGACTTGAAATGGCAACACCGTACTTCCGTATTCTGAATCTCATTCAGTCTACGCGACAATATCTCTGACCAATTCAAGTCTTCGTGCCACGCTGACAACACCTCATAAGTTTAGGCCATATAGTTTTCTATTCACACAACAGGACTGGTGAGCTCTGAATTACAGAAGCTCACGATTGATGCGTGTCATGTCATTTCTTTAGGATAGTCTAGATGCTGGATGCTGTGTTCGTTTATAATATGAGTAAGTGAACTATTTATGATGAATTAATAAAATGTATATATAAATAACTTGGAAGCTATATCCGTTATATTCATTCTGTGTGTTTTGGTCCCCTCTCCGCCATGCGAGTATTTTCCCTAAAACCACGTCACAACATCGTCATATAAGCCTTTAAACCAATGTATTATTTGCATGCAATTTATAAGCTCATAATTAAAAAGGTAAATTATACCTGCAAATATAATGCTTCGGAATCGGGGATTACGGAAATAGTTTCGATTGCACCCGTAATTTCATCGGGCGCACGGACATGCGCAGAGAGTAGCAAGAGTTAGAAATGGCAAGACAACAAACAGTGTCTGCCAAACGAAGATGGAAAATAGTTATAACGATGAAGACGCGAGAAGAAAGCGGCGTGATGACGTCTGCGGAGCCAGGAAGACAGGTATTACAAATGCGGAGAAAAAGTGAATACACAAAGAATGAACGATCCATGACGAGGAGATACTTCAAATGTTTGAAGAAGAATATAATGAAGAAGAAAAACCAAGGAATTTATTTACAAATATTTTCCGTAATCTTATTGCAGACATTAAAATATCGTTTCATAGTCGAACTGTCAAGAAAAATTGCTAAATTAGATTAAATTAGCTTTAGATCTGAAACCAGTAAAGCGATGAAAAGAAGGACACTTTGACGTACCATAATACAAAATCTGCATCATAACGATTTTATTCAGAGCTAAAAAAACCTTCTTCCCAAGATTAGGAATGATCTGCGGTATTTACAAACGTACGGTATCATACGGGGATGTGCCGCTTCTCAGGAGGGTTTTTTGGCAAGATGGGTCCAAATCCGCAATAATCCTGGGACCTCTTTTGGTGTAAATTAAAGTTCCTTGATATAGGTTCAATTCACGCGATAAATTACGCGACAATTAGCTATCTGTTAGTTGGTGTTGGATGGGTAAGGGACTCCGACCTCTCACAGCACATCCCCTTCGAAAATAGATCCCAGAACCCCTCCCCTGAAAGAAATAGACAATTTTAATAGTACAGTAGCCTGTACTCGTTATAAATTTAATAGAGAAGTTCTTGATTATCGAGCCAAACACCATCAAACATCTGCCACCGATTATTAAAGTCAGCAACCGGTCAACCTAAAAATAAGAATGAAAAAAAAACCCCGACAATATGCGAAGACTACCTGCTGGGATTTCGCAGATATCGCCGATAAATCCTGGAGAACAATCACAGAGAAATGGTGCCGAGTTGCCTGCAGAAGCCCGATAACACGTGCCTTCATTCCAACATGGCCCGTGTGGACCGGGTGAACAAGGATCTGTTTGGGTGGACATTATATCAATGATTAATCTGTTCCGGCCTATTGTACGTATAGCGGCGGTTCAAATCCATTTTACCAGTATAACACAGCGATAGATCGTGTCCATTTTGATTTAGAGCTGTATTTTAAATGTATGAATGTATTTTCAAATTCCTATCCATTTTCCATCTCTAACTTTTGAATTCCAAAGTAATCAATTAATGACGGCGAATTTGGAAAAGAGTGCATAGATGTGGTCATAAACTCATAATGAAATAGCTATGTGAGAGTGCAGCAACAGCATAAGTGCAACTAATAATTCCAGAAATCATTTTCACAATAAATGAGGTGCAAAATGTAACGTGGGTGCAGCATATTTGAAATGTGTGTGCTGGAACTTTTAACCATTTAATTTAATAACAAACTCTTTGAAGCAGAATAGGGATGGTTCCATATAATCCGAGATCATTCTTTATAAATATCATATACATATCCAATTCCTTCACCAATTGGTAGCCCAGGATCATAACCCTAACCCTAGTACCCTATATGATTAGGTATAGGGCGCAGGTATTTTGTGGTTCTTGACCACAAGTAATCCTAACCTATACCCTAGGATAAGGTTTAGGGCTCAAGTATTTTTTGGTTCTGGGCCACGGGTAACCCTAACCTATACCCTAGGATAAGGTTTAGGGCTCAAGTATTTTTTGATTCTGGGCCACAATTATCCCTAACCTATACCCTAGGATAAGGTTTAGTGCTCAAGTATTTGTTGGTTCTGGGCAACAAGTAACCCTAATCTATACCCTTGGATAGGGTTTAGGGTTCAAGTATTTTTTTAGTTCTGGGCCACAAGTAACCCTAACCTATACCAATATAGGATAAGGTTTTAGGGCTCAATATTGCAGTATGATTTATACGTAGGTAATCCACGTTGATTCACATTTCTCTTGAATATTGAATCCCTAGCTTACAATTACGGATACTATTTACATTCACGTTAAAATTATTATGTCACATACCTTGACATTCCGTCGTCGTAACAGTTCCATCTGGACATGTACATATGTAACCGAGGCCATTGCGTGAACACGTTGTACCGGCTGGACATGGATTCGGCGAGCAAGGGTCAACTAAAGATAATTCACAACGGACATGGACAGGAAAAACAAATCGTCTAAATGTTTATATTTTGTTTAAGAAATAACCGCGCACGAAATCTTCCATTGAAGAATTACAGAATTGTGACAAATTTGTTATTCTGTATATAGAGTCTTTAAATTAATATAAACAATTTGAAAGGCCTAATATCCTGATACAATATATATGTACCAAATATTTATCGTTAATTTTGTATAATATGATCACTCGCAACAACATTACATTGCCTACATTACAATGATACATTCTTTACTTCGCGATTGAAAATCTAAACATTTCAAAATTATAGGAACATTTTCATGAAACTGTGAAATATGTGTTTGAAAAGATTCTGGTAACAACCATTTTATCAAATAAAAATTAACTGAATTCGAAGTGTGAAAATAAGCAATTTCCTTTAAAACGTCTCCAATATGGAATAAAACAAATGGAGACTATGATTTAGAATGTAAAATAAACTGCAATACAATTAAATTGCTGACGTATAACTCTATCCTTACTGGAGACCGATTTGAGGACATTGCCAAAATGAGACTATTCTATAGATGGGGTGACAGGTGACGTTATACCAAACATTTGCCCGGCAGTTGCCATTGTTCTTTGCCCAGCAGGATGCGCGCGCATCCTGTTTTGTTAAGAACCCGTGCTTTTAAAACTCGCGCCAAAGCATTATAAAGGGCAATAAGGCATAGTGGACAGTGTTGTGGTCATATGCTGTTCCCTCATGTATCGACATTCCAGTCCCTTCGACCGTTACTTTTGTTAATAAAAATTGCTGTCACCCCGTCTATATCAGTATAGTAAAATGAAAAAGAAAATTATGGAAACCTTGGCAGTTCTGTCCCGAAAATCCACTGACACACAGACAGGAATAGGATGATGTGCTGCCCAATCCAACCACACATGTGCCACCATTAAGACAAGGGTTAGGGTGGCATGCGATGTTTATGACTACAAAACAAAATTATGGTAACGATGGTAAAATATGGTTATGGTAAATGAAATGGATCAAGCAGAAGGGATGTTGGAATAAGAGAGTCCATGGCAACCACACATGTGCCATCATTAAGACGAGGGTTAGGGTGACATGCGGTGTTTATGACTACAAAACAAAATGATGGTATAATGATCAAGGCCGCTCTAATTATATATCCTGGGTAATGAACTACACACAGAAAACACTATGTAAATATAGAACTCCATAATTATTTTGTAAGAGTTTACATAAAACATGTAATATATACCCAAGCTTGTGTAAATTCCTATGCAAAAGCTTAACACAACTGTTTACATAGTATTATGGAGTTCTATTTTTACACAGATTGTGTATTTTTTACATAATTTGTGTAATTTTTTTACATAGTGTTTTCTGTGTGTATGGTAATGATGGTATAACAATGGTTATGGTAAATGAAATGGATCAAGCAGAAGGGATGTTGGGATAAGATAGTCCATGGCAACCAGAGCTGTGTCACCATTAAGACAGGGGTGTGAGTTTGCATGCGATGTTTACGACTACAAATGAAGATAATTAATGGTATAATGGTTATGGTTAATTAAATTAATGAAACAGAAGGGATGGACTTTGCTGGAATGCGAGGGTTCAACCACAGATGTGCCATCTTTAAGACAAGGGTTTGGGTTACATGCGGTGTTAATGTGTCTTATCAAAATATCATAGTGGTAAACAAATAATGGTTATTATGGTATAGGATGATTTTGGTAAAAATTTAAAACAAAATCACGCGGAAGGGATTAACTTCGCTGGATAAAGAAGGGTGAAGGTACTCATTCAACTGCACATTTTAGCGATCATGTCCCGTCAAATACGTGGTATAACACGTATTTGACTAAGATTTCGTCCCTTCATTTGAATTGTTTGCGGGTGTTCAGACATGTCAGACGAGAAAACCATCATTGATACGGTATTTGTCAAATGATATCAAAAGAATTGATAAATAATGGATGGAATTATAAGACGAAACAAGCAAATTATGAGAAATGCATGAAATAACATGAAAAACAACCAGTTTTGACCAGGCAGTTGCTGTAAATAACTCTAATTATACAATGACGTTCAAGCAGATTTGACTGCTAATTAGCCATATTAAAGGCGGTAGCTAACATTTCTTTGATTTTTCTTACCTTGCTCGCAACTTGTTCCAGCAAACCCGTTTCTACATTGACAGGTGTAGGAATTAGTACCAGAAGGATAACACGTGCCTCCATTTAAACATGGCGCCGTATTACATGCGATATTGTTTCCTGCAAATATAAAGGAGTTACATAGTACTTAGTACCTCACATAAAATAAATGACCCCGATGTATAATGAGGTGTGGTATACTACACGGTTATGATGTTAGATTGTGAAAAGTTGCATATACAATTGTACCAATCAACAGGTTGACAGTTTGTCAAACAATATTTCTTAAAGCTGATTTCATAGGTGGCTTAATTCAGATATTCTGCCACTCTGAACAATCTTCAACAATAGAGGGAGCTGCAAAATCAAATGTAATAACATTCTCTAGATATCCAACCTCAGAAAACACAGTTTCTTTCCAAAAAGAATTGATATAAACGCTATGAAATATAAAGATGCAATTCTATCCTGACCTCACTTTAACACCATGCGTTACAATTATTTTATGAATTAAAACACTGAGTTTATTGTCAGCGAAAATAAGTTTCTGGCTCAAGCTTAAATTACAATACCCGCATCAACTATAATAGTGTAACATTTGTCCATAGTATTTTGCACCAGACATGGTCAGAAATCGACTACAATGTATTGCACACGTATTCTAGATTATTACCTTGATCACAGTTGAACCCACTAAACCCAGTGATACATTGACAGTTGTACGAGTTTGTTCCTGATGGAGAGCAAGTACCTCCGTTTAGGCAAGGTCTGTTGTTACAGGCGGTGTTAATGTTGGAATCTATAAAAACCCAAATATATATAAAAAATAATAACGTATAACAAGAAATATAATATATGAACAATTTGTATCAAATTTCAATCTTTAAAAGTCATTTTCGATCTACGAGTATGAAAGGTTTAAATGCACAATTGATAGATTAACATTTTCTGTCTGTCAGCCATAATCAACTGATCATGATAAGGAATCAAATAATCGATTGTATATTTTACCTTAACAAATGGAATAGAAAGTGTTGTTGTGCCTTTAATTTATAATTTATATAATGTTAAGTTCAAATATTTCTAAATAGAGGACAGATTAAGAATGTGTTATTCTGAGAGTCATACCATTTAGAATAGAGTACATACCTTGTCCACAATTTATCCCAGTAAACCCAGTTACACATAGACATATGTATGAGCTTGTTCCTGATGGCAAACACGTTCCTCCATTGAAACATGGTCTGGTGTTACAGACGGGGCTTGAACCTGAAAGACACAAAGAATATAATTCACACAGGAAATCAGACAAGATGATACATTTTGAATCCCACTGGTTTAAACGTAAAACGGATCAGAGTAGAAAAAAGGTTAAAATCGCTGTGTTCTCTTTCGCATATAACCATACGTAATTGAAAACAGCCCCATTTTGTTAAAGGAGCTCAGAGAGAGATTTCCTTCAAAAATGAAACCTAAAATCAGTAGACCTTCCTTCCAATGCTTAAATATATAAAAGACGTACAAACCCTCCCACGTAATGATTTCTACCAAAAACTCAAATAAAATTGAAAATGAAAGACATTTTAAGAGCTTTTCTTAAAGCAACTTAAATCTTTCCTTTTTACATATTTTGAGCGAAGCTCACTGCCAATTAATTGTGAATTAATTATGATATTTTGCTTCATGTCACAGATCATGCAAGGTTTTCTTATGCTATTGTGCGAAACGAATTGGGTAGACGTATATCAGTGGAGGTTTAGAATAATTTGCTATTTTTGTTCTTGATCAAAGTGCAAAAATAAACAAAACTAACAAAGTAATGAAATTTACACGAAAGATGACGAAAGCTTTGTGATTTCAGATGGTATTATTGTATTACACGTCTAAAGCATATTATTAATACCAAACGTCTGCCACAATTGGGGGCTCCGCTGGGGCTCCCGGAGAACCTCTCAGCTCCCCTTTAAAGTACACGTAGGCCTACCTTGTTCGCAGTTGAGACCAGTCAAACCAAGGATACATTGACAGGTATATGAGTTTGTTCCTGATGGAGTACAAGTACCGCCATTTAAACATGGTCTGCTGTTGCAAGCGGTGTTAGTTGCTGGAAAAGAAAATAATGTGGTAAAATTGTAAGTTATGAGATATTATTATAACAACCAGCTATCCGCAAATTAAGTAAATAAAGGGGCATTGAGAGATACGTATGGGAGTGCGCCCTCAATTATCCTGGAAATCAGTTTTTTTGCATCAAAGTAATACTTAGGCATACGGTAGGCCTATACTAACTACCATCTGAAACAGTTTACCAACATTCGCCGTTTATCATACAAAATGTCATGATTTTCTTAGTTTCGATATGATCATATCGAAACTAGGTGCTGAATTCGGAAGTTATGCTATCGTTTTACTCGCGGACTTTCGCGGCAAATCTCAACCCGGTAGTGCCGTTATTTGCTTATTTGGCATGAAGGCGATGTCGGAATTGTATGACATTTTGGATTTGGGCTATGTTGATGATTATCTTTACGTTATTTGCTCATTTAGTATATCGAGACATCTCTCAATGCCCCTTTTTTTTAAACTATATATTCCCGGAATGACATCAAATGATGTTTCGCCAAATTGAGATTTTATTTTCTAAATGTAGCAAGGTAAAAATAATATACTATTAGATTAACAATGTAAATTATTGCACTGGAGTAGAATTAAAAACGTATATATACTTTTAACATGCGATGTATTTATACTAGATTAAAAGCCTGGACATGCTGTCGAATATGAGACCTTATAGTGAGCATACGTGGAATTGAACATACGTTCAGTCATTCCAATGAGTCAGTGTGATTTGAAATGTTTATGAAATGAACTATTTGATATAGTTGTTGGATGAAGATCATGAACGAATTAAATAGTGCTGAATAGTGAGGGGGAAAAGCAAGACATCGATATGAGGAAAAAAATTGAAAATGGCGTAACGACCGCGTCCTTCTATAAATTTCAAAATAATATAATATACAAAAACTCTATACAGATACACTAACAAAATAAAAGCTCTCCTTATAATATAGTCCTAAGTTATAGGACGTTTGTGAAATTTTAGACTCAGTAGTTTACATATTAAAGCAATATCGGTCCCACTCACAATTTTTTCGTACATGAGTTAAGTAATATTTAGTTGATTTGTTTAAAATTGTATTTAGTGAATTTTGCTTTATTTCGCATACGAAATAAAGCAAAATTCACGAACGAAATTGCGTCCTGCCCATCCACCGGAAGCAGACAATGACCTTACCTGTTTGACACCGTGACCCAGCAAAACCGGGCATACATGTACATGTGTACTCGTTATTAGTGGCAGATTGTTGCGTACATGTGCCTCCGTTGGCGCATGGACTAGAGGTACAAGGGTTGATCAAGACTGTAATTAAAAATGTTATTGATATAATTGTAATCTTGCTATCTTATAATTGTTGAAGTTCGACAAAAAATGAATTTCTAGTTTTTAAAATTTTCGCTTCAATTATTGGATTGTATCTTTGATCAATGAAAAAAGGGAAAATCATGGACTTAATCGAGTAGTAAAATCTGTAGTTATTCAATGTATCGGGACGATTTGCTGAATTTCTCCCGCATTGTGACATGCGAGAAGAAGAAATAAGGTGTGTTTGTTCTCTGTGCAATTGTTTCAGCTGAGCAAAGAGTCACCGTTCAAGTACCCTACTTGTTTAGCAGAAATATACACATACATTCTACTCTATAAGAATGCTAAATAACTGAATAAATAAAATATCATGCACCAAATGAAATAGAAACTAAAGAAAGAAAGTCGATGATACTGAATTAACGCGATCATGACGACACAAATCAAGAGAGACAAATCTATGACGACACAAACAAGGGAGACAAATCTATGAAGATCCATGCAACACGCAACGACGTCCACTTCAAGATAGCAGGCAGGGCATAATTATTTTCATATTATGGCGCGCATATGGCAGGCCCAATGTCCAGTAACTCGAAAAACCAAGTTTTTCGCCGAAAAACTTGGTTTATCGATTTAAAATCCAAGTTTTTCAAGTGAAAATCCAAGTTTTTCTCGAAAAACTTGGATTATCAATTGAAAAACTTGGATTTTCGACGCCTAATGTCCATTAATTCGAAAAACTTGGTTTATCATTTTGAAAAACTTGGTTTTTCAACGCGGAATGTAAAATAATTCGAAAAACTTGGTTTATCAATTGAAAAACCAAGTTTTTCGACGCCTAATGTCCAATAATTCGAAAAACTTGGTTTATCAATTGAAAATCCAAGTTTTTCGACGCCTAATGTCCAATAATTCGAAAAACTTGGTTATCAATTGAAAATCCAAGTTTTTCGACGCCTAATGTCCAATAATTCGAAAAACTTGGTTTATCAATTGAAAATCCAAGTTTTTCGATCGAAAAACTTGGTTTTTCAACGCGGAATGTAAAATAATTCGAAAAACTTGGTTTATCATTTTGAAAAACCAAGTTTTTCAATCGAAAAACTTGGTTTTTCAACGCGGAATGTAAAATAATTCGAAAAACTTGGTTTATCAATTGAAAAACCAAGTTTTTCGACGCCTAATGTCCAATAATTCGAAAAACTTGGTTTATCAATTGAAAATCCAAGTTTTTCGACGCCTAATGTCCAATAATTCGAAAAACTTGGTTTATCAATTGAAAATCCAAGTTTTTCGACGCCTAATGTCCAATAATTCGAAAAACTTGGTTTATCAATTTGAAAAACCAAGTTTTTCGATCGAAAAACTTGGTTTATCGATTGAAAATCCAAGTTTTTTAAGTGAAAATCCAAGTTTTTCTCGAAAAACTTGGTTTATCAATTGAAAAACCAAGTTTTTCGACGCCAAATGTCCAATAATTCGAAAAACTTGGTTTTTCAACGCGGAATGTAAAATAATTCGAAAAACTTGGTTTATCATTTTGAAAAACCAAGTTTTTCGACGCCTAATGTCCAATAATTCGAAAAACTTGGTTTATCAATTGAAAATCCAAGTTTTTCGACGCCTAATGTCCAATAATTCGAAAAACTTGGTTTTTCACTTGAAAAACTTGGATTTTCAATCGATAAAACCAAGTTTTTCGGCGAAAAACTTGGTTTTTCGAGTTACTGGACATTGGGCCTGCCATACGCGCATATACCGTATTGTAGGAATTAGATTAGAATTTAGTGCTGCCCCTTCAGATCCTCACGACCCGGCCGCGAAATTCTTTACCGTAACCAACATTTGGATAGGCTAGTTAAAATGCGTAATAATAACATCGTAGCGCGGGCGTAGTTCGCAGAAAGCTCGCTGTAAAAAAGTAAAAAGTAAAGACTCGCGCCGAGCAAAGCTCGCGCGCGGAGTGCCCATCTCTCTCTCATTAGCGTTTGGGCCAGACTCCCCCATGTAATATTTGGCTGTGGGGTTCGCCACTCCTCCCGCACAGC
Organism: Ophiura sarsii; assembly: GCA_035610835.1. Taxonomy (NCBI): domain Eukaryota; kingdom Metazoa; phylum Echinodermata; class Ophiuroidea; order Amphilepidida; family Ophiuridae; genus Ophiura; species Ophiura sarsii. The sequence goes on from CM069452.1 coordinate 54,846,157, forward strand.
GAGTCTGTTTTACTTCCCAACATGAATTAATGCCGGTACCCAATTATACACCATGGGTGAAGCGTCGCAAGTGCGGTAAAGTGCCTTGCCCAAGGACACAACACGCTGGTACCAACGGGGTCCGAACCCACAACCTTTGTATTGTGGAGCGAGGGTGAATCCGTTGTACGCTATACATATTCGACTTACGCACTTTCTATTGTATTATATGTATTGTTAAAACAGATTAGCTTTATTCCGTAAAATCATATCGATTGATATTCCAATCGCTGTCAGCCAACTTCTCGTGGTCTAATGGCTATCGAACAGGTCCCATGAACGAAAGGTTACTGGTTCGAATCCCGGTATCGTAGAATTTTGCGTTAAACCTTGTCTGATATTTTTTCGACATAGGATATAATGTTATGTAAGTACAAGTGCAAAACACTTGTAATACATACATATTATATCAGTTTCAATCCAAATGTTGTTTACGGTAAAAAATATCGCGACCCGGCCATACTGCTACTATGTTTATTAGATAATGCGTGCACATCTTGACCTAATGGCTACTCCAAAGGAATTGACGCTAAGGTGACCAGAGAGAGTGACCTAAAAAGACAAAAACCAACAAAGTGTATCTGCTTTTAGGGGATAATGAGCGTGAAGCGCGAGAAAATATGTGACTATTATGCACAACCCTTAGTTGCAGTCATGTGGTCCTCACGACCCGGTCATACTGCTACTATGTTTATTAGATAATGTGTTCACATCGTGACCTAAGGGTTACTCCAAGGTGACCCCAAAGTGACGCTAAGGTGACCTGAGAGTGACCTCAAAATAACAAAAACCAACAAAGCTTCTAGGGATAATGAGCGTGAAGCGCAAACAAACATGTGACTGTTATGCACACCGACCCCTTATAGTTGCAGTCATGTGGACCTATATAGAGAATGTGATATGGAGTGAAATGATCATGAAGTGATATGAATTAATCCGTCGACTAAACAGACAAAACATGCAATGACAACATCGATATTTAATTGTGGATATCGATGACAACATCGATATTTAATTGTGGAGAAAAAAACCCATTAACAAACACGGTTAAAGGCATATTATGTGATCTTTGAGCGCTCTCTATTCATGATTTTTTTAGAAAGTAGATTTTCTTGCAGATTTACATTTCTGATCATAAATCGTACAACATTCCAAGTTAATACAGAGCGATACGATTCCTAATTACCTCAAAATCATGGTTTTAGAGTGAATTTAGAGTGAAAATATAAACTGTTGTGTTATCCCGACAGTTTATTTTCACTCTAAAACCATGATTTTAAAGTAATTAAGAATCGTATCGCCCTGAAACTTGGAATGTATGTACGATTTATGATCAGAAATGTAAATCTGCAAGAAAATCTGCTTTCAATTTTTTTTTCGATGTTGAGGGCGTTCCCTAGAAAGATCACATAATATACCTTTAATACTGACATCAAGACAGACACTGAATGCAAATTCCATGCAGATGTGCTGATTGTTGAACAAAAATGACGATGTGATATGAATATATAAAGTGCAGACGACAACTACACTACCACGCATGCGCCACCATATATCTGTACCTTGTTGACAATTTGTTCCAGTAAAACCACTAGTACACTGGCACTCATACGAAGCAGTTCCCACGGGAACACACGATCCACCATTAAAACAAGGACTGAAGCTACATGCTATATTTGTAACTACGAAAACAAAGAAACATAGTTTTGTTTGCTTACACGAAGTAATAATTTCATACTTTTTGTGTGAAATACTTCAGATTTTGTTTTAGTAACCTAATGGGTAATATAATCATTTTAATTAAATCATTAGCAGAATAATAAACAACGTATAACAATTTCATCTTTTAACAGTTTTACAGCCTTTTAATTTATCCTTAAATTCCAACCAATTTCGACTACCCAATTTCGTTTGGTTTTGTGGGATGATGTCATCTAAAGTGCTTTAAGAAATCGTGCTTACTAGAACAAAATCTGGACAACGGACATACACATTTCTATCATGTTGAATGTTGGTACCAAATTTTGACAAAGATAGTCTGTACGAGTCTTTCTAGAATTAATCAATTTTGGATAATTTGGAAAAGAGTTGTGTCACTGAATCTCGATTATATGATAACGTCCCAATTGGAGTAACACCAAGTCAGTTTTATTCCTTTAAATGTGATAATTAAATCCGGAAGTTAACAAATCAATGGCTTTAGGTGGTATAACCATTCAAATCAATCAAAATATCTACGCATCGGAGAACAAAATCCCTTCAAAATCGGTGAATATTCGAACTTTTTTGTCAAACTTTGGTTCAATAACATGATAATTTATATTTATGCACTGTGCAAAACAAACGTTTAATTAAAATCCAGGTCTTCGGCAGGTATACTATGCAAGTGGATCTTACTTATTTATATTTTGACCTTTATGTGACTTAAAGGTCAAAAGTTCAACTGACCGTTCGCCATTAGCCTACTTACCTGTTTGACACCATGTTCCTGTATAGCCAAATGTACATGCGCATGTGTATGTATTGGATGCTGTTTGCAGGTTACACGTCCCACCATTGGAACATGGGTTCGAATCACAGGGATCACCGGATGCTAGAAACAAGTAAAATATGTCAAATTACTTTAGGGATCCAGATGCAAATACATTGAATTCAATTGATATAAAGTGTTTAAAATATTTTAAAATATTCCACACGATTACACATTTTAAGGAGCGCTATTATAGGGCTTTACTACTTTGTCAGTAGTGTACATGGAAAAGAAGTTCGTTCTTTGGAAGATGATAATACGCTGGACATTGGCAAATTTATCTAGTGAAACTTTTTTCATCATGTCTTTTCAAATAAACAATCATACATTTAAAAGTATCGACTTAATTTTAATCAATGAGGTGTCAAATTATGAGGGGGAAGCTTGTCCACACAAATTTCACATTTTCTATGTGAGCTACATTAGATTTAAAATAAAATAACATAATAGCAGCACTTGCTGAGGAATGTTTTGGGGGTAGGTGTATAATACACATACCTTGTTCACAGTTATCACCTGTGAAACCAGTTGGACAGACACAGGTATAATCTGCTGTTCCTGTTCCGCCTATTTGACAGGCGCCCCCATTGTTACAAGGGTTTGGGCCACAGGCATCTGTTTTGGGATAAAATACAAAACAAATAAATGTCTTAAGAACGTAGCAAAAAGACGGAAGTTATCAAATGCCTTCTGATAGCAGCAAAAAGAGCAATATTATCTGATTTTCTATGACAGCAGAATATCATATTAAAAAGGAAATCTATTAAAAGTTATAACAAGTCTTATGAAAGCAGCAAAATAGACGAGGGACGAACTATTTAAAAAATTAAAAAAAAGTTTAATGAAAGTAGCAAAAAAATAAATAGAAGATATGTTTGATGAAAGCAGAAAATCGAGGACAGCTATCGATGTCTTTTGAAAGTAGCAGAAAAGAGATAGTTATCCAATGTCCTATAAAGCAGAAGTAAAGAGTTAAGAATTATCGACTGTCTTATATAAAAACATAAAAACACCAAGGGTCATCTGACAACAGTTAAAAAGTGAGAAAGACGTTGAATATCTGATATGAAAGCAGCGACTTATATAGACAGAAAACATTTTTTACTTACTCGAATGTATCGTGCCGCAGTTGATTCCAGAAAATCCTTGTTGGCACACACATGTATGACCGCCATCAGCCTGAGGCACACACGTTGCTTCGTAGAAACACGGGGATGTTGAGCACGGATTGTTGGATACTGAAAGGCAATTTAGGGTAAAAAGATCCATAAGTTTTGCGTTGAAGGAGATGCGACCTGTTTCCATTCTGAAGTGTATCAAGAACATATGAATATCATAATTCTTTAAAATTGTCAAAAGTTAAAGTTCGATCAGGCAAAATCAACGACAAATCAAATGCAAGCTTTGGCAAACGGTATACTTCGCAGTTATATTTGAAGTCGTAAATTGAATCACCAACCCGAACAAAATGTACTAGTTTATATGAAGGGCATTAATTTCATAGCTCCATTAGTGATTAGATTAATCCAATTACCGGGTTTGCATTGTTTTAGAATGTTTGAACTGTTGACAATTTGACAATGAGATCGCTTCCTTTATCTTCAGTTATAAAAGTATTCTGCATTACTAGATCGAAAGATTGAAAACTTTCAATGCAAATTCAACCAAGAAAACCGTATCTTCATGCTTATCATGCGAATCAAACTGGTCTGTATTACATTGATCTTTTAAAGTTAACAGTCACGAAACAAGACATGGAAGCAGGCAACGAGCAATACAGGGTGACTAAAACAAATAGGACTCTGTTTCATGACGCTGTAAAACTTGTTATGATCATTGGATCATAACGAATTTAGTTTCAATATAAAGCCCAATTAGTTAATATGATATCCTGAAAGTATGAGATAAATCCGATGAAAAGAAAAAATAGCACAGTTTGCGTAAACCATGTCATTTACTGGTTTGTACAATGGGATTTACATGTACAAGCCAGTAAATAACATGGTTTACGTTTCAATATGTTACAATAAACATAGACAATATCAGTCAATAGCAAAGATTAATACATTTAATTCTGACACAAGTCAATGTGTCAGAATTAAATGTAACCTATTGAAACGTAAACCATGTTATTTACTGGCTTGAACATGTAAATCCCATTGTACAAACCAGTAAATGACATGGTTTCCGCAAACTGTGCTAGTTTATTTATTTTTCATCGGATTAATCTCATACTTTCAGGATATCATAATAACTAATTGGGCTTTACATTGACACTAAATTCGTCATGGTCCAATGATCATAACAAGTTTTACAGCGTCATGAAACAAGAGTCCTATTTGTTTTGAGTCACCCTGTACATTAACTACTTTTCACCGCACCTTGTTGCTCGCATCGCGTTCCCGTAAAACCAACGTCACAATTGCAGAAATACGAATCGCTTCCACCAGACCCTACCCGAAGACACACAGCTCCGTTTAGACACGGATTGGAGTCACAGGGAGAGCCTGAGTAAGAGGCCAAAATTGGAACATGGAAATTCATTAGTTTGATTTATTATATATTTCATATCTAATTTTTTTATTTTGTAATTTAAAGGAAACATTAAAAAGGTAATTTTGGGACACCAAATATTAATATTGCAACATGGTGTAAGCATACTGGTATATGGGTGTTTCCATAAATAAGGAGGCCAATGTGTGACATACACAAATAAGGTCTAAATATTCAGAATGTGTCTATATTAACTTAATAACCACTTTCATGTTCCATTATTCTATTTCATGAAAATGGATCAGAACAGGTCATTGAAGCGTACAGAGATCCATTTTCACCATTATAACATCAGTATTTCTTTGAAATACTTGTCTCCCCGTGTAACTGAGACACCAAAAGACACAAAAATGTTTCAATTATGCCTGGCAACTGCAGAAACTGTCTGATCGCTTTTATTTTGTTTTTTTCTAAAGGCATTTACCATTGCTTTACTCTATAAACATCATTAACAGTGAAAAGATGAGATGACCTATTTTTGGGGTAGTGGAATTGATATTTCATGCGTCTCTGTGTAACGGCGACACCAAACCTTAATTTCCTTGTAACTTAAATAATATTGATGAAGTGGAAAGTTTTGTTCCATGTATGCTAGGAGCCTATACCAAGAGACAGTTTATCCACAATTTATTCATAAAGTGTGCTGGCACATAACTAGAATGTTACCCTAAAGTTCTTACAGTGTAACATTTTTGGAGACACCAAACGTAATATTCAAACTTAAAAACAGCTATATTTGCTATGTTTGTTGCAATTTCAGTTTAACTTCTCTATTATCCTTTAACCTATCAGAGAGGCTTGTAAAATTAACAAAAGGGAAATAAAATGGAGATTATTATCACTGTTAGATTAAAAACTGCCTTCACCGTGTAACGGGTTTTTGAGACACCAAATGTTACACGGTGACGGTAAAATTGCCATGTATTCAATTATTACTTCTCAGTAATTTGCTTATGAAAAATGTGTTAAACACTTCAAAACTAGTTTAATATTGATCAATTAGCCTACAGATAACACAATTACTCTAAACAAAACACCATATTGTTAATATTTTGACCCTGTCTTTTTATGTCACACTTTTTTTGCCAAAATTGTAGGACATTTTGCCGAATTTTCACCAAAGTAGGAAAAAATGTTGATTTAATATACATGTTGTGGTGTTATACCAATGCAACTTTATGGACTTAATCAGATTTTAAAATGAAAATTAACCAAGTACATTCGTATAACAGGATATTGAACCATAGACAATGCAAATTTACCACTGGTACCCACTGGTACCTGTATTTATGGAAACACCCATAATTCAATGCACACACATTATATCGAGGGTTGAGCGCCAGAAGGCCGTAACTCGATTTTTGGGCAAATTTATATTTTGGTACAAAAATAATCCATATAACCTAGATTTTCAGAACCATAAAAAAGATAACTCATAAACAACTTTTAATTTGACTAAAATTAATGTTGGGTGCTACAGTGGATTGTAATGAGGCCCAAAAAATTTGAAAGTCGATTATCTCAAAATAGCATTTCTTGAGTTACAGCCTTCTGGCGCTCAACCCTCGATATGTGAATTCATAAATAGAATACAGACCTTATTTGAATTTGGTTTAAAACAAATATGTGGCGTTTATAATAACTCGATCCTTTCGAGGAAATTAAAGTTGTATCATCAACACATGTAATCTATTTCCTTGGCGATGAAGCAAATGTTCGACTTTTCGGAACAATTTCGTGGACAATCAGTGATATATTCATAGTAAGATAATTTCACATATTTGTTGAGTCCAACAAAACCCGTACATTTCCTACTTTATTTAGCGTAGATATTTGTATAATGTGTTTTTAAATTAATAACGTTACCTTGACATCGTAGACATTGTTGACACTGCGGACCTGTAAAATCTGATGAACATTGACACGTATAGCCGCCAGTTTCTATCGCGCTACACACGCCTCCATTCAAACAAGGAATTGATAAGCAGGGATCAGCTGCGTAAAGATTTAATGATAAATATCGTTAAAGAACACTAAATGTTAACTTTAGAATAAAAAAATAAGCTCCGCGCATAAATAAAATCCTCTTGAAGGGGTCATCCTGTAAAAATGTAATCTGAAAAGACTGTTTGGCAAATGTTGTCAATCAATTCGGGCAATGTAACATTGTCACGGTGCTCTTCTGATACAACTATAACGTTTGTAAGGCATTACATACTGGGGTCGCTGAGCAACCCAGGTTGTTCCTAATGGCTCTTTTATGTCATTTGATAATTATATTAATTACATTGTTAGTGGACGATAGATCTACCATGTATACAGTTATGACCGATTGGTTACTTTTGTTTAGTGGGATAGCGTTAAATAACGAGCACGATAACGATAATTATTATAAAATCAAGCAACTGCATTGGTATTTGAGTATACATAATAACATTTTGGGATAGCTAAGACACCATTAGTAAGATTAATATTATAAAAATTATAAAATTTAATATAAGAGTACTTGATATCGAATAAGAATAATGATTAAGTTAGTTATTTATATTTTGGCATGCATACATTTACACCCAAACACTGAAAACACTCGAATGTAAGTTGTTTGAAGGACCCAAGCCATCAGCCATTTTAAACGAAGCATATTAAAACTGTTCTAATTGCTACATTGTATGTGTTATGCAAAAGCAGTTCATGCAACGAGTAAAACTATCAGATCCACCAGTAAGAGTCAAACAAATCGAAATATAACATAATATAAAATAAACCTCTGACATTGACGCAGAAAGTACCGTTCAACAAAATCGATTGACAATGGTTTATTATTAATATGGGATTTGATTACATACAATACAAGGATAATGCTGGTCGACATTTAAATTTTCGCCATGAGGAACTCTTGTGCAGCAGAACACTCAATAGTGGTTCTTTTGTCAACTTCTTTCGATTGAATAATAAGATTCGAACTCGTACCCGGGACTCTCACGCTGTACTCATTTTGCGCCATGTCGTTTTCTTATCCGAAACGAAACTTCCCTCGTTTTGTTGGCATTCGGAATCTCGGACTTTGAAACAAACTCATCAATCTTTAAAGTGGCAAAGACGTTGGGGTCTGACATTTCTCTCGGTGATTTTCTCTCAAATCATCAGCAACAATACAGATACACATAATAACGACATATGACAATTTTAGACACAGATAAAGATAACCAACTGGGTAACATGCTCTAAAACAACCATCAGACAATCCATAAATCAAAACAACTTTTTAGACTGTAATTATTGGCAACCTGCCCATGCTGAGCGTGCTATACGAAATGAAGTACCTCTTTCGCAGTACACTCCAGAATATGAAGCAAGGCAAACACAGAGAAAGGGTCTGGTATTGCCAGCTGCAGCCAGAAAACATATGCCACCATTTAGGCACGGTCCATTGGGTATAGGGTTGCAAGCATCTTCTGTGTGCCAGTGAATGAGTGAATGAAATCATCCATAAGATTAACACAGTCATTATTCTTGACAGCTAAGATCAAGTCTGTGGAAGACTGATTTCCTTTATATGGCAGCAATATCAAAAGATGGTGAATGTGACCATGGCTTCTCTTGTAGGGGATGAGTGTACACAATGGACAAAGGAAAATCTAGTCGCTTAGGTCAGAGGCTGGAGACGTTCACAATTAGTCAAATTTGCCTTGAGAAATTGACAAACGTGTTGCTTGATTAACAGCACCAACACATCCTCATTTTCGGAGGATGATTTCTGGATCAACTCAGATGCGTCGAATAAAATGGCAAACCGTATTGTTTGGATGTATTGTGTCACATGGAAATTATGTTGGGTCTGTTTTGTTAAACATTAATAAGACTTATTAGACATAGCTTTTTTAAAGTCAATTGTGAGGACTCTCTAAGCTTCTTGCAACTTGTCTCTGTACGGTCCTTGTCTTAGAATAGAGAATGATCGTTAATGGACACAGCTAGGTTCAGTAGGCATTCTTCGTTACACTTTGTAGGTATTAAACTAATGTACGGGTGCACCGATGGAATTTAACATTATTCGAGACTCTCTTGGTTAAATTTGCAACGCTTATGCGTGTCGGGTGTCACCATTAAATATGGGTGAAATCAAATGCAAAATGTTAACTATTTAATAGTTAACATTTTGCATGACACTAGTTAATCAAATATAATAAATATATTACTAGGTACCTCGTTCACATCGTGGTCCAGTATATCCAGATGGACATTGGCAAGTGTAGGCTCCTCCTGTAGTAGTTCTGCACCCACCTCCATTCAGGCACGGATTAGAAGTACATGCACCTGTCATGGCAATTAGAATGTAAAAAATGTTATGTATGTGTGATAATTAAACGTATCATTACGAAAACATAATACGAAAACCAGAGTGAAATTGCTATATGGCTTTCAAAAGTTGGATCTGCTTAGTTGGTTGCAGTTGTTTTTTTAATCGGGCATTGGTAAGTGTATACTACTACTGAAATGAAGGGTTATATTACACCTTGGTTGTTAAAAGGATGTGTCTGTGCAAGTATTTTTCAAACATTCCATCTTTTCATACATACGCAAACCTGAGTCGACGTATATGTGGGTTTTCATTCAAAACAATTGTCTATCAGTTGCAAAAGCAACTATTTTTGTTGCTGTTTTTTCTTCTAATTGTACATTTAACTTACGTCATGACTATTGATAAGACATGTCAGCCTAAACGTCATAGATTTAATCATTTGACAATTTTCATATTTAGTTTGTCGGAGTCTATACATTATTTCTTATATTTTCAAATTTAGTTCATTTTTTAGATCATGGTGTGGAAAAGATTTTTGAAATCTTCTAAGTTTAAATATCTTCATATACACAAGCTATATACTTTATTTAATTACACCAATACAAATATATAATTTAAAATTAAAACAATCATTAGTAACCTTATAAATCATAATTACCTAAACAGACAGTGGTAGTAGCTGATCCATCAGGACATAGACACGTGTAGGTTCCTCCTACAACCCGTGAACATGTAGCCTCAGATGGACATGGATCTGGCGTACAGGGATCTGACACTGCAAATAAATAAAATAGGTCTTGTTGGGTGATGCAGGAATAAGAAAGACAGTCTTGACTAACACTATAAGGTAAGGTAAGCTTGGTTATGCAAGTGAAAGAATACTATAGTGTATTACACTTCCATGAGACAGTGATGACACTGCGTCAGTCACTGATTACCGTACATAAACTCGCGCGCCTACACGAGGCACTGATTGCGGTACATAAACTCGCTCACGTACACGATGCGCTGGGGCATATTCACACACGTAGAAAGATGCAGAAATGTTCCGCCTGTGAAGTTAAGTCAATGTCCAGAGGATGAGAAAAAGAGTATGGCGGCGTAATCAGACATTTTCAGACGAGAGATACGGGGATAATCTTCTAATCTCAAAGTGGGGGCAGTAACGGATACTCCAATTGACACTGTGTAGTGAATTACATACGTGAGGGGCCTGATGAACCATACAGGATATGCCTCCATACAACACCAACCAGAACGCATGATTGATATTTTACAACAAAGTATATATTTAATACATATAGATAGATAAAACACGTCTTGTTTGGGTAATGCAGGGAAAGGAAAGACAGTTTTGAAAACAAATATTCAGATAAGATAGTAAGGTGGTGAAGTAACACACGTGACGTATTAAGACAAAATGAGTCGGGAATGGCTAACTTAGAAATAAATGGCTAACCAGTCAAGGTCAACATCACCCTGTCTCATCAGAACTTCCATCTTCCGTTTGTTTTAAGCAGTTATCAAAGGGCAAGTAGATTATATTAGAACATTTATCATATAGCTCATATGGCTGAATTACAATTATTGACTACTGCCACAAACAATGCCGTTTGTCCTTTGCGGTCTTGCAGGAATAGGAAAGACAGTCTTGAGTTTGGGATAAAAAATACCATCTAGTAGTATTGCATTGACGGTATTGAAAATAATAGATTATTGTAATCAAAATAACTTGCCAGTACATAAGCCTGAAGCCCATTGAGACAGTTGAGTACCAATGTTGGTTGGTGAAACAATATAGTGCGGCACCGTTTGCAACACCTCTCTAATTCGACAACTCCTTCTTTCTACGAAGATAGACAGTGCCAATTGTATGACAAACACTTAAAATTGTTTATCATAAAATCGTCACTGTAAACAATCCAGCCGAATCAGTCTTTTAGGGTGTGGCAGGAATAGGCAAATCAATTTTAGAAAGCGACAAATGTGTTTCTTATCAAGCAAGGTTCTACAACGTGTTTCTCAATCTACAACACAGTTTCTTATCGTGAAATGATAGATAATGTTTACACATATAACGAAATATAGTCATAACTAGGGTTAGGACATGAGTCTGGTGTACCCATCACTGAAAACCAAGCCACGTGTACCAATTTGGGTGAGGCAAGAATAGGTAAGATAGATTTAGAGATGAAGGTTGTTAGATAAATTGGGTACCGCAAAACTGTTAATATCTGCCAATATCGAGTGTTTGTTTATACACTACCAACCAAAAGTCATTGCACACCTTGCATGCTACAAATTTACAGAAAACACTGGGAACCCATTTAACTACTGTGTTAGCCTTTTGGTATTCTAGATTTGCCAATTGATGAAAAGTTCTCACAAATTTGTTAAAATAAATTTGAGATATTTTTGAGACATTAGTTTATAGGGAAAAGATTTATACTTTAAGAGTAAAATTAGCTTTAAAAATAATACTAAGTAATGATGAAATGAATATAACTTTGTAGTATGCCCAGTTCCTGTGGGTGTAATGAGAATGTATATGGACTTTGTATGGTTTCCTTTATAATATGAAAGTCATGGTGTTAAATACAAGTTTTAAAATTCCCCCAAATATTCCATTTTTAAAGATGAATAATGAGATCAATTCTCAATATCTGGGAAAGATTAAAGATTATGGCTAATTTTGGGATTAGCTTCACTTGAGTCGGTCCATTGACAAAACAATGCGAAGGTTATTTTGAAGTCAAAATTGACACACTGCCTACCATTGGATTGTAAAGGCAATAATGAGCTTGATGAATTATTCATGAGCTATTTTCAATGGGAAATTTGTGTGGGGATTCAACATAGGCACATAATTTCTTCTTTCGTGGAATGGAATGAGCAGATGTTGCAGGAAACATGAATTTATTAATGAGAAGAGATTCAGCAACACATTTGTTCAACTCATAGTGAAATATTGCAGTCTACATGTAATATCTGGGATGATTTTGACACCATAACCAAGTGTCCAATGACTTTTGGTTGCTGGTGTAATTAGTCCACGAAACAAATAAAATTCGTCTTTTGGGGTGTGGCAGGAAAAGGAAAGACAGTTTTTAAGAGAGTGGAACTATGGCTTATCACGCAAGGTAGTGCAAGTGCAACACACAGTCTCATTAGAGCTTCCTTCTTTATAAGAACTTCCTTCTTCACACTTTATTCTTCACAAACCTATCTTAAAACTGTCTTTCCTTTTCCTGCCACACCCCAAAATTTGATTTGTTTCGTGGACTAATTACACCAGCAACCAAAAGTCATTGGACACTTGGTTATGGTGTCAACATCTTTTACCACCCAGAAGAAAGGAATGTCACAGTTTTAACCTACGTAATTCAAGTGAAATTCCCAGCCTCGTTTCAGGACAAAGAGATTTTTTAACAGCTTGTAATTTGTATTTAAATTTTAATGTATCTCTTTGAATGTATTTAAATGTTTTTATAATATTGTAAGTGCAATGCAATTTGGCTTGTAAGCCACGATTTTGTATTTTTCAAAAAAACAATCTAAAACCAATCTATCACCTGTTAGATGATTATAATTACTACAGGCATTTAATTTGGCCTTGTTCTGGGTACAATTATCGGTCAAATAAAAAACGAAAAGCAAAATGTTATTCATCTTTGTGGGTCCGGCAGGAATAGGAAAGATTATATTGCATTTGCGATAAACCACTTTCGTTCAAAAAGGTATTGAAAAAAGAAAAAGATTGTTATGATCAAAATAAATTCCAATTACATTAACATAACAATGATTCGCTATGGTACATGTAAGTTGAAGTAGGAATACGAAAGACAGTTTTGGTGGGAATTGATGTAATGATGTTAGTCACACAAGGTTTGACACCACCGTTTACAATACATGTTTAATTCTTAAACACAATTTTCAAACGATATCGAAGGATTAGGTGATTAAAATGTACAATCGTTCTTTTGTATTATATTCATCAGTGCAACAAACAGAATGTGTCTTTCGGGGTGTAGCAGGTGTAGGAAAGACAGCATTAGAAAGCGGGGAAATAGCTTATCATGCAAAGCACTATATTTATTACACGGTCTCATCCGACCTATCTTTCTTTTACCAGTATCAAGCAGTAATCAAAGGGATTAGATGATCATATTTATTATAACAGCCTTCACATATTCATAGAAGACAGTGTGGTACAAATGTTGGCTACTCAATAAAAAATCGTCTGACAGGAATGAGAAATAAGTAAAATTAACACGCGATATATAATGGTTTAATCAAGCAACAGTATACCAGAAGGGGAGTATACCAGAAGGGGAAGATACCTTTATTTCAAGAGGATGTCTAGGCACTAAAATAACTACATCAATTAATAGAAATTACCATAGCCACGGGACTGTCCAACAATTGATTCGTCACTAGAAAGAAATCACATGCGTCCTATTAGGCGATGCAGGGATAGGAAAGACGGCTTTAAAAGGGATGGCTGGTTAGCCAAACAAGGTAGTGCGACACACATTACAATACAGATATTGTTTATGCCATGTTTACTACTATTATTAGGTTCGGTGAGAACAAAGGAGTGCGACACAGATTGCAACACCTGTCTACTACACAAGCAGTGTCTAATTCTACTGCATTATGTCTAACTATCAGAATCCTGTGATCAATAACCTCCATTGGGATTACCCGTGTCAGTAGTTATATTATTGCAAGACATTGTATCGATCATGAAAATGTAAAAGCTGAATCTATATCAGACAGTGTGACAATTATTTCATATTTAACATACTTAATAACGAAATCGGCCTTCTTAATTGTAAGCGAGTAAAAACATCCATACTTTCAATAGCAAATTGAGGAACCTTTCCAAATGAACAAAAAAGTCCATTTTAAGTGATTAGAAAATCCACTTAAACTAGTTTCTCATTTTACCCCTCCCTAGAGGATGGATTTTACTCTCTTTCATTTATTACTTTGGTTAGAATATAATGAATATAAATTAATATTCAAAGTAGAATAAGGTATCTCAACACGCAGTAATATGACTCGTTTCATTATGTCTTTTATATCATCGTATGTCAGCTGTTGCCACCTGCCGGACGCATACTGCTGTTAAATACAATGCAGCATATACCAGAGCATGTCGGAGGTCAAAACGCGTTTGAATACTTAGTATATCACATGTTTTACACATTTTTTACTGTAATTAGCATATTAAAGGTGTACAGGGTGAGTCTAAAAGAAGTTGTACGGGAATGAATATTTGTTCAAAAATAGACCAAACAAATTTGACAAACCAAAGAGACACGTATTCAAGGAGCAACTTATTCCGCTCATATGACAAAAGATATCAATTATATCAGGAGCTATGCCTGTTTTAAAAAAATAAAACCTTTTTGTAGCTGTCCACGAAACGCTTAATTCTCTTGATATCTACCCACTCTAAGTGGGCAGCAAAATGTAACCACGGTCATTCATATTTTCAGATGATCGGAAGAATATTCTCGTCAAAATATCGCTTGAGTTTTAGGTCAATTTTCTTTCTCAGGAAAAAATATTCAAATCCGTACAACTTCTTTTTGACTCACCCTGTATGTTCCGATCACTTTTTGGGGGCTATGATTTTTTTTTCACATCAAGATATTTTGCTATCAGAAGAATCCCCATATTTTTCTCATTATGACTGTAAAATCTCAGGGGCCAGAAAGGTTCCATTTAGAAGTTATAGGCTAAAATGTGGTGAATTACTGCCAAAGGTGGTTAACCACCAACCAGTCTGTGTACTTCTCAATGGGCAAATATTTTGTGACCTTATGCTTCTAAAAATAGAACCGTTGGTGTTATGCAACTCAAACTTTGGAATGCGACAATTTCAAGGATGACCTTTCATGTAAAATAGAAAACACATCAGCTGGACTGATAAGAAGTCAAACTCATGGGTGCGCAAGCAAATAGGGGTGAAAGAAGAAGAGGGACTGCTAGCCCAACTAAGGAAGAGGAAGCGTGCAAAGTATGGTCACTGGAAGCGACGTGCGGAAAGCATAGTAATAGGTACTATTGAAGGAGAGGTAGAAGGGAAGGCTCTACCAGGACGCAGAAAAACTGCTTGGACAGATAACATCAGAGACTGGACAGACGGCGGACTGGTAGCAGCAAGAGTGAAAGCAAGCAAGAGAATGCCGACGGTTCTCTAAAGGACTATGGCTAAACAGCAGCAGCAGCAGCAGAAAACATCAAGTTGAAAATCGGGCCATATACCTTTAAGACTTGCAGTAATATCAAAGAACCACATCTTATACTGATACACATAAGATAACTAACTAAAATCGGAGCCCGAAAGATATACCACACACAAGACTATAAACGGCCACCCTAAACAAACCATACTCCGGAGAATTGCTACTCATGTGTAATATGTGTTTTGTAGTGGGGTAACATTTATCCTCGTTTCTTGAACTACGCGGTTCATCTGTGTGAATTGTCTGTAATTTATCTATTTAGCGCCATTTTTCTTTGAAAGATAGATACAAACTCCTGCAGTATTTCGTGCATACTGCAATCGCGAGTGCCGGGATATTTCTCGTTCAAAGAGTAATTGCATTCAGTAATTGATGGTTATTTGGGCACGTACGGGAGACACATTTTCTTCCCAGTACTTAGTAAAAACTTATAATATTGTCAAATGTGGGTTCAAACTGCACATATTATGCTTCGCACACATAGAAACACAAGGGTTTTTGCAATATTAAGACTAAAGAATAAAGTTGAATACAAATTCTACACACCACAAGTAAAGTGGAATGTTAGGCGGATCCACATTCACAACTATGGCTAGTGCATTGAAAAGGACAAAATAGGTGAATTATAATAGTGAAAGCACCATCACTGAAGGGAAAATGTCTTGTTCGTCGTCTCGTTACGGATTTTAAAATTAACGCATGCTCAAAACAATTATTTACACGTATTGTAGTTGCGTTTATTCCGTAACGGGACGGCAAATAAGATATGAACAAGATGTAGCCCATTTAAACCTAACTACACGATTATCAACAGAATATAAGACAAACGTGCACATTACGTCGTTTTACATTATCGATGGCAACAATACTGTCATGAAATTAATATTGTAACCAAGTGCGAAATGAATGCATTTACATGCAATTATTCTATTTCAAATGACATGCACGATATGTCATGCTGTGCCTGTGAATTTAAAAAATAGAGCTGAATTTGTTGCATAAAGTGCTAACGAAATATGAGTAATTATCGTCTAGTGTTGCTGTTTTTCATGCAAAAGTATGCGATAGGCTGTATACAATTCAGGGATGCAGGGGTGTAAATCTTTAGCTCATTCTGCGGATGGTCATTGTTATTGCCGTAGAATAATGTCATATATAATTCCTCAAAGTAACCAAAGTTTACAGACTGTTGAATAATTTTAACATTTTTTTAACAGACTGTTGTCAAATTGACTCATAAAAACTCGAAAAGTCGACAAAAATAAATTCTCCATTCCGACCAGCTAAAATATTACCGAAACCGACAATTTGAAACGACGTATTGTTTCCATCATCATCACGTGTCCTACTTTACGTGACCTCACCACGTGACCCTCATCACGTGACAATAGGCTTTACCTTGACATAGTGACGAAGTCGTTGAACCATCTCGGCATAAACATGTGTAAGTGCCTTTTATGGTTCGTGTGCATGTAGAATCCGACGCGCATGGATTTGATTGACACGGATCCCGCACTGTAAACAGATGAGGTTTGCGTCATCAAAAGATCAAATGATGTCATTAGGTTTAAGAATAAAATTGGTATCTAATTATCTAGACCACAACAATAGGTGGCATCTTGTTCTCTGTTTATGTTGATTAAAAATAACTGGTCTTGTTATCGTTAGAGTAATATTATGACATTTTGTTATGTTTTGATTAAAACAAGGAGAATTTGTTATTACTTTAGGTGTTTTGGTATCTTGTTCTTTTTTCATAATCATTACAAATAAGAATCTATTATATTTTCCCTTGTTTTCGCATTATGAAATAGTGTAATGGTTGCAAGCAAGGGAACGTTCAATGTTTCTGTACCCTGCTTGAGAGGGTATTACGATCTCTTAAATGGTAGGTGAGCAGATCGAATTCACTTTTTCCGGATCAAAAATGAAATTATGCAGCGCTATGAGTGAAAAAGTAGTAAATTACTTCCAAAGGCAGTATACCGCTCTAAAAGTTTGGGGAAATTTGAAGGGAATTTTTGGTTCTATTATAAAAGCTACTGGTGGAGCAATTTAACTCACATTTTGGAAATTGACTGTATTTATGGCGCATATTCATATAAATAGTAAACACCATGTGTAAACATTTGGCCGAAATCGGGTCACTCACATATGATCTAAAGCACATTATCTAGGGATTGTGAATCAAAATGCGTTATACATATTCGCGCCTTTTTGCAGTGGGGAGCAGCATGGCAAATTTGGTTTAAATATCTAAATCAAGGTTCCGTAACGGCGGAGTTAACTTTTAAAGCTGAATCCACAACTTGTATGTAAAGAGCAGCTTAATTTGCTAAGTGACATCAATCATTACAACAAAAGATGATGCAATTTTGACTTTATCATGAACATTTTAGAAATCCCCTTAACATATGATCTAGAGTGAATTGTAAAAAAACCACCTCAACATCAGAGTCCAACATTATTATATATATTATATCCTCGTAATTACTTACTCGTTATTTCGCCTGTCTCTACAATCCAGAAAGAAAAGTAATCATATACAACCGTTGCACTGTGAATAGATGAAATATACATGAGGATCATAAAGGATGTCTGGATTTATGTTACGGTCATAACTTCACATTCCAGGTGATTGTAGAACTACTTTTGTCAAATAAAAATAGCATTTAATATAAGTACTATTTTCAAGCCATATCTTATGATATTTGACGTAAGTTTTATCTGGGGTCAAAAATAAAATAAAATCCAAGATCAATTTGAGGGTTGGCTTTAAAATTTTGAAGAAATGGTCGAGAAGTAAGGGAAGGGATAAAGTTGCCAGAATCTATTATATATTTATAATAAAAACGATCGAGCCATTATATGGAATAAAAGGTAACATTTACAACCATTTTAATGGACCCATGCAAAGACGAGCTATATCAGAATGTCTCATTATCGTCACATAAAACCAGTACTTTCTGTATCCAGTGTCTACTGAATTCTCACTGACATTTGATTGCAGAGAAAACTTTACAGAATTATAAATAATTGGCTTTTCATCAAATTTTCAAGAAAACCCCGATGACCTGAGGGTCAAATGAAGATCATCGAGTTTATGGGAAGGGATGGGATGTGTACGTCAACTTGTGTTACTCAAACATGCTATTACAGTTATTGTATGTTTATTCATGATCCACTACTTGTCTAGATCCATCTGCATAATCAAACACAATTTCAAGCATGTAATCTGATATATAACCGAAAGCTGTTTTTGCACGACACCATACAACATACGACACCATAGAAAATACAGTAAATCATACAGTTGACGTCACTAAAAAAAATTAAATTGAAGGTCGTTTTGTTTTGTAAATTGGAACATTTTTAGGAAAAACTAAAAATCAGCTTACCCTGGCTTCTTACTATAATACTTACACAAATTTGACATTTCCTACGTACACTTGCGGAACGTTCCACGTGACAGTTATGGAGCCTTTAGCTGTATTATTTGAGTGTGTTACAGCATTACTTGTGCTCCCGGAACAATCAATCAGTCTGGCCATATTGTTCGATGGGGACGTGCTCCATGTGCCTAATATCTCAACCGGCTGTGTGTCGTATGGCTTCATGTTGTCAGCATGGCGGGCTTGAATAAGAAAGCCTTTGAATGCAGGATAAACAACCTGAGTGGTTCTGATGGTGACTGCATAATATAATATAGAAATAGACGAATATAATTATAAGTGAGAATCTTAAAAATAGAACAAGCAATAAGAAAGAAAAAACAAAATAAAATAAAAACTTAATATGAGCCTTTATATATCAACCAAATAGCCAAAAGTAGGGAGTGGACAAGGTTTGTAGAGCAAATGGACAATAGAATATTGTACAGGTAGACCTGCATTCTGTCTGATTGAAAACATTGAAACAATTTACATCGATAGAAGCTAGACTTTCGGTACAGCCAGGATGCGTCGAATCTATAATGAAATTCATCCCCTAACTATTTCAAATCAAAGCTGGTTTTCCTAATCCGGCATCACCCGGCAAGATATTTTTGATTTGGTTTTGTAGTGGGGATTTCTGTACGCCAGACCTTTATTAACGGGGAATTTCGAAGGGAAAATCTTGATGATTCGAGGCACTTATTTGAAATTTAAGTTAAGAAATAATTTAAGAAGAAAGGATATCCACCGATTCGCACCTAAGCATAATGAAAAAACTACCAAACGTTATTTAGTAAACATGGTAAAATAAGCACAACTTTTTTTTGTGTGTAATAAAGTCATTCAATACCGACCGGGAGTGTAAAAAACACAATGAATCTGTGTAATTCCGTTCAACCATAAAATATACTAGTATGATGTCACGTCGTTGTCCTGTAAATTTGACGACATTCAAATTAAGAATATGAACAATATAACAATTAGCATAAAGCTACCACCCAATTGGATGTTTACAACTAGGAAGCAAATAATGGCATTCTAATGAATAATCTAAATGTGTGCTCATTTCATCAGCTGCCATTACGAAATTGGTGTTTTTGCTTCAAATGAATATTACATCGTACATACAAGGGCTAATGTTACAAATAGCATTCTTAAGGCTTAAACCACCTAATTTGTAACATTTCGTCAAATTATTTTTAACGAATTTTGTGTTTCTTTGCTTGAAATAACTATTACATCGTATACCCAAGCAAATCCTAATGATATGTATCAAAAAGAGTTACTGAAGATAACCAATTTTTGCATTCTTAAGACTATAGTCCTAATTTGTAACATTATTGTTAAAGTTATTGCAAACATGACTTTTTCTTTGATAAAATACATTTCATTCTCAAATTCGTACTTTAAATTTAAATTTAAAATCTTAATTTGTATTTCATTTTAAAATGTTAAATGTTAATTTCAATTCTACTCTTAATTTTTTTATGAATTTAACATCACTTTATTAGCATCATAAAACACATACAGAATTGATACACAATAAAGGAAAAACATGTAATTCCCAGATCAGTTCTCCATTTAGGGGGACGAACGCAGGGATAATGGGGACATATTGAACACAACATGAAAACAAAACAGACATGTTAAAACATTAAAAATAAATATTAAGGTTTATTTTGATTTAGATGTGAATGTAATTAAAACATTGATTTTTTAGTTTTTAAACGATGAGCAAATGTCTGTATATCATTTTGGTTCTACGTTTACATATATTTTATTAAAAGATATTTCAAGCATGGAGATTCCTCCTTATTTTTCTTTTTTTTCATGGCTGATTGCAAATTAAATGAATAATAAACATGAACATTTTAACCTAACTCTAGCATAAAAATCCGCAATACTCTAGTGTTACCACTAGGCAATATCATCATTGAAATATTACGTTGCCATGACAATATAATTTTGTTTGGCCTTCGGTTTAAAAACTAAGCGTATCTAGGGACGCCATTACCATGGTCACGTCTCGGATACTAATAATATGATGCACGCGCCATTAACCAGAAATACCATAGTTCCAAATATTAACCGCGATATAATTATCAAAATGAGAATAAAACAACATGCCATGTACAATTCGACGAAATTAATACACAGAATTTCCGTTGTTTATAATGTATTATTTTAATCGATTTGTATAACACTACTCCGATCAATAATGTACGTAAATACGCCCAGTGCACATCATGTGTTTAAATAGTAACATGATTTCCATTTACATGCTGAAAAATTTACAATTATGGTTACTTAGAATGATTTATGATACAGTAACAACCATAAATATTAACCATGGTCTCGGGGATATAAAAGCAAAAATGCAAGTATTTCAAATTATTTGCAACATAAATGGAATTAGTATTTAATAACAGGGAGGTGTCAAATAGAATTGACACCTCCCTGGTATAAAGCACTTATTAACACAATCCGTATCGTAAATTTTGAAATAATTTTTTTTCGTTTGCTTCTTTGTGTTGCAAAACTGGTACTATGAGCTATTGTGAAAACAAATTGACACGTATATAATCATAACACGCATATAGCCCATCTGAACAGTCGAATGGATACCATTACTCATATAGGATATTAAGGTTACGTTGAGATGGATCAATTACTGGCAACAAAGACAATCGATATTGATAATGGCCGCCCAATGACCTGATATTTGAAACGCAACAATTAAACAATTACCAGTTGCGTTATTCATAATATTTGTAACACGTGTGATGATGCAGCAAGTGCACCAGAACATGTTTCATCATTTTCATTTCAAACAAACGTGTATTTTGGTCTTTGGCATAATCCGAGAGAGATGATTTTGATAGAATATCTCTGATTAGTGATTGGTATAATCAACGATAACTCCTTGGTATAACCAACATCTCTCTCGCATAATTAGTCATTCTATTCGAGAAAAAAATGAAATGAAAAGAATCAAGCCCTTTATTATGTTTATTCATTTATTAGAAGTGTTCACAGCTTGTGTGGAAAACAGTTCAATGGCACCGGCGTGTACCTTGTGTTTTACTATAAAGAGAGTAATCAAGTTTTTATTATTACTAATAAAATAAATTGATTGATCAATTGAACAAACAGCATAAAAAAATGGGTGGATAAAGGATTAACAGCTTGGCACTTTAGGAATATATGTGACGCATCACATCATAAAATACATCTTAAACGAAAATAAAACAGGTTTGCAATGGTACATTTGAAAAGTCTGATCTTTGAAAGGGAAAAGCGCGCGTAGCAACAAATAGTAGGCCTATGTACCATATAAAACATCACATCGAAAGGAAAGTCTGGTCTATTTTGATCGAGATAAATCATTCTAACTCTTACAAAGTGTAAGATAATGCAATGTAGAAAAAGGGGGCGCCACTCTATCCTTTTTTCAAAGTATCCGGTCGCTAGACTTGTTTCTTCTTCTTTTTTTTGCTTTTAAAATGAGAAGAAAAAAATTCTAAAAGATCCTTTTGATTCTTGTAAATGCCAAAGCAATAATTATTAGACAGATATAATGACAGAAATTGTGTTTTTACTTACAATCTTTACTAATTTACTTGGCTATGTTTTTTACAGTTAGTGACTTACTTGAAGAATTAGGGCCACCCAAATTGGAACATTTTCGCATTATAATCTAATGATGCCCCAATATAAAACTTATGAAAATGTAATGTCCGAATATACCCGAGGCGTTCCATGTTAATTTGTAAAGCTAACATCTGGTCTATTTTTATAGAAAGAAAACAACCTGACAACTTATCAACAAGTTATTCTATTATATTTTGTGTTTATATTTTGAGACATTTTCGATAATGCTTTTCAAGTTCTGCGCTTTGATTTCAATTATTGTGTCTATAATTTTAATTGCATGAATTTTGTTTTTAGTGTGTATTGAATACATTCTGTCTATAATTGCATTCAATTTGTCTACGGTATAATTTATATAAATTGAGATTAAACTTAACGAAAAACAGCTTCGTCCCCTTGCATAAATGGATGGCTTCATTATGTCACACATAATTCTTGATGTGTAACTGATCAATCATCGGATAGTATAGTTATGCCGCCTTTGTTTGACAACAGGTGAACAGGTGGACATGGTGAAAGGAAGGACGGATGGGAGGCGAGTTGTGAAGCATTTTTCGACTGATTCATTGACCACACTGCAAGTCAAGGTCAGGGCGTAGCCAGCCCAACCTATTGGTCAAGGTAAGTGGGGAAGGTCCGAAAAATGTCCTCTTAATTTCTCACAAGTATGATTTCTTTTTCCTTTGTATTTCTTCTTTCCCTCCATTTTCTCCAGTAGAGTGCACATAACCCTTCCACTCCGGAAGGGCAGGGGTGGTGCTTTGACCAATACTCAAGGGTTGACGGGTCAAAATGTGCCGAAATTAGGCTTAAAATGTTGACGATTTTCTTTTAAATTTACTAGATCATAAGATCTTCTTGCAATAATTTAAACCCGTGACAAACTTTCTATCGATAATTCAATGTGATAAAAGAGTTTTCTACATAAATAAAAGTCCTTCTTACTCAGATGAAATAGTGCTATTCCCTCACAGTAATTGCACACCATGAAAGACATTTTCTTACAACAACAGGCTGTACAAGGCTTTCCTTACAGTAACTGCAGACCACGAGATGCACTTTCTTAGATAAACTGCAAACCATGAATGCCTTGTAACAGTAAATGCAAACCATGCAAGAAATTTGTTCAGTGACTGCAGATCATCAGATCTTCTTACAATAATTTAAGACTGTTAAAAACTTTCTAACGATAGTTCAAAGAGTTTTCTACATAGATATATCGTTTGAAAAGACTTGAGATATTGCGAAAGATACCCTTACAGTAATTGCACAAATTGAAAGTCTTAAACAATCTGTAGTTAATTGAACACCAACTACAGACCGTGGAAGACTTTCTTACATGAACTGCGTACCATGAATGCCTTTTTAATAGTAACTGCAAACCATGCAAGAAATTCGTTCAATAACCGCAGATCGTTCAAGACTTCCACCTACTGCAAACCATAAAAAATTGTTCTTATAGTAATTGCGAACCATAGAAGACATTCTACAATTGTAGACCTTGAAAGACTTTCTCACAGTATATTGCAAACATCGAAAAACTTTGTTACACAAACTGCAAACCATAAAACCTTTCTTGACCGTGATAGACGTTCTTAAAGATATAGCGAAACACGTTTTTGCTTTAGGGGTCGTCCATAATTTTCGCCATTTTCAGTTACGTACAAAGCGTACGTAACAGGAGGGGGTGGTCAAAATATACCCCAACCGTACGTAACTTAAATGGCGATCTTGAGAGGCGGGATTTTTTTTCAAATTACAAAATTACAAAAATTTCGCCATTTATTCCATACGTAACTCAAGGGGGGGGGGGGGGGGGGAGGGGGTAAAAAGTTACGTACGCTCTGTACGTAAGTGAAAATGGCGATAATGTTTCTTGCTATAATAGAAAACCATGAAAACTATATATAAGAGACCCGAAAGATTTGTTAACCATGAAGAGAAACAACGGAAGACTTTACTCTATAGAAATACCGTGGAAGGCTTTTCTACTGTACAAATCAATTTTAAAATAAATTAATTAATTAATAAATAAATAAACAAATAAACTAATAAATCAATAAATAAATGAATCCATAAATAAATGAATCCATAAATAAATAGATATATAAATAAATAAATGACATAATTTGAAAAAAAAGATAAATATTACATTCTGGAGAAATATAAAGTAAACATAGATAAATGACAACAATTTCCCCATAAATCCTACCTTCTATTGCTCCGCCAGGGGTATATTGTGTCGCACTAGCCTCCACCACAAATGGAGAATCAGAAGTCGGTGTACTACCATGGGCTGGTGTAAGGCTTTCACATGCCTGTACATCGGCTCCTAATTTACGTCCTTCTATTATCATGGGGGATATATAAAATAGTGTAAACTCCAGAAACAATATTGTCTTCACAAATATATCCATGTTGAAATTGATAAGAAAACACATTTTCCCGTCACATTAAGATGAATCAACGAAAATTCTAGTAGTATTATCCACACATAAAAGCTTATTCCGTAAATATCATTTCTACCATTTTTTTGTTGAACTGTTTCTCTTATATTAAAATCATCATCGATATGAATTGATGGTGAAATGTAATTACTGCGCATGACCGGGCGTCGGCTTTCAACGTCGAGGATAAATGGTATAAAGCAATTTTCATTATTCGATACCGCGATGGCAACAGGTGGAATATTGCTACAGTCTATTCAGTGTTTATTGGAACATGACTTTGACCTTTAGGCAAACTAAGTGTATAGTTACATAGCAAAGGTCATTATATTACTTATTGTGAATTAATTACATTATATATTAAGTTCTATATTCTTTTTAATGTAAAATGGAAATAGACATACATTTCAAAATGCATTACAACAAAGGTCATGTTATATCTTATGGTGAATGAATAATAGAGTTGCTCCTGGTATATATTTTCCTGAAAATCATCATAATACTAATTATAGAAAAGATGTAAACGCCCAAACACTGTTTGAATTGTATACTATGTAAATAAAACTACTCTCTTTTCATTCCACACAATTATGATTCCTTCTACAAAATGCTGGCTCTAAAACCTAACCCTGATCATAAGTATAACTCTATCTCTAACCCTTACCTTGACTTGGCACTAATCCTATCATTAACCCATATCAACATTCTAACCTAACTCATACCCTTACCCTAACTCATAGCCCTAACCCTAGCCTTAATCCTAACCCTAACCCCAATAAAATCCTAACCCCAGCACTAACCATACCTCTTACCCCAAACCTAATTTAAACCTAATTTAAACCTAACCCAACCCCAGCCCAAACTTTAATGTTAAAATCTAACCCTTATTAGCCATACCCTAAGTTACACCAAAAACCAAATCATAAGCCGTAACATTAACCCTTACTGATAAGTTCGATATATCTGCCCGTAATATTATGATCTACATTGTAAAGGTATGTTGTTTTCAAATACCGATATCAGGCCCGTAGGAAGGGGGGGGGCGATGGTGGCGATCGCCCCCCCTTTGAAAATCTTCCCCGGAAAATTTGTACACAGATGAAAAAATTTCGCGCGCTACGCGCGCATTTGTCTTCCCAAAATGCAATATTCTTTGCTACAATCTTGTTTAGAGCCAAAATGTACCTCGATCGTGCAAAAAATAGGTGCAAATTCGAAAATTTTCGCGCGCATCGCGCGCATATTTGACTCAAACAAATTGTCCGTGATTTTTTTGGGAAAACGCCCCCCCCTTTGAAAAAAGTGTCTTACGGCCCTGGATATGTAATTTACAAATTGAGATCGGTCGTGTTGGCCTCTCCCGAAGCGTTAATAATTCAAAGCAACATGATGCTTGTAGCACGGTAAAAGCTTACGAGAACAGCTTGCTGTATACATTATTGATCCGATGCAAGGTACAGCATCAGAGGATTTATGCATAAAACAACAGCTAATTATAAATTGCACATGTATTGAAATCGATCCGACAGATGGTCCTTTTGATTGCTGTATTTCTCAGTTTCGTTATATTTTATTGTTCTACATGTTTTCAAAAATGTAAATCAATTAAAACATGTAATGCAACAGGTTTTGATATGCGATGCTATTATACTAAGTAGTTTGCAATACCACTATTATACGCAAATAGGGCCGATTATTTGAATTCATACGCGCGCTTCTACGTTAGGGACGCACCATTAGATTTTCAGGGGGGCGGGGTAGGAAATTTGTGGAAAAAAATTCCCCCTCTGTGCGGGCCAACAACCCCCCCCCCCCCCCCCCCCCCCCCTGATGAGTAAAAAATCTACCCCCACCCAATTCAATATGAATGGACTATGCCCCCCCCCCCCCAGAAAATCAAATGGTGCGTCCTTAAGATCGCCTAAAAATCTATTGTTTTTAGCGCGGGACCGGGGAAAACTGTGAGGATTTGTGATTGGGTAATTGATCATCCTCTGGCGCACCCACAGCTTATGGAGGAGTGTCACTCTAATGAGCTTCATATTTACTTCATCAAAGGGCCAAAGTTCATCTTTTGAACTCATCCTCATTTTTTATAGTCTGGTACACAATGACCATGGAAACACCACGAGATATTGAACATGACATTATTCTTTGAAACTAATGGGGCGTAAATAAGGATTTTGATATTATGAAACAAAGGCGCTTTGTTTAGGAGTTGTTGGCATGATAAAATAGATGGCAGTATAACCATATTTAATCTTAGTCTGTTCAATATACGGTATATCATTATCATTGAATTCAAAGTATTTGTATTTCAGAGTGGTGTTACTAATACATGTACACACAGTGGAAGTTCACCACATGCCTATATTTTATAATCGAGTGGACGCTATAATAGCCTTTGATAAGAATTTCTAGGTCAGAGAAAAGAAGAAAAACCCTAAAAACTTTCATCTTTTATTAATTATTTATTTCTTCAGAAGAAAGTATTTTGTTATGTAGCAGTCTGAAGAAACTCATGACTGTTGTATAATATTGAGTAATATGTGTTTTGTTTAAGAAATGTTATCATGGATACAGACACATCGCATGCAATTAAAAAAATCGATTGTTAAGATATTGTCATCTTTAGAGGATAGCTTTGATATAATTGATACGAATACGAACGCTTTAAACTCAGGTATAGTCAAAATGTGGATCAGATAAAGGGTGAGTCAGAAATAACGGACCAGTGGCGTAGCCAGAGGGGGCGATCGCCCCCCCCCCCCCCCAATATTGACGTCGTGTCGGTTGAGATTGGCACTGTCGGTTCATTTGACCAAAGGAATCATGGAATTATGATGGTCAAAATTACACAGATGAAAAAAAAAAATCGCAATAGCTTCCAAAATGCAATAGGCCCTATTCGTTGGTACAAACTTGATTAGAGCCAAAATGTAGCTCAATCGTGCAAAAAATAGGTAAAATACGAAAATGTTCGCGCGCTACGCGCGCATTTCCGAACACACAAAAATCTTGTCGGTTCATTTTCATTTCTCGCCCCCCCCCCCAATATGAATAACTTGACATAAATTGCCCGCTTAGGAGCGCTATTAATTCGGTCTGGTAAACGGCCTATTGTTATCAATTACTACGAGAGGATTGCCTGGTTGTATATTTAAAATACTTGCTAACTGCATGAGTGAGTTTCCATTATGTTGCAAATTACATCCACGCTCATGCGTTTAAACTACTCAATGGGCGTTGCAATAAGCCGGTTGGTTGCACACGAGAATTATGTCATATAGCAACCAGCTTTGATGGAAGGCAAATATTTAAATGTTGTGCCGGTTTTTAGGGCATCAATTTATAGCGCTGCTAAGCGGGCCTTGTAGCGTAATGCCTAGCTACGCCACTGGAACGGACACTTTTTTTCACAAAGGCGTCACAAATAATGTATGAGGGCATATTCTAAACCAATGAAAGCAATATAAAGACCTATCATTTGGCCCACATTCAAAAGAAGAATTTTAAAAATCGATCATTGCATAATCATGTTTCACTAATTTTAGTAAAGCCCCAAATGTTGAAGTCAATCCATGGGATGGTCGATTTATCACGCCATTAAGGTTCGCTTTCAGAATAAGCTGAAATGCCTCTTTTCACTTGGTCCCCCTTGAATCCAGGCTTTATTACTCATATTCCACAGTGCTATTAATTTCTAGTCATTTTAAGATTTTTATCCAACATTCAGTTTCATTGGTTGGCATCTCTGATCAGCAACCCAACACTGCTGTGTGTTATTGCTATTCTGTGGATTGGCTTAAAAATACAGGTTCTGCTAAAAGTGTTACGCGTAACATTATGACGCAATGTTCGAATTCAAAATTTCTTTTTTTGAATGTGTTCTTTGTAGCACTATCATTGGATATGAATATACAGGCCTGGAATTTCAGTGGCGCTTTCTCTAAAACAGTGCCCATCAATCAACAAGATATGGCCCATTGATATATTCAACAAGATATGGCCCATCGATATATTCAACAAGATATGGTCCAGTGATATATTCAACAAGATATGGCCTATAAATATATTGAACAAGACATGGTCCATTGATATATTCAACAAGATATGGCCCATTGATATATTCAACAAGATTATGGCCCATTGATATATTCAACAAGATATGGCCTATTGATATATATTCAACAAGATATGGCCCCTACTATCCCTAGCATCCCTATCACTAGCATCCCTAATATACTAGCATCCCTACTATCCCTACCATCCCAAGCATCCCTATTATCCCAAGCATCCCTACTATCCCAAGCATCCCTACTATCCCAAGCATCCCTACTATCCCAAGCATCCCTACTATATTTTCTCTAGCACCCCTATCATCCCTACTATCCCTACCATCCCTACTATCCCAAGCATCCCTACTATCCCACGCATCCATACTATCCCAAGCATCCCTACTATCCTTAACATCCCTGCTATCCTTAGCATCCCTACTATCTCTAGCGTCCCTAGCATCCCTACTAACATGACTAACCCAAGCATCCCTACTATGCATTCCCGGGAATGACCGCTGCGGCCGGAGTCCAGGTGATCTTGCAGTCACGCAGGGATCGCGTTCCCAAAAATAACTTTCGTAGCTACACCGAGCGCGGTGCTTCTGTTGGATTTTGTTGGATTTAGTTTAGTTAGGGTTATAATATAAATAAGTGGCTGGCTCAATATCCCATAAACCATTCGGGGTTTGTATAACAATATAAGCTAGCGGGGTTGTAGGATTCAAAGATGCTTGGGATAGGGATACTTTGGATAGTCGGGATGCTAGGGGTAGTAGGGATGCTAGGGTTAGCAGGGATGATAGGGACAGTAAAAGGGATGCTAGGGATAGTAGGGATGCTAGGGATAGTAGGGATGCTAGGGATAGTAGGGATGCTTTGGGTAGTATGGATGCTTGGGGTAGTAAGGATGCTTGGGATAGTAGGGATGCTAGGGATAGTAGGGATGCTAGGGTTAGCAGGGATGCCAGGGACAGTAGGGATAGTAGGGATACTAGGGATAGTAGGGATGCTAGGGATAGTAGGGATGCTGGAAATAGGAGGGATGCTTGGGATAGTAGGGATGCTTGGGATAGAAGGGATGCTAGGGATAGTAGGGATGCTTGGAATAGTAGGGATGGTAGGGAGCAGGAATACTTGGGATATTAGGGATGCTAGGGATAGTATAGGAATGCTAGAGATGCTAGGGATAAGCTGGGTTATAGTTTATGAATATTCAATTATTATTCATCAATATAATTTATTATAATGTAAAAGCTGAATGCAAACTGCTTATCCACAAAAATAGCCTGTGTAAGTAAATGTAATAAATATAAGAGGACCTGACGTTTCGATTCTAACAGAATCTTTATCGAAGGTAAAATGACAGAATACAACATACACTACATATATATAGACATGGGAACAAAGGGCAGGAAGTCACATGGGATAATGTAACACAGTGGGGGTCAAAGTGACAGATGGATGAATAGGGGAAGGTATAACAAACTTGACAGCTGATTGATGAAGTGGATAATGTAACAAAAGGATGACATAGACAAAGGGGAGATTAAAAAGTAAAAGGCAAATGGGATATATAAAAAATGGAGAGTAAAATCTATAATTGATTGATGACTACAAATAAATAATAAAAATATATGTAAATGTAAATGGTAACAAATAATGGAAATGCACTGGAACGAGTAATGAAAATTACTGTGCATAGGACACAAGCCTTACACAAGGTAAAAATTGGACATTATTACGAGCGCCCTCTTCGACTTTCAAACAGTGTGTTTGTGAATAATCATGAACCGGAAAGGTACTGTGGTCACGCCTCCTGGATATAAACTGCAATATCAACGCCGCCTAGTGACGCTATAGGGCGTTGCTTCGTCTGCTTCATTTTAATATTTAAGTATAATAACAGGGGATTTAGTCTATCGTCGCTATATTTAAATGATCATTATGTTCCAAAATGTTGAAATATTAGAGAAATAGCCCATCAGATATCACTATCTATAGGAGTGTTAGATAAAATATTGGAATAGCAATTACGGAATTATTATTCCATGATGGTAAGATGTTTTAAAGTCTATGAAACAAGTACGGGTAAGATTCAAAGCTTATTTTCTCAATGAATTACGTTCATATCATATTTATTTTTAGAATTCCGTACTTCCTTATATACTCAAGTTATATTTTATTCTCATTTGAAAACAATCCAGGTAATACAACGTCTAATGTAGTGATATTAGAATTACTATACTTTGTTCACCAAAACTACCAGAAGTAAAAAGCCAATTTCATAGTCATGCGAGTTTACTCTCCTTTCAAATATCCCGCGTCAATCCCAAGAATAAACTGAATGGTCTGTAACATCGATGAATGACCCATGATTGATTTCTTTTGATTAACTTTCTACCCGAGTTGTCGGTGCTCATCAAAATACACCGTGATGCAATGTAACGCAAGGCCAGTCTCTATTCAATGTTATTGATTGAGATAATGTTACGAATACTGCATGTAGTATTGAGATAAGTCATTGATGTCTGACAGTGCTATCGATTTAGGGATTATAATTCCGTGAAGTAGACATTAACTTTTCTGTTTGATTTACTGATTAACATTTGAATTGCATAATGTCTGGACCGCAAGCTTTGGGATAATATGTTCTCGTGCAATTGATTGACCGGGAAGGGACCTTTATGGATTTTAATGGAAATCAGCCCAAACTTACAACTGTAAGGATTAAGCAAAATCAGTTGCCTTTGTGCAATAACAAGTTGTTTCAAAATATTCTATCCCCGGCTCGGACAGATTTTATGGTCATTGGGAAATAACGACGTTCAAATAAGTATTTGGTATTTGTTAATTCTCTGCCACTGTAATCGTGAACTGTCACTGTGGCCGAGTGGTCTAAGGCGGTGGTCTAATGGAAACTTTTGCGCGTGAGTTCGAATCTCACTGGAATCACCTTTTTTGTCTTTATTTTACTTATGATTTTGAAATAATGATGAATCGTATCGCCCTGTAACTCAGAAAATATTCATGATTTATTATCAGAAATGTAATTCGGCATGAAATCTACTGTTTAAAAAAAGGGCAATGTCTGGCTAGACGTCCCGTAACTCAAGTGCGCATGCTCAAACCAATCAAGGATACGTTGTAGCTATACGGTTTATTCCGTACGGGACGCGAGGCAAGATATAGCCAAAAAAAGTTTGGTACATAAACTATGATGTGACTTTGATAAAATATATACACAAATATTATCTAAATATGTTCATTTTGCATGTTGGTTCTCGGGGAGGGGCATCCATTTTCAACTTATTTTCTACTACAAGGGAGTTTGTTTTCTTAACAGAATGCCCACTGAAGAAAATTGAAGCTGCATACATAATTTGTACCACACGCAATTTCTATAAATTGATGTAATGTGTTATTCGAAACATTAAATTGTAAAAATACATTGATATCACGAGGTTCGAAATAGCTCAGTCGGTAGAGCTTTAGACTCTCAATCAACAAGCCGTAGGTTCCAATCTTGATTGAAGTTCTTAATGTTATTTATTTATATTATTTTACGTTATTTATTTATTTAATATTATTATCTATTTACATTTATTTTAAAAAAAAATTGACATTTATTCATATTGATTTTCTTCTTTTTTAAACTTTCTTTTATCTTGATGGGTTTATTTTATTAATTATGTGTTCATTTGATTTTCAATTAGTTGAACATTAATGTTATACATTATATTTATTTATTCATTTGTTTGTCTAAGGATTTAATAACTTACCTAATTAATGAATTAATATATTCATTTATTTATCTATTTAATTACCCATTAATTAATTAATTATTAATACATATTTCGATGTGGTCGAGCTCATAAACTTATCTTTTCATAAATAAAAAGATCACATGGTGTTTCAATTCGTATTAAAGCAAACACGAACTATTAACTTCAATTTTATAATACATTGTTTTAATTATAATTTCAAAATCTGTCGTAACCAGCCCATACTAAAAGCGTGTTCAGGTTATTTGAAATGACATTGGATTACAATATCGCTGACACTAAACTGAATGACTGGATTAATATATCGCGCTGACGCTAATAACGAGGTCGTACTACAAATTAAATTGAATGATGATAATCGATTGGCCACTATTTACTATTGAAGTGTTACGTGTAATGTAAACCAAGTATTACCATATCAATTGGATCACGCTTACAAGTCCTGAACACTGATTGAAAAGATCGCTACATAAAACCAATGGGATGTGCTAGCATTAATAAAGGTGCGTGACCCATTTACCAGGGAGTTTATACATAATCATTTCGATAGTGAAAAGCAATTATGCAGTATCAGACCTGGATCACTGCGCATGAATGGTATGAATGGGCGCTTATCCCTTTAGGTATACTTGTCTCAGGATAAAAAATCTCGATAAATACGAAATAAAATAACATTGACAAAACTACATGCTGTGATAGGATTCGAACCCGTAACCCGCTTATTTCAAATCCGACACCTTACCGCTGAGCTAAATCTTTTCGATGTAAATTAAGTACGAAGCTTAAAATGCTTTATATTTCCTATTTTAAGCGTTTTTAACACAGAGTTTTCGCCTAAAAGCATTTAAAAAGCTGTTGCACTTAAAGAATCTAATTTTGATTTAAACGACACTTAACAATTAAGGACATATTTCGTTCGTACACACTTCAATGTGTCGATTAACAGCCACAGTCTATCGTTGCATCATGGGGGTTTAAACGATGGGTTCCTGATGACTCGGGTATGTACATCGACTCGTGTGACTTTTGTCTAGGACAATCACTTGAGAGGAACAAAAGATGTTACCTGTCAATCAAAAATAAATTGAGACTAGATAAACTAGCCATCAAGCGATGGCGCTCTTGATAATGTCCCTGCTCTAAGGCTTGTGAGGAGACAATGTCGAAAATAAAAACATAGTGTCACACATACCAAGAAGTAAAAAATAGGAAAATAAAAAATAAAGTGAAGAAAAAGTGGAAAAAAAACAAATGGGTAAAAAATACAAGTGATAGGTTGCACAGATACAAATGGAGGAGGTGAGTGTGTGGGGGGGGGGGGGGGGGGGGGTGGTGGGGGGTTTGAGTCTAATCATTCCCTTCCTGGATGTTTAGGCCATGGGGCTGAATGGTGAGAAGACGCTTCATCCATAGTTTCTCTCTACTGAGACGTACCACTTCTGAACGGCTACCTAAGGATTCAATGCCCTGTAAGATCATATCAGCCATAGTGTGGTTGGGAAGGTTAAAGTGGTGTCCGACAGGTGGCTTGTTGGTGTTGACCGTCGATCTGTGTCCATAGAAGCGCTTCTTCAGTGAGTTTTTGGTCTCACCAACATACTGGACTCCACACACTCTACATGATAAGAGGTAAATGACATTAGATGTGGTACAAGTGATGTGACCCTTCGTCTTGTAGGTGGCATGGGTGGTGTGACTGGTGAAGGAATCGCCTTCCTTGATGTGTTCCCGGCAAACGACGCACCTGCTGGTTGACTCGCACTTAGAAGTGCCATGCTGCGTGGGGAGAGAATCATCAGTTAATGGGGGAATAGTAGCACGTACTAACATATCTCGTAGGTTGCGGGGGCGTCTGTAGGCCAGGATGGGTATGTCAGGAACTGCACGACGAAGACGGTCTGATGTGTGGAGAATGTGATGGTTAGTGTTGGTGATGTGACGTAGAGGAGGAAGGTTAGGATGAAATGTGGTGACAAGGGGAATCTTAGGGGTGGGGTCTTGGTTTCTAGACTTCTCCTGAAGGACTGTGGCTCTCGGGAGAGAGTGGACTTTCTTGATGGCTTGCTGGACTTTGGTGGAGCTGTGACCCCTGGTAACCAGATGCTTCTTCAAATTCTGTGCATGATATAAGAATTTGGATTCGTTAGAGCAAATACGTCGGAGACGGAGAGCCTGACTATATGCTATGCCAGTCTTACAATGGCGAGGGTGGCAGCTTGAAGCATGGAGATACTGGTGCGTATCTGTGGGCTTGGTGAAGAGATCTGTAGATAGTATACCATTCTCAGCTTTCTGTATGGTTACATCAAGAAAGTGTGCCTGTTGGTGGGAGTAATCAGAAGTGAACTTAATGGTCCTGTGAAATGAGTTCATGTGATCAATGAATGTGAGGAGGCTGCTTTCATCACTGGTCCAAATAAAGAATACGTCGTCGATGTACCGCAACCAAATCCAAGGTCGACAAGGCGCTTCAGCTAGCATTTGTTCCTCCAGCCTAGACATGAAAAGACAGGCCCATGAAGGAGCCATCCTAGTACCCATAGCTGTGCCATGTACCTGCAAGTAGGTCCTGTCCATGAAAGTGAAATTGTTCTTGGTTAGGACATGGTTCATGAGGCATTCAATGTCAGATATGGGAGGACTGGAATGACCAACCTTGGCCAAAGCTGCACGGCTTGCTTCGATGCCTTCCTGATGGGGAATGTTGGTATAGAGGGACTTGACATCAAATGTGCCAATAATTGCGGTGCTTGGAACTTGGTTCTTGATGGCTTCGAGTTTCCTGAGATTTACATATATTTTTATTATTTATTTGTAGTCATCAATCAATTATAGATTTTACTCTCCATTTTTTATATATCCCATTTGCCTTTTACTTTTTAATCTCCCCTTTGTCTATGTCATCCTTTTGTTACATTATCCACTTCATCAATCAGCTGTCAAGTTTGTTATACCTTCCCCTATTCATCCATCTGTCACTTTGACCCCCACTGTGTTACATTATCCCATGTGACTTCCTGCCCTTTGTTCCCATGTCTATATATATGTAGTGTATGTTGTATTCTGTCATTTTACCTTCGATAAAGATTCTGTTAGAATCGAAACGTCCGGTCCTCTTATATTTATTACAATATAATTTATTGATGAATATTTAGTACAAATTGGAGGAGTTACTAATATAGGACGTTTATGGCAGGCTCAATGTCCAATAATTAGATAAACCTGGATTATTGCCGAAAAACCTGGATTATCGATTGATAATCCAGGTTTTTCGACCGATAATCCAAGTTTATCAGAGAAAAACCTGGATTTTCAATTGATAATCCAAGTTTTCAGCGATAATCCAGGTTTTCACTTGATAATCCAAGATTTTCGACATATTGCACACAGGATCTATAATCCAGGTTTTTCGATTTTTTGTTTGTTTTGATTTTTGATTTGATAATCCAGGTTTTTCACTTTGAAAAAACAAGATGTTCAACTTATTGCACATAATTATGGCGTTGATAAACTTGGATTATCGGTTGAAAATCCAGGTTTTTCGAATAATTTTGAAAATCTTGGTTTTTCGATTTGATAATCCAAGTTTTTCAAATCGAAAATCTTGGTTTATCAACTAAAAACCAAGTTTTTCACATTAGGCCTAATGTTGAAAATCCAGGTTTTTCAATCGAAAAACCAAGTTTTACTGATAAACTTGGGTCGAAAAACCTGGATTATCAATCGATAATCCATGTTTTTCGGCGATAATACAGGTTTATCTAATTATTTGACATTGAGCCTGCCATAGACATTACCGTTGATAACGAGACTGCTTGAGACCATTATGACCCTTTTGGCGCGCGAAGGGTCAAAAATGTCGGAATGGCGCACCAAAGGGTAAATAAGGTCTCAATGGCGTGTTTCTTTACCTTTTTGACCTTTTGGCGTGTTTTTGACACCTAATCGTATTTTTAACCTTTTTTGTGTTTTGACACTTTTCTCTGTATGTTTTTCAAGTCTTTATCTGATTTTAAGACCTTTATTGAGACCTTTATCAATGTTTGATTTGAGGGCTTACCGGTATTCCTCCCTTTTATCAACATATGAGACGTTATCTGTATTTTACCCCTTATCAACATGTGAGATCTTTTTCAGTATTTGACTCCTTTGTCAACATTTGAGGCCTTTATTTGACTCCGTTATCAACATATGATACCTTTATTTGTATTTGACCCTTTCATCAACATTTGAGACCACTTTCTGTAAGTTGACTCCTTTATCAACATTTTACATTTTTCTCCGCATTAAGAACTTTTAAAATAAATTGACCTCTTTCTTATTATTTGAGATCTTTTTTAGTCTTTGAGACCTTTTTAACCTAAATAGCCGCCCATACAAGAAATTTACATTGACACAGGGATATTATTAATTTGATTGACATCTGATCGATCGATTTAAAAATCTCATTATCGATACCTCATATTGACCTATGACCTCTCAAAATGGCTGCTATCAGGCAAGCGAAAAAGTTACTTCGTTTGGATTTGAAAAAGCGACTAAAAGCTCTTTCGGAACTTGAAAAAAGTAGACAAACTGAGATCATAACAAAAAAGGTATTGTACATTTA
The DNA here is from genome assembly GCA_035610835.1 of Ophiura sarsii. Taxonomy (NCBI): domain Eukaryota; kingdom Metazoa; phylum Echinodermata; class Ophiuroidea; order Amphilepidida; family Ophiuridae; genus Ophiura; species Ophiura sarsii. The sequence continues at coordinate 54,883,820 of CM069452.1, forward strand.
TTCAAGGCTTTTATTATGTCATACATAGTTAAAAATAAGTAAGCTTATTTAATATTTGCCTTTGGATTTTGATTGAATTGAAGTGGCAGTAGCAGTCGATAGAACACTTTTTTTCAACTGCGTGCAGCGTAAACACCTGAAATCATAATGGGTCCTGGATCTAGACCCGAGTGGTAGGATGCCCTATCACAGGGCTGTACATAGATAGGGATGTTCATAATCATATCATTGTATTGGTCATTGGACATCATGAAAATAAACCCTTTTTTACCTAAAATGGTTTAAAATGTGCATGACTTGCCCAGTTTTCAGCATATTAGGCAAACTACTTTTGGTTATAACTTTTTTTATTATTCAGCCTGCAGACAAGGTTGAGCCATCATTTTTTTATTGGACATAATTCCAACAGTATAGTGCGTATTAAACCCGGAAGTGCGTAGGCCTACCGCCAACCAGACGCTTTAAAAAATGACCGCACATCCTGATTTGTCAATTCAATAGTGATATCCTCACGCGTATGCAGGCATATTGTAATTGTTTGCTCATTCCATGCAGCTCCGCGAACAGTGACAAAACACACTAGCATGGAATAGCTTTAATTTTGTCCTTAGCCTTATGACAATAGGTTGGCCGGGAGTAACGTCACATGCTGTTTGCTGATGTAAACAACAGTCCCTTACACAGCCTCTCACATGATTACCTTGTGTATGGTTGAGTAAAGCATAGAAACTGATGTGTAGGGCGGCTATAGCCTTAGGTTGCCCCAGTCATCCAGGTATTTTTGTCAAATTTGCCTTTGACAAGAAAGCATATTATTTTAACACATAAGTTTTTAATCTCTACTCAACCATACACAAGAATAAGATCGTTCCTAGTGATCGTGTAGGGCCGTGTAAGCGACTGGTGTTTACATTAGCAAACGGCATGTGACTTCATTCCGGGCCGACCTATAGGCCCAAAACAAAGAACTTTAAAATTATTAAAGGAAATCTGTGCTATGGAACTTTAGCCTTTTAGGGCTAAAATATGTAGCATTATTATTATACAGACCACTTCTGTAGCCTGTAGGTTAAAGTTTTTAAAAGTACTGCATAAAGACAAAATCGGCTTTAGAAAGAAAAACGATCACATGTATGGACGTTGCCATATTGATCAAAGCTATGACGGAAGACTTATAAGATGTCTGCGTCTCTGTTTCATGTATTAATATTATAGATTTATGCATTGAATTCTTGCGTGATAATGTCCTGCGACCTGTTGCTGATGGGGCGTTGTTAGTTACGATGACATCACAATATTGGGTACGGCTATCCCATCAACACTTTCAACACAGACAACCAGGCGTGAATTTCAAATATTAAATCACAGTGCAGTTTAAATTCATTTAATTGAACATTATAGTTCTGTGTTCAATTAAAATGGTCAATACAATTAGATAATTATTTTTCTACCATATAATGCATGGTTTAATGAATAGAACTGTCATCTAAGAAGGAAGGGAACCAATTTGCAAACAAATTATGAGCTAGCAAAAGTGTTCAGAAAAGTCACATTAGAACTTTGTAATTTACGACTTAGCGAGCGAAACACAAACAAATTACCTTCGTCCAGTTCGTCGGCCATTTTGTGAGTCATTCAGTCATAATTTTTTTTGAATCTTTTACGACGGTCGATAAATATACTAAGATTGGAGTTGGAGGAGACCTGAATATTTTGGTCAAGTTTGTTCCATTCAAACCCCTGTAAGAAAAACTGTGTTTTGTATAATTAGTTCTTGTATTAGGACTGGGGTAATACAAGTTTTCCCCTTTTTTTGCCAATCAATTACCTATGAATCACTCTGATTCATTGTCTGTTGTTACTTGTGACAAGTTCTGCACATGCGTACACTTACAATATCCTCATCGCAAGTTTGCGTGATGACAGCCTGACAGTGATATTCACTGACTGACACTGACAAGTGCCAATACCATGATTGATGATGACATATTATGGAAGTTAAAGGTACATTGTAGATGACCCGATCACATTTTCGTAACACAGAATTATTTCAAACATACGGAGATTTTCATATCATATGAAAGCTCGTATTTTTCTCATCATCATACTGAAATTTGACGGCCCAAATCGGTATAATTACGGAGAAATCGATGAAATAACGTTGAATTACCGCGAATGGTGGTAACCACCGATATAGTTTGTGTACTACTCAATGGGTTCAGTTCACAGCATCTTGTGCGTCTAAAATAAGAACCATTAGAGCTATGCAACTCAAACTTTGGAACACGACCTTTTTAAGGATGACCTTTCATGTAGAATAGAAAACTTCAAGTTGAAAATCGGAACATCTACCTTTAAGTATCACTAATCTCAATAGAAACAGTTATATAGAAATAATAGGCATATACGACGGGTATTAAACAAATTATAAATATTTTAAACAGGTTCGCCGTCGAGGGTAGAAAAGAGACAATAATGGGAAAACGATCTCGCCCGGGAATCAAACCCAGGATCGGTTGCTTGCTTGGCAACTGCCTTGTCCATTGGGCCACAAGACCTCGCATGGTAAAGCATCTGAAATTCAAACCTAAGCGATTTCGTTTCCCAGTCTCCTGCCACAACAGTTATGACTTCAATGACTGTATCATGTCAAGCCATACACTATAAAGTGGAACGTTTATACCAAACCAGTTGTTTAAATGCCCAATAAATGTTTTTGATTACTTGAGAGAATTAGTGGGGACAATGTGTTAATACATGTAATGCATGCAAGCAAGTTGGGAACAATAGGTCGCACACATTCGTTGGAGGTGTTTTAGGAATGTATAGTTTATTCTTCTGAACGTTCCTCTTTAGTGTATGGGCTGAGCATTGACTGACGGTGAAACATGTTGGTCAATTATGGACTAAAGTTTCACCATAATGAAATAAGGCGCTTCCTTGCTTCAAATACCCTTAACAATCAGTGAGGACCCTCAACTTTTCTTTGGTACGGGTCAGGACCCACTGATTTATTATTGAACGTTTGTTTTACCCTCGCCCTCTAAAATTGATCTAGACCACTAAATTTCAGAGGCAAAGGTCAAGGTGAGTAGGTGACCCACTGATTTTGTTTCTTATTAGAATCACTTGGAATATGCCCGGGGGAATATGATCTGTACTAGTTTTAGAGTGCTGGATGACTCAAGATTTTAAAAGCTGATGGAAACCCCTCCGTAGCTATATTATTTAGCCAAGCACCAAAATCATACTTTGAATTGCTCTTAAACTTAAATTTGGTTCCACTTGCTTCACATTGCAATTTGCAATTGCATTATACCATTCCATTTTATACAGGGTATTTTGTGATACCGGTCACATTTTTAGGTCGTCCGTAGGAAGAGACCTTATGGCAGCATCCTTCATCAGTCTGTGTCAGTCTGTGTCAGTCTGTGTCTGTCTGTCTGTCAACAATTTGGTATACACTTTTTGTTTTGTCCATTTCTTTTCCATACAATAACCAATTGCAATCAAACTTCAGTCATAGATGCAACATGGAAACCTTCATATGTTAATGAGGTCAAAGGTCACATACCATGGTCAAAGGTCATCCGAGGTCAAGATGTATATGTAAAAGTGGCTGCATATGTAAAATTGATTACATTTGTCCATTTATTTTCCATACAATGACCAATTGTAACCAAACTTTGGTCATAGATCATCATCATCATCAGTTACGCATTTCGTCTTTGTTGACATGGCGCCCTCACTTATCAGTTAGTAAATGCCAGGTATATCTGTCACTGGCCAGTTCTGCTAGATTTTCTGCGTTTGTATAGTCAATATTTAGTTCTTGCAATTGTTTTTGGAATTGTTCCAAATTGTTGGAATTGTTGGAATTGTTTTGGAATTGTTTTTGGAATTGTTTTTGGAATTGTTTTTAGAATTGTTTTTGGAATTGTTTTTGGAATTGTTTTTGGAATTGTTCTTGCAATTGTTTTTGCAATTGTTTTTGCAATTGTTTTTGGTCATAGATGCAACATGGAAACCTTCATATGTTAATGAGGTCAAAGGTCACATACCAAGGTCAAAGGTCATCTGAGGTCAAGATGTAAATGTAGAAATGGCTGCATATGTAAAATTAATTACATTTTTCCATTTCTTTTCCATACAATGACCAATTGTAACCAAACTTAGGTCATAGATGCAACATGGAAACCTTCAGATGTTAATGAGGTCAAAGGTCACATACCAAGGTCAAAGGTCATCTGAGGTCAAGATGTAAAAGTGGCTGCATATGTAAAATTGATTACATTTGTCCATTTCTTTTCCATACAATGACCAATTGCAACTAAACTTCAGTCATAGATACAACATGGAAACCCGCATATGTTAATGAGGTCAAAGGTCGCATAGAAAGGTCAAAGGCCATCTGAGGTCAAGATGTAAAATTTAGTACACCTTTTTTTTTGTCTCTTGTTCATTTTTTTTGTCTCTTGTTCATTTTTTTTTGTCTCTTGTTCATTTTTCCATACAATGACCAATTGCAACCAAACTTGGGTCATGGATGCAACATGGAAACATTCATATGTTAATTAGGTCAAAGGTCACATACCAAGGTCAAACGTCATATGAGGTCAAGATGTAAAATTAGCTGCATATGTAAAGTTAATTTCATTTAAACAGGTGAAGTACAATTGCAACCAAACTCAGGATGTTTATTTTATTTTTTATATCCTGGATCCGCTAGTGGTCTAACTTCTTTCTTTCTAGATGCCTGTGGTTTGAGATCCACCTTGTTTTTAATTTACCCATATAAACGGACGACCTATTTGGGACCGCTGTCCCTATTTTTTAATTTGGGACCCAATTGGTGCACATCACACATTTTCAAAAAAATACACCATCTGTCACTTTTGTAGGTGTAACTGAAAAACTACTTATCCTAGCCCTATAAAACCATATATCACTAGAAAGCTTAGATTGTGTAGATTTGTATTATGCACAGTTTGGTCAGATATTCAGGGTGACACCAAAAATATACAGGGTGTAACAAAATAAAACCCATGTAAAAACATCATGTTTGTTCTGAGTCACCCTGTATTAATAGAACATTTTCATCACATTAAATACAGACATTTGAATAGTAGAAACCACAAGCTTTCTAATGATATATAATTTGCGATTGTTTTTTAATTTTACGATACATATTCAGGGTGTTCAAAAATCATGTTCATTTTCCACCTTAATTCTTGTTCATATCAGGATATTCAAAAGGATTGGTACATATTCTGCCAAAAACTTCATTTTTAAGTGTCCAGTACAATAATGTATTATTTAAAACATGTGATTATACAGGGTGTTCAAAATGCAGTACGACTACATACAGTAGGCCTACCGTTATTCGTCTGAAACCTTATTTTTATGTGTTTCAAGCATGTGTTAGGCCTTCCTTTATTCCAGGGAATAAAAGGCTAAATCCTATTTAGTTTAAACTGTTACATGGCAGGCTAGAATACAGGGTGGTAAAAATGTAATCTTCATAGATTAAAAATGCATTGATTCATCGTAAAATGATAGGCTAATTAGATTGATTGATTGTAAAGGGTGTAAGGGACATTTAATTGAGGTTGAAGATGACAACCCATATCAACTTTATGAAATTCATAAATCATGCATTTTGAAATGCAAAACCCTCTATAGGTCAATGTGCGTATCCAGGATTATGCTAATCACATCCGTTTACAAAATTTAATTAGTTTTTAATTAATTAATGTTTATTTCATTGAAAAATGTCTTTTTACACTAAATACAGACATGATAGTGACTGTTAACTTCAACATTATGACTATTTTCCCAGAAAATGTGGGTTCTCTATGCAATTTCTACTAAAAACTCATTTGAATATCATTTACAATCTCATCATCCCCACCTCCACCATGCCGACTAATTATGTTTAACGAGTTACATGAATTGATTAAGCTTCATTTAAATGTTTTCCTAATTTGTATTAAATTCTCTATAAAATAAGACCAAACTTTTGATTCCATGTTGTACTAAACCAGCGATACAAGCATTTGAATCTTTTAGAATCGTTTCCAAATGCTATCCCCATTGGAAATACACACACCGCAACCTCCTCACCCGCAACTATATCCTCCCCTTCCACCCTTGCCTAATTATGTTTAATTAGCTGTAGTAATTAATTGGTATGCATATTTGATATTATTTTTCTTGATACTGTTAGAGGAATAATTGGGCTTTCATAAAGCCTAAATTTGCATCTGCTATGGTTATAACAGCACTTTAATTAGAAAACCAATAACAAATGTTACCGAAAATGTGCATATTCCACCTTTTTTGGGTGCCCAACTTAAAAAATGTGACCTACTACACTCTGGATGGCCAGAGGTTTATAACATGTAATTAATCAACCCCTTTCTATCATAACAGGGGTCAATTGTCAAGGCTGAATTTACTAAACTATTTCAGGAGATACTGGAGAAGCAACATACACTTACAATACATTTTTGAACAAACCAATCTATTTTCTACATTTTATATTTGACATAGAAAAACCTTAACAAATTGGTGTTTTCAAAATTTGTTGTTATGATTTTTTACCACTCTCTAATAAAAGCCAACACATTAAACAAAATTAAAAGGTTCACATAAAATTCAGGTCTTTCAACAGATAATTCACACTATCATGTACAGTTCACTATTTCTAAGAAAATATAGCATAATTTTTGTACCAAAAACACACATTTTTATTTTTGCCATTAGTTATGGATAAAAACCAAGCTTCCACCATTATAGAAATAAGACCATGAACCATGATAATTTACTCTGTAAATATCCCAAAAAGCACTTTAAGATCTCAAACAAATGTTGATTATTTTCACAGCTACTCGCTCACCCTGTCTACCAAAACAGCCAGCGGATATCAGTCTACTTAAGTATGCCGCACGAGGAAGTCGGTACAGATGCGATACTGAGGCACATATTTGAAAGCAAGAAGACATGCTTTATACCACAATACATAGGTCCTAACATGAACATGTTGAAGTTAGAGTCCATGGAAGATTTTGATAGCCTACCTAAGACAAAATGGAACATCAAACAGCCTGCTGAAGATGATAAAAGGGAAAATGCACTGTCAACAGGTAGGTGTTCTATTGATATTAACATCGCAAAAAAAGAAAGTCTACACTCATACATAGACCATAACTTCGAATCTGAAAATATTATTATGATAATGTAGTTGACATACACATCTGACGCATTTTGCTACCTTATTTGATACCAAAGATTGGAAATTGTGTAAGATGTGCCACATTTTTTGAAGAATCATGAGTCTCAAATGTCACATTTACAAGGCTACGCATGCTCCCATTCATGCATGTCAAGATTCAAATCGACTAACCAGCCTAAACATCCTGTGCATACAGTCAACAGAGCTTCCATCGATAGTGTTGCAGTGTGCGTAATTATGAAAAATGGACGTTTGGAACTGTACCGGGTGGTTCAAAAAAAAGTTGACCCAAGTTCTAGGTATAACCTTTCAACTACATTTTATAGTTTCAGAGAATTTTTGTTATACTTAGTTTTGATCAGCAGTAAGTTTTGAAATTATCCTGAACAAATGGTAAATTTAGCTTGTTTGGTTCTTCAGATATGGTTCATTACAGAGAGCATGCACAAAACTGCCTTGTCCACGGGAGCGTCCTTTATAGAGATAGAATGCACAAAGTGGACTTACACACCGTTGGTCACAAAAATTGTGAAAAAGGAGAAAAAGAAGAAAAAAACGAGACATATGGAACATCTGCCTGGTGCTTGACATACCTACCTACGTACCTACGTTTCTTTGTCGAATGTGAATGACAAATAAGCACAGAGATTGGGATACTTTGTAAGGGCGGGCTTTTCAATTCTGAATCTAGAGCATGCTGTTTTATTGAAGAAAAAACGAAATGACGCTCCCGTGGACAAGTCAGTTTTGTGCATGCTTTCTGTAATGAACCATATCTGAAGAACCAAACAAGCTAAACGCGCCATTTGTTCAGGATAATTTCAAAATCTACTGCTGATCAAGACCAAGTAAATACAAATTCTCTGAAACTATAAATGTGGTTGAAAAAATACTTTGAACTTGGGTCAACTTTTTTTTGAACCACCCGGTATATTGTTTCATAAATCATTATCAATCTTTAACAATTTACAGTCTCTGGTAGCAAATGAGGTATTAAAATGTAGGTAACACATTTCTTCAAAGGTGTATAACAATTATATCATTATATAAGTTGATCTGATTATATCTTATATTGTCATGTGATATAAATGTGTTAGTGTCATAGACCTGACGGGGAAGTCCTCTATTGGTCTATACACTAGCGCATTCAACATTTGATCAGAAGGTCCCCAGTTCAATTCCCAGCTGGTGCTCCAAAATGTTACTGGTACATGTATATCTCATGAATTAAATATGTTAAGGGCGGTATGTGACAAAATTGGTGGCAGCGGTGGCCCGTTTCTTAACACCCGGGCAGGCCCACCCATTGTGGAGCGTATTTATTAGTGTATTTAAGTTGTATTTACGGCACGAGGACATGCCTTGTTTAGGGGGGAGTATTGTCACAAGATGTAAGTGTGTTAGTGTCATAGACCTGACAGGGAAGTCCTCTTTTGGTCTATACACTAGGGCGTTCGAAATTTGATCAGAAGGTCCCAGGTTCAATTCCCGGCTGGTGCTCTGAAATGTTGCTTGTATATCTCATGAATTATATATGTTTAGGGCGGTACGAGACAATATTATAGTTATATCCTCTCGAATGAGTGTGGACTTTTTTTTTTGCGTTGTGCATTAAAGTACCATTAACTGAATGCAAGGGCTCTTATAGGGTGGGACAGGTGGAGTCCTTTTTTGTGGAAGGGAAAACAAAGCTTTTGTTAAGGTTATCATCAGGAAGTAATTTACCCCGTGTTCTCAACACCTTGCTGCCAAAAGCTAATGAATGGCAGTTGCCCCCTCCGCCCCACACCACCACCTCAAGTAAATGTACATTTAATGTCTATTCTATTTTTGAGTTTTCATCACAGTTAAGTCATCAAAATGGGGGGGGGGGGGGGGGGGGCAAGACCGTGAATTAGTTGCCAGTAGTCTCAAAGAGGGCTAGGTGATAATAAGCCTTTCATACTGACCCGACGTTCGATCTTTGGACGGTCGATCTTTCTTTCATAGGCGCAATAACAGTTTGCTGTGTCTATCGATCATCAAAAATAGATAACTTCTCTGTATGACTGTAATGACCAATGATGATCAATCAAATTTTTGAATGTGTTTCAAATGTCTGAATTAGTCTCCGCTTAATAGCGACGATCAATCGTCCAAAGATTGATTGTTGGCTCGGTCTGAAAAGGCTTGTAAGTTGACAGCGTGTTAGGTTTTCAAATAATTCTACTGGACTTCAGGTTTTCAAATGATTCTATAGTATTATTTTACACAGGGTCTAAGATCTGATTAATCATATTAATGCCTATGTGTGGTATTTCTTTAATCTTTTCAGGAGGCCTAGACTTAATAATATTACCGGGTCTTGGCTTCACGACACAAGGACACCGCCTGGGACGTGGCATGGGCTACTACGATTGCTATCAGAGGAGGTGCTTAGAACTGTCCACTGGGACTAAACTACAAACAATAGCATTGGCCTATAAAGAACAGATCTGTGGAAGTGTTCCAACATCTGATGATGATGTTACGGTGGATTATGTCTTGTATCCAGATGATTTGTAAACTGGCAATACTGAGACGGTGTTGCATTGTTTTTAATTTAGGAGCCCAAATAGGCTATTCTGAAAACCATAGTGTGCTGTAAAAATTATGTTGATGATTATATTATTTCAATTGGTATACTTTTAATGTGAATCTTGCAATAAGATCACGTGGGTAAGTTTTTTAATGATTTCTCGAGATAAATATTTTATTATATTGTAAATAGAAATTATGATTTACAAATCAAAAACCATGTCATTATCTTATTCTAAGCTGTAAGAACTTTACTTTAAGTGTAATATTTTGTTATGTGTTCAAAGGGCAATGAAAAACCCCGCTACCCCACAACTCACTCTGGTATGATAATGTCAATGGAAATAACAGTAACTCCAAGCTCCAACCTTAACCACAATCTGATTGTGGTGGAATGTTTAGTGCAACAACTGAATGCAACATACACAGGGCAAGACAAACAAGTGTCCCATGTAAAACATGATATATTTTTTTACTTAAGGGAGGAGAATCTAAGGATTCTTGTAACAAAAAGCGACGAGAATCTAAATGGATTCACATATCATGTGATGATATTCTAACCCTAGAAGATGAAGTTGTTCTGTTGTTCTGTTGCTAACTTGTTTCCCATTTAAATGTTTATGAAATATGATGTTAATATAACTTCACTAGCTGTATATTGGTTATAGTTTGGTGAGGGTTTTTATGTATACATCTTTGTTTGAATTTAGGTTGTCTTAAGCTTATAATAATGTCAAAGATGTTATCATCTAATGAATAATGTTTGGACAATGGATATTATTATGACGCGAAACCAACCCAAATGCGACCCAAAATCTTCAACCCACCCAAATACAAACCAATTTGATACAATGTGTGATGTTATATTTACATCAATTTTTCTAAAATGCCCAATGGCTGGACTTATTAATATGTTTATGTAGCTTTTCAAAGACTAATAATGAATGAATTATGTTGATTTATCTGGTAATATTTAAAACAAGAGGAGCTATAATAACAATAACACAGACGGCAGTGAGTATTCTGTATGGTTTTCATTTTTGCAATTTTATTTCAAATTCTAGTCATAATTTAACATTGTACAGGTACAAACTTCCCAATGCACAGTTCTATACATTTTAATATCTGTAATATACCAACAATTCCTTTATTATATTGGGTATTCACATTCTTTGGCAGCCATAGTCTCATTGAGGGAGTTCAAAATACAGTTGGCCCTTGAGCCAGAACCAAAAGCTTTCTGTAAAATTGGAATTGTTTGAATTATCTTTGGGTACCATGACAATCATGCGAAAATATAAACATGTGTCTCAAGAATATACATCTTTTTATGTGGAGAAACAAAACAATGTTTGACCTTCATCCAATTTTACACACAATGAAAAATGACCACTTAAAGTAGGTGTTCCAATTGCTGGCCCGATTTTCTATTTTACATGAAGGGTCATCCTTATTAAAACTCCAATGGTTATTATTTTAGAAGCACATGGTGACATGAAATTTGCCCATTGAGTAGTACACAAAACTGGCCGGGTTAACCACCTTTGGCAGTAATTCACTGCATTTTGGACTATAATGTCTAAATGGAACATATCTTGCGCCAAACATTTGACAGAAATAATGAGAAAAATATGGTGTTTCTTCTGAATATCAATGTTGATGGGCATAAAAAAGCTAAAGTGATCGGAACATCCAGCCTATAAATAACGTGAAAATATTGTAGTCCCAGGGATGCATCAATTATATTGTAGAATAAAGTACATCGTATAGTTACAATGAGGCGCTTTATTCTACCGTATATTTGATGAATCTGTGGGACCTAGATTACACTAGACCATCGCATTGATACAGACATGTTGCGGACAAATAATAAATAATAATACACCGTTCTTATATAGCGCTTTCCACAATGCAAGTAAAGTGCTTTTGGCCAATTATTATCGCTGCCAATTTGAATCAGAACCCTTTTCATCGCTACACTTAGGCGGCTACCGGCCAACAGTGCACAGCCCATCAGCACTTCTAAGATTGTGACTCTAACAGCTCCCCAAGTATCGCTTGGGTTGACGAGGCAATTGAAACTAAGTATCTTGCCCAAGGACACAAACAAGTCGGCCACAGCAGGGCTAGAACTCGCAACCTCGTGATCATGAATCCCACGCTGCTCTGTTGGACCACACATGCTCTCCTACAAGTATATGTAGGTTTGTTATAGAACCGATTAATTATTTAAGACAGTAATTGGTAAATGACTGATTTGCACTGCATCACCAATCATGGACCTTTTCAGGAGTGACATTACATTATTTTAACTAATGACAGAAATATCTCTTGTTTTCTCTGAGATGGTCATACATGTACCCTGATTTATTCCTTAGGCACTTTATAGCTATTGACAGGCACATTTCTTGTTAAGATGGTTACATAATATATTCCCAAAAGGCACATATAAAATTGCTAGTTTAGAGATGTTATTTTCTTATACTGTTTGTAGATAATTAAGAATAATCTACAAGGCAGCATCCTTAAATTTTACAGTTGCTTCCAAAATATGATCAGTCATAATGCACAACACATTTGACACCTCCATTTTGCATCTTATTTATAAGCATATTACGAGTAAACACAGCAGGGCCAAGTAAAAATTCTTTTAAAAACTCAAATGGAGCAAACATGCCATTTTGGTTTACATTTACAGATTAAGGCTGGTCTGAGACTATTTTTAGTTAATTTCTGGTGTCAAAAAGTTCCAATATAAAAATGGGGAAGTAGAAAACTTCCAAACAACGAAAGCATGCAAAGTCAAAAAACAATTTGTTTACTTTGCGTAATGACAGAATTTATGTTACATGATGTTTATTCAATATAAAAATATAATGCCTCATGGCATTTTTTCTTTTTCCTATGAAGTACCAATGCCAAAATGATTAAATACACACACAATTACACAATTTAAAACATTAGTGCAATAATTAAGTAGCCTATAAACTATCTGCAATTGTTTTATTTTATCAGAGGCCCAGCATCCACTCGAGATACTGCAATTTAAAACTTTATAGCAACTTTGCTAAAAAAGGCCTTCTTTCCTTTGAACAAGGTATTTGTGCAAGGTCTTATAATTATCTGTATAGCTGCCCCGAGTGAATTATAGTTTAAATTCATAGCTTAGCATGTACATGTACATGTAGAAGTTATTCTTAATTTGCGCGTTTGACGTCGAAGAGGGATTTAAGTGAACTGAAAATGAGGCTCTTGGTTTAGCGAGAGTGCTGTAGTTTTCAATGGGGGTGAACTTTGCACTAATCATACAAATTCTTCATACAAAACTGTTCATTATTTGCCCTTACTACATTCGTGGAATTGACTTTAACATATAAATTATTTATTCCCACTAATTTAAAATGAAATGTTTGCTGGTAACCAACACTATCGAGGAAAATTTAGAAGTTCACAGTTCTTTCACATTGTCGTAAAAGGAGGAGATTGTAATGTTTATCGGAGCGATAATTGCTCTGAGCATGCTCAGTTGGATGCCATCCCTCTTTGCCGTAAATGCACCAATTAAGAATAACATCTATATATCAGCAACTGTATAACACCTTGCAACAATTGTAGATAGGACCTCCTGGTTCTAACTGCTCAACATATTATACTGACGCCATTGTGACCAGTCATTTAGGAAAGACATTACAGTTTCATACCATAAATGATAACTAATATATAAAAAGATTTTATAAATAACAGTATAATAAATGGAAGTTCTAAATTTCTGTATATTACACTATACAACAAACACACACGTTCTGACATTAATTTTATAATATCTGGGATCAATGTTGTATAAAAGTTTTCCACATTATTTGAAGGTAATATTGTTTCCAAGGCGTCGCCATCTTGAAGACATGATGGTATAGACTATAATGTATGATACTCTAAAATGGAAGTAAACAAACAGGGAGGGTCAACAGTGGCGGCGCCAGCCTCATAATTTTGGTGGGGGCAAGAATTTTACGCTAACATTGGGTAAATTTGGTCAAAAACTAACTAATTTGTTATTAAAATGCACGCTTGCACACAAAATGTAGCTGTTTTATACTAAAATTGGGAACATCTGGTCTAATTTAACCTAATTTAGTAAGAAAATGTGCGTGCAGCGCGGGAAAAAATTGCCTTTTTATGCTATAATTGTCAATTGTTTTCTAATTTTAATTGAATTTTAATTGAATTTTTTTTTGGGGGGTGGGGGATGCCCCCTGTTGCGCCGCCACTGAGGGTCAAGCTTTGATTGCTTTCTTTAATGTCTATCAATCAGAACTGGTCAGGAAAATACATTATAATTTCAAAACCCCTTGGATTCGACCCCTGGATCACCGAGCCGCGTCCCTAACCACTCGGCTAACCTGACAACGCTCACCCGGGCAGCCATTTTGTGCACACATATCAGCTTGGTTGATGATGTCATCGAATGAAATGCTATAGCATGCGCGTGGACATATAGTTTTTGCCGTAGTGAATCGTAGTGTACGAAGGTTAGGGTTTTAAAGAACATTAAAGTGTATTAACATCAAATTGTATAGTCCTTTTCTTCTTTAAAAATGTCTATAGCCAACAAAAAAAAAGTAATCGACCTACCGACCCACTTTTTTAAACTCTTGTTTGGGCAAACAAACCTTTTTTTTATTTTTAGGCCTAACCTTCCTACCCACTACAAATCACTACACTGCTTGGTGCTGGTAGTGCGCGTGCTTTCCATGGATCTTGCGGTACAATCAGACGGGCTATAATATGCGTAGGGAAATCTAGAGATTTTTCAAACCGACTCGGTAGCTAAATTGGATAGGGGCTGGACTGCCATGCAGGCGACCCAGGTTCGAATCCCGACGCCGGAGTAGCCGGACTTTCCCCCACCTAATTTGACCCTTTTTCTGCCTTGCTTGTTTTATTCCACAAAACATGCCCCTGTGGGTTTTATAGGATTTAAGGTCTAATAAGTTGCAATATCACAATATTTCTTTCACTGACTGTATTCTGGTGTTACCTTTGAGTAAGATATTTATGAACCGATTTAAGCTTAACTGATTCTAACCTCTATGTTAGCTTTTCAATATATTTAATATTGGTGATTTCTTGAATATCTTACTCATAGGTAGAACATGTATTTTACATGACTATATTTTATGACATTTAGCATGCTGGACGTAGACTAGCTATATGAAGAGTTTCATCACACAGCAATTTCATTTTTACTTTCAATTTGAGATAAATTGTCAAACAGAAATGCCCAAATAGGAATGGTTATTTGTTTCACTTTGAATTGATTTTAAAAGTTTACATTAAAATGCGAAAGTAAAGGTATTATCAATTAGCTAGCAATAGATGGCCCAATTTTAAACATATTGAAAATAGTGATGATATAATATATTTTTGTGTTGAAACTCTTTGTATACCTAATGTAAGTCTATCACATTCATGGTAGGGGTATTTGTAGAGCCAATTCCTGTCTACATTTTGCCACTGAATGAACAAAATCTACCCATTAATGTCCCACTTTCTAGCATTATACAAGCCTGTAGGGTTTCAGACTACTGTATAGTTTAGGTCACTAGCATTAAACTATTTGAATATTGAGATAAGCACATGATGAGTTGTATTGCTTTTAATATGCTTCTCTCAGTCTCAATCTGATTTTTACCTTATTACTATTTCTATTCAGTGTCAAGGTACCCATAAAACATTCCAATTCCAAAACATTTCATTTAGAATAGAATGAATGAACAATGATACATCTATTGGAGATTATGATTTGCAGCTATATGTATCTCACATGTTTGAGTAAAAAAAGGTCTGTAGTAAATAAATGAACATACATAAATGATTTCTTGGATGAAGCCATGGCTGATTATTACGGATTTGCCGGCTATACTTCATCCCACTTCATGTACTGTGACATACAGGGATGTAAGTGGCTCCTATAAAAAATCCTACAAATGCCATATGTGAGGGAGCGAAGCGACCGAACCCCGAGCGCGAAGTGCGAGCCGTCCGCCGGGGGTCCATGAATTTTTTTGGGGGGATTTAGCACTTTAAATGAAGCAATTTCTTTGCTATTTTCAACATAAAGACATGTTAAAGAGCAGTTAATAAATGTGTTTGATAATTTGAAAAACATATACATTGTACATAGGCTTACCTATTCTTGGTATTAATTCCTTAGTCAAATGTTTAACTCCATTATAATTCAAAATTTAAAGTTATTACATGTCCACCAGTTAATAGCTTTCAAATCATTATTAAGTGCAGGAAGAAGAAAAAAATGGATTTTTTTTTTTTTTTTTTTTTTTAAATCCGGATTTTTTCCAGATGTTTTGCTCCATCGAAAAATCCGGAAATCCGGATAAATCCGGAAGACTTACATCCCTGGACATACTGTTTTAAGCCTTTTTGAAGTATGGCGAGCACAAAAGGAGAGGGGGTTCTTCCACTTGTGTAATCTTTAAGCATTAAAATGTTTACCCAAGCGGAAGAACGCCCTTTCCTTTTGTTCCTGCCCTACTTCAAAAAGGCTTATTGTAAAACCACTGAATTTCGCGAATTTTGTAAGGGATGTGGATTTGCGAATTAAATACCAACGAAACTGACAATTTTGCATTGAAAGTAACAGTAAATTATCCAGATTCGCGAATTTAAATGCCCTGTAAAATAGCAGTAATTTTAAATTCGTGAAATCAAGATCCACGAAATTATAGTGTTTTACAGTATTCCAGTATTGGCTTATTCCAAATGTGTCCTTGATTGCACTAGCACACAATCATATGCTCCTGCAGCAACAAGTTAGACTAATTAAAATATGCTCTGAATGCACATTCACACTTCATGTGGGATGAAGTAATAGGCCTATAGGTAAATCGGTTCCAAATTTGCGAGCCTCCTTACATGTACAGTTGCGAATTGATATAGAAGAGCATTAGCGCGCATTAGACTCGCATAACGCAACAGGGGACACTGTACATCACATGCATGACGCCTGCGTACTACTGCGTATGCCAAAATTAAGTGTGTATGTTTGGATTATTTTTGCGTGGGGAGAGATAATATCTGCATATTTCTCGCCAAATTGGAACTGACTTAACTATACATTAGTTATGTTTTAATATTAAGTACCAGCCATGTAATTCAATCACTGTATGTAGACAAATTATTGAATACATTACGATGTAATTATCATCAAATGATCTATACATTATTAAATGGGTCCTGGTCTATTGAAAGACTTGTTACGATACTAATCCTCAACCATAAAAGGCATATTAAACCATGCATAACATTCAAATACATTTCAATGCAACCTTTTGGTTGAATTGAAATTACTTTTATTACTCTAGTCTGATTCAGAATTCAACAGACATACAGGTTGAGTCAGAAAGATCGGGCACTTTTTTCACAAAGGTGTCACAATTAATGTATGCGGACATATTCAAATCCGATGGAAGCAATATAAAGACCTATAATATGGCTTTCATTCAAAAGAAGATTTTAAAAATCCATCATTGCATTATCATGTAACATTTATTTTAGTGAAGCCCCAAATTTTGAAGTAAATCCATGGGATGGTCGAATTATCACGCCATTCCCTAATGAGGTTCGCTTTCTGAATAAGCTGAAATGCCTCTTTTCACTTGTTCCCCCTTGAATCCAGGCTTTATTACTCACCATTCCACAGTTCTATTAATTTCTGGTCATTTTAAGATTTTGTATCCAACATTCATGTGCATTTTCATATTTTTCTCTAGTTTCATTGGTTGGCATCTCTAATCAGCAACCCAGCACTGCTGTGTGTTATTGCTATTCTGTGGATTGGCTTAAAAATACAGGGTTCTACTAAAAGTGTAACATTATGACGCAATGTTCGAATTCAATTTTTTGTTGTTGAATGAAAGCCAAATATGTGTTCTTTGTAGTGCTATCATTGGATCTGCATATATGCAGGCCTGGAATTTCAGTGCCCTTTCTCTAAAAAAAAGTGCCCATTCTTTCTGACTCGCCCTGTAACATGAAGTGTGCTTGATGCTTAACAATTTCTGCAACTTCAATTTGATTGAGTTCCGTATCAATATTTTGACAGACATGCACCATACGTTCTGCAATGTCCAAGGCAAGGCATTGTGATTGAAACTATAGCTAAGTTGAATGGTACCAATATATTTGATATCTATGATGATACCAACTAACTTACACATGTATGGGCAACTATGTGGATTCTATAATTATGCAACTATTGTAGTATCTTGGTGTAGCATGGGTATACATGTAGTAGTATCAAAGTACTTTGTTTAAAACTATTTAAGACGTCAATTGCATATTTAATTATAACACACACATGACCTCAAATATAAATTGAACACTTTTTTGTATAGAATAATTTCGGAGGTCAAGCAATATGAATGGTGGATCTTATACTTGGAACTTCAATTGTTTGTTTAAATTAGTATTAACTTGGCTCTAGCGTTCAATATCAATGAATATTGTGAAGAAACAAAATTGAATTCAGCATTTTTGTATTCTTTTATGGAATGATAGTATGTTTTACTCATAACTCATTATTTTTCACAAAGCTGAGGCAGAAAAATATTCCCCCTGTCATAACAGAGACATTTTTTTCAGACTGATATATGATAAAACCATTTCTGGATAATACTTATGACTGACTATGCATGATTCATGATCTGCCCTATGAGCTATCAATTCAATCATTTAACATTGCCTTTTTGATGGAAGCATCCAGTCAAATTATGTAAATTTCTTACAAAATAGTATTTTAAATTTAACAAATTGGCATTTTGTTAAGTAGTCTACTCATTTGATACATGTAATAATGCCATCATTTCATTTTCCATAGTGACGTACGTGTTTAACACTTTCCACGCGGCTATTAGTTTTACCATATATACAAAATATATTTTTCAGAAACATTTCCCAACTTCCAAGGTCTAATCTCAAGGATTACTGACCTAATACTAGGCATATTTGTACTTATTTCAATGCATTTCTCATGGTGATTCCAAATTTGGTAATTAAATTTAATAATTTTGACATTTTTGAAACATTTTGTGAAATTTTGGAATGTCATCTGCAGACGCCTGCCAGGTGGAAAGTGTTAAAGGCATGTTATGTGATCTTTTCCAGAGAGCGCCCTCCATTCATGATTTTTTTAGAAAGTAGATTTTCTTACAGATTTACATTTCTGATCATAAATCATACATACATTCCAAGTTACAGAGCGATACGATTCCTAATTACCTCAAAATCAGGGTTTTAGAGTGAATTAGAGTGAAAATATAAACTGTCATGTGAATCCGACAGTTTATTTTTCACTCTAAAACCATGATTTTGAAGTAATTAAGAATTGTATCTCCCTGTAACTTGGAATGTATGTACAATTTATGATCAGAAATGTAAATCTGCAAGTAAATCTGCTTTCAATTTTGTTGTCGATGTTGAGGGCGTTCCCTGGAAAGATCACATAATATACCTTTAAGATGTAACATGTTATTAGGCCAAGCAAAACAAGATGTTTGGTTGTCGTCTGCCGCTTCCTATGTAAATACCACATTAAAGAACAATGAGCTTCACATGAATTTTTTTCTTCTTTCAGACTTTTAACATCGTAAATTGTAACAGAAAGGGTTGTTTTCCTGTTCAAACCATTTCGAATTTCAAACAAAGATATCTCCATTTTTTGACAGCAGTATACATCCAAACAGTTGTTATTTGGGCCTTATTAACCTATATAAAGATTCACTACATTATGTTCCCATCCCTTAACACTTTCGGACCGGTGATTTTGACATTTCGCCGGTAATAAATCATTTAAGATTTTGTCAACCGCTGACTATGTGGTCCATTTTCAGGGTTATGAAGGTTAGTTTATGCTCTTGGGGCATAATTATGTCCTTTGCAGTCTTTTAATTGGACCACATAGTGGGAAATAGACACATCTTTATAGATGATTTATTACCGGCGAAATGTCAAATCACCGGTCTAAAACTGTTAAGGGACTGGGAACATAATGTATTACGCAGCTTTTGTGGCAAAAAGCAAAACGACAACGAGAATAAGTGAAAATATTAAGATAATGAGTATGAGTGCAATGAGTAATCTCCATTTCTTGCGCATCTCTGATCTTCTGACCACAGCCTCTACATCGTCCGGGTGCCTCTCGTTACTCGGTGGCTCCTTGTATTCAACTGGTTTGGGACGCTCTTTGCCCGCTAATGAAGCCATGATCTGGCTACCTGGTATTGCGTTCTGTATAATGATACCGAAGGAAATATATAAGTTTGTTAACGTGATGGATAGTTATAGTTTTATAACAGGGGGATATGATACAGGCCTACATTTTTCAGAATAGTTGGTGTTACCTTCAGGCATTATGTAAGAGAGCCAGTGTTAGTCTAGGATAAAGACTTCATTAAGGGATTATACGGAATAAAGCTTATAATCCTTGAATGAAGTTTTCACGCTAGACTAGTTTTGTGACGCCTACATGTAACATGAAAGTAGAACCGGATGGTTGGACAAATGTAATATAAAACATACAATTTTCTCTCTACAGTTTGAAGAAATCTCTCTATATAAATATGACAGATTTGGGCTGCCATGTTGGTCATGATAATCCTGTTGAGCTGAATTAACACCAGCGAACACAAGACTCATTTCTCATATAGTCACATATTTAGGAGAAATTCTTGGACATGTTTAGAAATCTTGTTATGATAGCAGTACTAGTTACTAGTAGATTTTAATATGTACTAATCTTAATTTGTGCAGATATGTTCAGATACGTGGGATGAAATTATGACTCCTCCTAATTAAAGTTTGTACTAACCCTAGATATCCTTGAAGGCATGATTCTTCCAGTTGTCTGTTGAGGGAAAAGACAATTTCACAAGCATTAAAGATATTAGTATCATTTCTTTGGTTGTGCAATTCGCAACAATATGAAAATATTTATGAAAAAAAAATTAAACTTATCCAAATTCGAACTGCCAACCCCCTGATTATCTGAGAATGTTGCAGGTTCAACTCCTGATGAGTACTCAGCTGAATACAACATTTTGCCTGAGCTACATGTCAGTGTAGTTATTATAGTATTGTTGAAAGGGACATTCATTTAGCTATTGAATTGACTACATTGTAGACTTGACCCGAGGAGATTAAGAACTTGCAAAGACCAAAAACTGCCTGTTTTGTTAAGTTTTTGGTAATCTACATACTCACCCCCCCAACTCAACACAAAAGTTGGTAGCCATGCATGTTCTTTGGTCACACCGATAATGGTAGTATAGTTGTATGTATGTTGTACACCCACGGGACTCGGATGTGAGGTACAGTGTTAAATATTCTAGGAGTATTCGGAAAAGTGTACTTTAGGTCCCAGATTCTGGACTGTATTAGTATCGTCCGATACTAGAACACCCATTGTCCGATACTGGTACAAAGTTAGTGTTCCAGTATCAGCCGATACTGGCACATATCAAATGTTCCAGTATCGAGTAAAATCATACCAGTATCGACCGATACTAGCAACTTTTATGTTCCAGTATTGAACAATACTGGTAAACCAGTATCTGGGACCTAAAGTACACTTTTCCCAAGTATTCTAATAAATATAAATTGTCATCCATAGCTTTAATAATACTCACAAGTTTCTTTGGGCCGCCTTTTGCATGACCATTTTGTTTCGCTGGTCCTTTAAATCTGAAATTCTTGCTGTATGCAATCTTAGGTTCCGGCCTACCACTATCATCACCCTCATCATCATCGTTTGTCTTTTTCTTTGATTTCTTGTACGGTTTTGATGTGGTGTTATATTTTGATTGTCTATTATTACTACTACCATCATCATAGTCCTGAGGTTCTCCAAAACTGTGCACACTGCCTACGCTACCGCTTCGTATTCTGTGTGCTTCGTTTGTGGAGACTTCAACGGCACCATTCTGGTCGTACAAAGGGTTCACTTTCATGGCACTAGAGTTGCGCTTATTACTTGTTGCTGCTATTTGTGTCTCGTCTTTGCCGAACACGTTTGCCATCGTGGCATCCGCTACCTCTTTCTCGCTGAGTCTGTTCAGCTGTAATTTCTGCAATTGTGGCACAACAAAATAACAGGAATAATAAGTTATTATTTTTATTTATTGTAGGAATAATTAGTTATGACATTATAGTAGAGTCATTTCCATGAGATCCGTGACCAGTTTTAGGATACCCTCTTTTCTTGATGGATTTGTCAAGATGGACTAATTCTAAGAAAAATGAGCTCCTATATACCTCCCAGAAGTGCTGGCAATAGTTTTTATAGAGCAAAATCCAAAATGGCCGCCATACAGGGGCCCAAAAATTCAAATGGCTTCAATTAAGCTAAAAATCAAACCAAATTGTTCGCCTGAGCACAAGGATTCCAGAAAAGTATAGTTTGCCATACTTCCGATGTTTGGTTAACGAGTTATCGGGTAAAACGTAAAAAGGTCGTTGACCTTTGCATATGGGGTCAAAATTTAAACTTGCACCGATTTTGAAAAACAATATCTCATATTGCATATTGTTCGTATGATCACAAGGATTCCAGAAATGGTATTTTTTTAGGAACCAGGAATATTTTGCGTGGGTCAAAAGGTCAAGGTATACTGACCTATATGGAACCTGACCTTTTGACCCCTTTATAAGGTACAACTGACACTCTAGGTGGTAAATACTACCATATCTGTAATCAGGTTGATCATACAAACAATATGAGATATTGTTTTTCAAAATCGGTGCAAGTTTAAATTTTGACCCCATATGCAAAGGTCAACGACCTTTTTACGTTTTACCCGATAACTCGTTAACCAAACATCTGAAGTATGGCAAATTATACTTTTCTGGAATCCTTGTGCTCAGGCGAACAATTTGGTATGCTTTTTAGCTTAATTGAAGCCATTTGAATTTTCGGGCCCCTGTATGGCGGCCATTTTGGATTTTGCGCTATAAAAACTATTGCCAGCACTTCTGGGAGGTATATAGAGGAGCTCATTTTTCTTAGAATTAGTCCATCTTGACAAATTCATCAAGAAAAGAGGGTATCCTAAAATTGGTCACGGATCTCATGGAAATGACTCTACTATTATTTTCATAGTTCTATGTGTGGGTCTGTTGGTGGTTTTAAATTGTTTAACATTAACACTTAAAGTATCAACATAATACCTTCCAGTTTTACAGGGGAACAATGTATAATTGGGCGTTACAAGGGTAAGTATATTTAAAACGTTATGAACTACCAATAGGGAATCTTGGGTAAACCAACCAATCTAATATTATTGTATTTGCTTTTGACAAATTGTAGACAAATTGCTTTCAGTTTAAGGAGTATACTCCATGTGATTCCTGCAGTTCTGCAGTTCGTGAGGAATTATTGCGTAAAATGAAGGGGAGGGGAAGGCTGCTTATCATTGTTTTGCAATGACATAAAGTGTGTCCATTCAATGTTTGATTTGTAGTGTTAATTCGAATTTCAAGTTTAGATTTGATTTGACGTTTAAATGAAAATTTTCATTATTTTCATTTTACTTTTTCCGACTTTGATGTCAGTTTCATGTAATTAAAATATACATTAGATATGATACCATAAATAACAAAGGGTACTCGAAAGCATCATGCATGGCATAGCTCACGTACATGTGATGTATTCAACACTTTTACAGTAAATATTTTACAATAAGGCTATTTGTTGTTGTCAACGGTTGAATGATTCAACTCCGACTTCCGCTTCAATTCTCTTGGTCAACATTATATAGGCAACATCACGTTACCTTATTTTTTATGTCACTGATTCAGCAAATTGTAGATGTACATGTATATATAAAACATTGTATCCAAGTTGATCTTAGGGACGGTATGGTAGGCTGAAGCCTATTTTATATGAACAATCATACATGGCTATCATTTGCAGTTCACGTGAGCCTTGAGTAGACTGGTGTAGGCGTTTTGTCCTAATGTTAAATCGATGTTTCCTCAATGAATTCATTAAAACAAAGTCCCGCCCAGCACCGTACATTTTACATGCATACAAAATGTACATGTATATTAGCCATTATATCGGTAAAACATTAACAATCGATCATTAAATATTATTAATTATTAAATCCATTCGTTGCCAACAAGAAATGCATCTACTCAGATTATTAGATACAAGATGCCAACGTATGGATTTTATTTAGAGTATCTATATTTTACCTTATCAATCAAAGAGGCTGCCATTGTTTTAGTAGTAAATCACGCAATAGGCCTATTACTGAATGTACGGAATTAGCTCGTCTTCCGTAGACAGCAAAGCACTGTTTTTTCAAATCTTAACCTTTGCGCGAATTAAAAATCCTTCATATACTAGCGTCCATACCGTTCAAAATGTGTACCTAACTAAATTCAACTATAAATCAATAAAAGTTGACCCTAATTTGTTTTTGAGTTTACGTGAATCATATTTACGACCAAACAAACAGCCCACAATTGTTTTACATTTTTATTTGCGTGGTTTTTCGCTTATAGACTATTTTGTTCAAGTTCAACACTTGAATACCCCGATTGAATACACAATTCTTGAAAGTTTATTTGGCTAATATTAAAGTGTGATTATATCCGGGGGTATCGGTCAGGTATTTCCCTGACACAAGTGTAACGTGTTTTACATTGTATTTTGTTGCGAATCGATGCATGACTCAGACACATTTTTATCATTGTTCATAGAGCGGAACGACATGAATCCAAACACCTACTCAGTCACTGCACCCACTAACCTTGATCGCGAGGTTCAATATTCTAGAACTGCAGATTTGTTTGTTCCCGAATTCAAAGAATAAGATTAACTGGAGAAAAACTTTAAAAACGGTTCAAGACTAAGTTATGAAGGCCAGGGCAAAATAATAGAAAGTGCTTCGTTTCACGCTATCTATTTTTGTGAATTCTATTTTTAAACATTAAATATTTCTTTATTTTAACATACTTTGTTTGTTTGTTTGTTTGTTTGTTTGTTTGTTTGTTTGTTTGTTCAATCATTACATACTTGAAAATTGATATATATTGATACTAATAAGATGTACCAATGGAAATTGAGAATAAGCATTTAAAGCAAGAGCTTAGGGTCCAAAACGTTTACCGAGTAAGAACATTTTGTCTATAGTTACAATACCAATTATTAATGAAGTCATTTTGATGTAAAGTTCATTTATACCAATAGGGATGACCAAACAAATGTCGATCATTTTCAGGAAAATCGGCTTTAATAAAAGATGCCATTAGAATGTGACCTGTGAATTGATTTGCTATGTCCTAAGATAATTTAATTCCATGGTATAATGACTATAATTAATTGAATTCACTTTGATTATTTTCACTTTGTTTCGGGCCCATGTAACTTGACTCGTAAAATGGAAGTTGGGGTTTAGATTCGACTAGTTTACCAAGTCAATTTTCAAGTCAATTGTCCTTGGTTCTTTTGTACAAAGTACACGTGTAAACAATATACATTCCATTCGTGAAGAACACAACTAAATATTCATGTTTTGTTAAACGTGTCCTCAAACGTGCTTTTTTCCAGGTCTGTCTCAAATTCCGAATTCTAACTGTTTGTTTAAAAAATGTTAATTTTTCTTCTTGTCACCACTGACAAAGGAACATTTTGAACAAACGAATACAAACAGGTACATTGTGCTATACCCGTTCCACCAGGTGACATTTATGTGTGCAAATCTTGGCATAAATGCCTAATTCATAGTATTAAGCAAAGGGGCCCACCAGAGAGAGACATATACAATACATATCAACACAATCATGATAATTGTGCCGGGAATTAAAGGTATATTATGTGATCTTTCCAGGGAACGCCCTCAACATCGAAAAAAAAAATAGAAAGCAGATTTTCTTGCATACATTCCAAGTAACAGAGCGATACGATTCTTAATTACTTCAAAATCATGGTTTTAGAGTGAAAATAAACTGTCGGAATTCCGACAGTTTATATTTTTCACTCTAAATTCACTCTAAAACCATGATTTTGAGGTAATTAGGAATCGTATCGCTCTGTAACTTGGAATGTATGTATAATTTATGATCGGAAATGTAAATCTGCAAGAAAATCTACTTTCTAAAAAAAATCATGAATAGAGGGCGCCCTCTGGAAAAGATCACATAATATGCCTTTAATTGAGCACCAGAAAATATATAATAACGGTTATGATTTGAGCCTTATACAATTCAAAAAGGTGAAGAGGAAACACGCACAAATTTGGAGGATAGGCCTACGTCCAAAACATGTTACTTTCAATTTAAAGTCTGATGTATTTTTGAAAACAAACAATTAAAAGCTATCATCATGCATTGATACCATTGTTACGTAAGCGCGTGATGGAGCAGCATAACGCTTAAGCGACTCTGTGCTCTATCCGAAGCCTAAACCGAAGATATTATAAGCGTGATTTTTTAAATCCGGTCGAATGTGATATATGGCACCCAACCATATAATATGACTGCCATGAGAAAGATACCAAAATTAAAGGATCCATATATTTTGGTAAAATATGTATATGTTGTTCCATGAGTGCCAGTGAGGGCACGAATGGAACATTATACTTGTACGCCTACCCAGCCAATAGTCCCATTGTGTCAAACTTGATTAATGAGGGCTCACCCAAGTTGTTACGATTTTAACACCAACAGACAAAAACAGGCCGGTATTAACTTAAAGGTAGATGACCCGATCACATTCCGATTTTCAACTTGAAGTTTTCTATTCTACATGAAAGGTCATCCTTAAAAAAGTTGTGTTCCAAACTTGAGTTGCATAGCTCTAATGGTTCTTATTTTAGACGCACAAGATTGCTGTGAACTGTACCCATTGAGCAGTACACAAACTATATCGGTGGTTACCACCATTCGCGGTAATTCGACGTTATTTCATCGATTTCTCCGTAATTATACCGATTTAGGTCGTCAAATTTCAGTATGATGATGAGAAAAATACGAGCTTTCATATGATATGAAAATCTCCGTATGTTTGAAATAATTCTGTGTTACGAAAATGTGATCGGGTCATCTACCTTTAATACAAACCATAATAAATACACACTTAAAAAATTGGTAGTTAAAAATGACCATATAAGTTGTTGGAACATTTTAAAATGACTGGAAAAGTGTCATATTATTCATCCCTTTTTTCAGTTGGTGCATAGTTGAACCTTGACAAGGAGTCTTTTTAACTACTTATTTTTTAAGTGTGTATATCTTCAGGAGAGTTGGCTCCTGTGGTTGGCTAGACATATCTGTCATCACTTCTCTGTGGTTTATCTGGCTAAGATTAGAATTGCCCTCCAATTGAATTCACATGGTATAAATTGTATGTGGATTGTTCATTTTTCGGGTAGGGTATTTGACGAAGTTCCTGTTTGACATCAAAACAAAGGTACATGAATCGTGTACAAGTGAATATGGCCAATATTTCCACGTTAAACAAAGTGTCTCTAGAGCTAAAATCATAACCTTGACCGTACACTGTAAAAAAAATGGACGCCTCAAAAGGTGTTCTGGTTAATAACACCAGAAGGTGTTCTATGATTTTAAACTTTCATATTGGAAATATTTACACATATTTTCAGTTTTCTCTTATTTAAACAGTATCCTATATCCACAAATATTTGAAAAACATCAACATCTATGTTATCATTACAGGATTTAGTCAGCTGAAAATTGAACGTGTTCTATTTTGGTCACCATGTTAAACAAAGGAACACCTTTCTTAACACCTTTTCTGTAATAGTTTGGGAACACCAATGTGTTCTAGAACGCGTCAGGTGTTCACAGACATGTTCTAGAACACATGGTGTTCCCAAACTGTTACAAATAAGGTGTTAAGAAAGGTGTAAGAAAGGGGTTCCTTTGTTTAACACAGTGTTCAAAATAGAACACATTCAATTTTCAGCTGACTTAATCCTGTAATGATAATATATATTTTGATGTTTTTCAAATATTTGTGGATATAGGATACTGTTTAAATAAGAGAAAACTGATTATATGTGTAAATATTGCCAATATAAAAGTTTAAAATCATAGAACACCTTCTGGTGTTATTAACCAGAACACCTTTTGAGGCGTCCATTTTTTTTACAGTGTACAAATCTACGTGTACTGACAGTATAGGCCTCATTTCATCATGGTTTGATTGATTGACCCAATATTGCGACTGGGGTGAGTTTTTCCCTGTACATGCTTGACCATTGTTGACCGTCCGCTTACATTGAATATGAAAATATCGATCTTATCGGTCACAAAACAATTTGTTGCTATGGTTATTTACCGAACATGGATGAACTACAGTATTAAATAGGAGTTGGACATAATTAATTAAATAAGTCCGTTTTAAATTAATGTATAAAACACATAACGGTCTAATTTTAGTCTCCAAAACTGCTAAACAATAACGAAATATAGTCGATAAGGTGGAGGGGGGGGGGGGGGGGGGGCTCCTCCTCCCTAGTTATAAATCATGAAAAATCGGAATCGGAGTGTTTCTGGATGAACCTAATATGGTATGGACGAGATGATTGTTGAAAGTATGGGAAATTAGCTACTAAACTGTTTCCATTTGGATTGCGTCCTAAATCCTATTAAAGTGGTAAATGAACTACGCAAATGGTTGAGGGCAACTATAAGTGAAGACCATTTTAGGTAAAAGGACCATCGACGAAATAATTGGTTTGAAATTAGATGGAAATCTCCAATCTGAAGTTTTGTTATATACAAAAATAAAAGCTTCAACACCACTGTGTAACCATTTAAGTTTAAAATGAAAAATGCTTTGCTTTATTAAATGTAGTTTACTAAATGGTCAATGTTACGATAATTTTCATAATAGTACGGTCAACGACTTGACGGTTGATAAGTTGATCATATTAAAAATATATAAAAGGACTACCGTATTGTGTTTGTCAAATAAATTGTGTTATCAGTGGAACTGCCATTACGTGCTCTGCACGCTTTATAATATCATTGTTAATTACAGACCTACAAATATTAAATGCAAGCTGTTTCTTATATCGAGGTCAGTGCTCGGTGACACGAGTTGAACTTGCAGGTCTAATCGAAAGCCATTTATAATGTAAGTTATAATAAAGTGAGAACAGTGACGTCAGTGCAGACGCAGGTTTTCGGCATTTACGTCACTGCACAGAGGAAGAGCATACAACAACAGAGATGTCTATTTGTAAGACCAGTAGGACCATGGTAGGACCTAAGGACAAAGTTATAACACTGAGTTTACCAAACGTATCACAGATCAACAAGCAAAGCAAAATGTACTAAAGCTCAAGAACCAAGGAAGATGTGCTTGTGGTGCGTTGGATTCGAACCATTAGCGTTTTACAACTATGGTTAAACCAACCCAGGCCAATCTCCATAAATATCACAATTTAACCAATTATGTTTTTTACACTTCAGTTTTCCATCCTCCCCGAACCTTAGTTTCCCATCCTCCCGGATCCCCAATTGGTCAATTGTGATATTTACACAAAATAACGAGGAGACTGGGTTGGATCAGGAAAGGTGAGAAGAGCTTCTCACCTTTCCTGGTTGGATTAAACTTATATTTGTGCTACTGCTGCTCCCCTTTTCAATGAAATGACGCGTAAATTCGTTTGATTTGATTGTCTGATTAATCGATCTTATCTAACTTCTAATTCTAATGTTATCAAATTTAATATAATCTAATCTAATGCACTTGAATTTAATCCTCTAGGCCTAATCAATAACCTAATCTAATCTTACCTAATCTAATCCAATCGTCTCAATTTTGTTTGTTCTTTCATCTTGTTATTAATTGAATGAATCCCGCACAAATCAAATATAAAAATGCAAATAACAACAACAACAATAATAACTTTGATGACCAAAACAACAACAGCAACAAAACAACAATTTAGCAACAAATAACATGATCAACAGCAAACAAACAACAACAACAACAACAACATCATGAACAACAAAGTACATCATGAACAACAATCAACAAAAACAACAACTAAACTACAACAACAGCATTAACATCAAACAAATAAACATCAACAACATTAAACAACAACAAGAAGTAAATATTTATAAAGTTATAGAATTGGATGGAAGCACTGTTCGATCTTTCTTTGCCATTTTGACAAGTTTCATCTTGTCCAACATCTTGTCATAAACAAGAACACGAAACAAGAACAAGAACAACAGCACAATATCTACAGCAACATTCAAGAACACAACAAAAACCTATAACAATCATCAAGAACAAAAAACAAACAAAAATCCAATCAACAACAAGAACACACAAAACAACAACAACAAAGAAATAAAAACACAAAACATCAACAAACAACAACATCTACACAATATAAAAAACAATAGCATCATCAAAAACAAACAATCAAATAACATAAACATTTAAACAACAAGTAGGCGTACGTGTAAATTAACAAACAGACAACATCATGCAGGAACAGCATCACCAATAACAAACAATGTTCAGTAACACAAAATAAACAAACAACATGATGCAACATAAACAACAACAAAAACAACAGCAACAACAACATTTTAAATGCGTCAATATTTACCACACTGGAAGCACTGGCCGATCTGTCTCTGCCACCGACAAGCTTCTTCTTGTCTTCTTTCTTCTTATATCTTCTTGACACATTTTCTTCTGCTTGTTCTTCCGTCTCAAAAACAGAATTGTCAATGTCATTAAAGTCGTCGTGACTATCGTAAGGCGGTGGTTGTGGGTACCCGTTTGCCATTTTGGGTTAAACACAGTTAAATTGAAGATATAGTTACACAGTTCAACCAATGGATTATATAAGTTACCTCTTTTGGGGTAATTTAACACTTGAATATCTCGCCACTATTCCATTTGATGATCGCTGTCAAAACAGCTTAACATAATTTCATTTTCAATTATTAATATTATACCGTATTGTATTCGACATGTTCTTAACCGACGGTGAATAACGCAATGGTGAATGAAGCAACAGGTTTAATACGAATACTATCACTATCAGCTGATACTACAGTACATGTAGCGAATTCGTTAAGATATAATACATAAATGGCTGCCACCGCTTTAAAAATCCACTTTTCTTCCACCGTTATCTCGTTAAAAACATCATCATCTGAAGCGGTCGAATTCCTTAATTCATATCTCGAAATGAATATCTCACTGCCATATTTTATGAAATAATAACATAACGGAATCAACGGTATAGCCCAAAATGGCGGATCTATATTTTGATATATTCATCATCGCTAAACTATTGTGTATACCAAACCACGCCCGCTATGCAATAGACCTTTACGTTCAATGGTTAAGGGCTTTTCTTATGTAAATGAACAGGGGCACACATAACAGTTAAGTAAAAGTGTTCACTGAGGCTTAAAATTAATAGTCTTGTATATAATTATTTGGGATTTATTAAATATTATTAAATTATATACATGGTTAATTTTCATATACAATAAATTCAATTCTTTACCAAATTTAATTGCATTTTTATCAAAATAGATCAGAATTAAAACAATAAAATAAATTGCTATTATTCTACAGAGATGCAAATTGCTAAAGTTAAACAAACTTGTTTTAAGGCCTATATAAATTAGTCGTATCGTTTTTGTCACATCATCACAATTTGTTTATTCATACATCAGAAGTATGGTACTATTCTACAGCAATAAAACAAATCACTGAGAATCTCAAAAGAAACCAGCTTCTACTTTTGGTTGGCAAAAAAGGGATAACTAGAATACAATTCACTTAATATAAATCTTTATTAAATGTGTCAAATGTATGATAGTGTTGAGTGTCTAAATGAATGTATTTC
Organism: Ophiura sarsii; assembly: GCA_035610835.1. Classification (NCBI taxonomy): domain Eukaryota; kingdom Metazoa; phylum Echinodermata; class Ophiuroidea; order Amphilepidida; family Ophiuridae; genus Ophiura; species Ophiura sarsii. The sequence goes on from CM069452.1 coordinate 54,915,545, forward strand.
TTTATTTCTTTATTTTTTTATTTTTTATTTTTTTATTTTTTTTATTTTTTTATTTTTTTATTTCTTTATTTCTTTATTTCTTTATTTCTTTATTTCTTTATTTCTTTATTTCTTTATTTCTTTATTTCTTTATTTCTTTATTTCTTTATTTCTTTATTTCTTTATTTCTTTATTTCTTTATTTCTTTATTTCTTTATTTCTTTATTTCTTTATTTCTTTATTTCTTTATTTCTTTATTTCTTTAGTTCTTTAGTTCTTTAGTTCTTTAGTTCTTTAGTTCTTTAGTTCTTTAGTTCTTTAGTTCTTTAGTTCTTTAGTTCTTTAGTTCTTCATTTCTTCATTTCTTCATTTCTTCATTTCTTCATTTCTTCATTTCTTCATTTCTTCATTTCTTTATTTCTTCATTTCTTCATTTCTTCATTTCTTCATTTCTTCATTTCTTCATTTCTTCATTTCTTCATTTCTTCATTTCTTCATTTCTTCATTTCTTCATTTCTTCATTTCTTTATTTCTTTATTTCTTTATTTCTTTATTTTTTCATTTTTTTAATTTCTTTATTTCTTTATTTCTTCATTTCTTCATTTCTTCATTTCTTCATTTCTTCATTTCTTCATTTCTTCATTTCTTCATTTCTTCATTTCTTCATTTCTTCATTTCTTCATTTCTTCATTTCTTCATTTCTTCATTTCTTCATTTCTTCATTTCTTCATTTCTTCATTTCTTCATTTCTTCATTTCTTCATTTCTTCATTTCTTCATTTCTTCATTTCTTCATTTCTTCATTTCTTCATGTCTTCATGTCTTCATTTCTTCATTTTTTCATTTTTTCATTTCTTCATTTCTTCATTTCTTCATTTCTTCATTTCTTCATTTCTTCATTTCTTCATTTCTTCATTTCTTCATTTCTTCATTTCTTCATTTCTTCATTTCTTCATTTCTTCATTTCTTCATTTCTTCATTTCTTCATTTCTTCATTTCTTCATTTCTTCATTTCTTCATTTCTTCATTTCTTCATTTCTTCATTTCTTCATTTCTTCATTTCTTCATTTCTTCATTTCTTCATTTCTTCATTTCTTCATTTCTTCATTTCTTCATTTCTTCATTTCTTCATTTCTTCATTTCTTCATTTCTTCATTTCTTCATTTCTTCATTTCTTCATTTCTTCATTTCTTCATTTCTTCATTTCTTCATTTCTTCATTTCTTCATTTCTTTATTTCTTTATTTCTTTATTTCTTTATTTCTTTATCCCCCCTTCTTTCTTTCTTTCTTTATGTTGTGTAAAATCTGAATGGATGATTAACCCACAAAAATATTGTCTTTGTAAGTAAATGTAATACATAAGAGAGGGTCTGACGTTTCGATCCTAGCAAATTCTTTATCGAAGGCAAAACGGGCAGAAAATAACATACACAAAATAGAACTCATACTATATATATAGACAGGCGAATGACAGAACTTCAGAAGTGTCTACATTTGTTATTTCATTGTAATTTTTTATTTCACTTTTCAGCAATCTGTATTAAACTTTATATACATGCACCCAATCCCCTTCAAAATCATTTACAGTCACTTGTGGGGTGAATCACTTCAATCAATTTACTAAAAGTGCTAATTATTTGGACGTCACTTTGGATAGTCTCCCATAGTCTCTAACTGGTGAAACAAGTTATCAAACAAGTTGGTGCAAGGCTAAGATTTTTATACAGAAATGCTGCTTGTTTAAATACAAAGACTCGCAAGACTCTTGTTTTGCACTCATTATGTGCCACTATGATTATGCCTGTTCTGCGTGGTTTTCATCACTTCAACAGTATTTAAAAAATAGGCTTCAAGCCTTCAAACTATGCAGAACAAGGCGGTCAGGTTCGTTTTGGGTAATAAGTATAATGTCCACGCACCCATGAACAACGTATTAAACTTGGTTTGTTATCTGTCAAAGATAGGGTGATCCAACTAAAATTGAACCACGTTTTTAAAATCTTCCATGGTCTCTCAACTGACTATTTTAATTTTAATTTTACTCGTAGTTCATCTCTACATAAACTACAGTACCAGTAGCTCATACAACTTTACTATTCTTAGGATTCAGGGCCAGGCAAAAAACACCTTTTTCTACATCGGCATCCAAAATTGGAACTCCCTGCCAAATTCCATCAAGGAAATCAAGTAAATATTTCAAATTCAAAAAAGGCCATTAAAAATCAATTAAAAATACCTGGCTGATCAGGTCCTTATGGCTGAGCAGGATCCTTTTGTTGCCTCATAGTCATAGCTTTGGTCTTGTTTTTAGCATGGACTTATCAGACTTATTAAGTCCATGTTTTTAGGATTCTTTTGTTTATTTATTTATATATTTGGTTTATATCTTCTACCCGTCTTGCTCCTGTCTTTCGCCCTAATTGTCTCTGTTTATCCATAATAAGGACTCCAATGGAAATAAACTTCCTATATGCAGGCTTTTTAGACTATCCTTGGTACTCATTGATGGTATTTATGTATTTTCCCAAACCTGCCGTACATTTATTAGCAAGCATCTTGCTTTTGTCTTATTGGTGGCAGCAGAGGGCAGAGTTTTTGTGAAACACAGAGCAACAGGATGTCTCCCCTATGCACTAATATAATATAAGGCAAAGATCCTGCAATTGAGCAGGTAAAAATCGATAAATTCTGAATTTTGTTTTGACGGGACCGAGTAGACGGACTATAAATTCAAGTAATATTTCATTATTTTGGTGCAGTTTGTGTGCCAGTGGTACGTTTCTGTATTCGTGAAGGTTTGTAGAAAATGCCTGAATCATATAATTGTAAATATTGGCCGTCATTTCTCGAATAATCTGACATTGAAATGGCTTGTTGTTGTTCAATTCAAGAGTTACAAACATTGCATTGTTGTTTTGTTTTGCTGAGCTCAGCTCAGCAGCAGCTGACTCAGCATCACTCATCGACATTGCAACAGAGCTATATTGATTGAAGACTATCACTATAGGGTCTTAAACTATATATTTCTCCTTTGTTGCACAGTAAAATATTAGAATCTAATCAAATGTTTAATAAGTTTTAAAAAAATAGGCAGCTCTGTTGTGTTTTATTCAGATGTTTCATTCTGTCAGTGTCTGCATGCATGCTTTAAAGGTATATTATGTGATCTTTCCAGGGAACGCCCTCAACATCGAAAAAAAATGGAAAGAAGATTTTCTTGCAGATTTACATTTCTGATCATAAATCGTGCATACATTCCAAGTTACAGTGCGATACGATTCTTAATTACTTCAAAATCATGATTTTAGAGTGAAAATAAACTGTCGGATAACTCCGACAGTTTATATTTTTACTCTAAATTCACTCTAAAACCATGAATTTGAGGTAATTAGGAATCGTATCACTCTGTAACTTGGAATGTATGTATGATTTATGATCAGAAATGTAAATCTGCAAGAAAATCTACTTTCTAAAAAAAATAATGAATAGAGGGCGCTATCTGGAAAAGATCACATAATATGCCTTTAATTCAATGTCTTCCATTTTGTTTGTGTGGCTATATCACAACATTTCCTCCTGGCTATTACTGTAGGCCTATTTAAGCGCCCAACCAGTGCGGTTAGCAAAGTCATTTTGGGTGGGCACTTATTAAGTTACCTTGTTTAAACTCATTTATCGTAAACACTGTCGAATTTGACAAGGTTGCACTAGCGGAAAACTATGTGTGATCGAAAAGTGAACTGTTTAAAATTTTTGGGGAAAATCAACATTGTGGTGTTGCATAACATGACGTCAATGTTCACAAGCTTCAAGTGCCCTTCCGAAAACTTCGTTTATTCTCGGACGCGTGACGAAGACCTTGTTGAACCCCGTTCAACAACGACCAAACATACATTATTTGACATAAAAAATAGCTGCTCTTTAAAAAATGGAAACAAATGTTTACGTTTTATTATAATTAGGCCCTTATTTGGAAATCGTCCATTCCCTGTAAATGGGCGAGGGAACTTCTGAATGGGCTGGGTTACAAAAGGTAAACAAAGAAGTCAAATTATTATTAAGTAATTGTGAAATTTAAAATATTTTGTTAATACATGTACGTTAGTAGCATTTGATTCACACACCACCTTTAACATTCAGAGAAAAATTGAATCAAGAATGCGTTTAATGTACAACACATTTTGATACATGTTTATAGAATATTTGTATCAAATCAAAAACACCCCTCCATTTCAATAATGGTACGGTCCAGGATGAGATGAAAGGGAACTCATTTTACTGCGATGATAAAAAAATGGCGATTCTCTTGTGCTCAGGTAGCCACCGTTCGGACTAAAATTGTGGCTTTAGGGAGTGAGCCGTGACATATGGCCCTCGCCAAAAATATTTTCCTCAGGGATATAGCTACATTTCGGTATCGGTATACATGTATTTAAAGCTGTTCGTTAACTTTAAGGATTGCATGGCGAAATGTATTTATACGCCGAAAAAATGAACACATTTTGCGAACATTTTTGTTTGTTTACAATTTTGCATCGATGCATTATGCATTAGTTGTTTCCAAATAAGGTTCGCCATCCTAGTAATTTGCATATGAACAGTGGGTTTATCTCAAATTGACAATGCTTTGTTACTGTACTTAAGGTATATGAGGGAGTTGTTGAACATATTATAGGGCAATTCCACATGAGTAGTAGAGTCAAAAATGGAAAATTTAAAAGTTTATAAAATACAACTTCAAAGCATGTTTTTGGTGGACAACATCCTATATGTATCCGTGAATCGAAAACCGTTTGTGAATAACTTATTCCGTTTTTCTGAAAGCAATGTTTGAACTTTTGGAGTTTTCTAGGCTTCAGAATTGAAAAAATGACATTAATTTAATAAAAAGTCAATATATCACTTATTCCTTTGTGTACTTTGCAGTTATATGGATAACATTCTTATTTTGTAAAGCACTTGTTACAACTGGATCCGATATTTGCGGGACAGAATGTCCAGATCTCCTCCAATTTTTGTGTAATTCCTATACCAATAATGAAAGAAAGTTTTCTTATAGTTATAGAACTTAAATCTTGATGAATTATTCTGTAATTCTAAATTCAATGCTTTTATCTATGTCCTCAAAGTCCCAAATACCAAATTCTTTCTTATCTTAACTCAATCCTATCAAAACAGTGGTTACGGAATTACATTTGGTAATGGAATTACAATAAGATCACAATTACAGCTTCAGCTTTCTGAAAGCTAGCGATAGAGTGAATATCTAGTAATCTCTATTTATTTTTTGTTTAACATTCAATCACAGAATGCAAATGATACATGTAGGTTATATTTACATTTTTAAGTCCAATTTATTACACATTGGTCCAATATTTTGATTTATCAGGTATTTTCATGTTTTTCGTCCACTTTTAGGTTTTCAAAACAATCAAAAATCAAAAAAGGGCCATTTATTGCTGTAATTCCGTCACCGGAGTGTTATCGTGTGCTAGCTCGTTCCACATGTATGAAATTTCAAAATGTCTGTTTCTATATGACAGCAGGTATATCTCCAGAACATATTAAAGTGTTGATAAACATACATGTATAGGTCAGGACAAATCCATATTATGACAAAGTATGAGCAAAATTGGTCTGAATTGTAATTCTGTTACCGTGGAATTGACCTATAACAAATCGTAAGCATGCTTCGATAATTGCCTAACTCACTTTTCAGCGAAATTGAGTGTTTTTGCATAAATCATGACTTCATTACATTATGTACATGCTGTAATAATATCTAATTCATTGACAAATCAAAAGTGTTGATGAATGCACAATTGCAATTCTGCCTAAGTCAGTATTGTGAGTTAGGCAGATTGTAATAATTATGTATTTTTTTTAAAATGGGTCATATTAAGTCGTATTAGGCCTATAACAAGCCACATTTTACTTGAAGGTATATCCCCAACCTAATTCTATCCAACAAGTACTGCTCCTGTTGTAATTCACCTGTACTATTCATGGTGCTATTCAACATATCGTCAGCCTGCTTCGATAACTGCCTAACTCACTTTTCCTATTTTTGTTGTTTTCTCAAAACTAGATCAAATGAGTTAGGCAATTATCGAAGCAGGCTGACGAAATGTTTGCATATTTTGTTATAATCAGTACAAGGAAATATTGAGGTTGGTAAGATAATATTTGGTTTGAATGATATATCATCTGTTTGGAAGCCCAGTTCACTCTTTGCATGGATCCGCCATTTGCAAGGAGAGCCTCGAACTGGTAGCTCGTTTAATGGAACTAATCCATAAACATCATGTTACTAGTGGTGATACAATTCCTAATTACTTCAAAATTATGGTTTTAGAGTGAATTTTGAATGAAAATAAACGGGACAATCTATTTTCAACCTCTTTAAACCATGATTTTGAAGTAATTTGGAATTGTATCGCTCTGTAACTCAGAATATAGTTATAGTGGTGATACAATTCCTAATTACTTCAAAATTATGGTTTTAGAGTGAATTTTGAATGAAAATAAACGGGACAATCTATTTTCAACCTCTTTAAACCATGATTTTGAAGTAATTTGGAATTGTATCGCTCTGTAACTCAGAATATAGTTATGATTTATGTAAATCTGCAAGAAAATCTGCCATGGAAAAGATCGCATAATATGCCTACATGGACATGTAATGTTACATCCAGAAATTAATACTCCTTTAATTTGTTCATTCATAGATCATTCATCGTTCAAGGCTGGGGATATCAACACCAGTAGCAATGAATCAAGTGGACTTCATAGGTAATGTGCTGTCCCTAAGCTGCGGGGAAGCGCTAGGCACTTTCCAGGGTGAGGTATCTGCCGTGAGTAAAGACGCACAGACTATCTCTCTCAAGAACGCCTACCGTAACGGGGTCAAGTATGAAGTACCTGAAGTTACCATACGGTAAGATGTATATTAGATAACAATATATGGTATTGTGATGCAAAACCTGTCATCAGAAACTCCCAAGATACTATAGTCTGATTTATAAGTGGACGTACAACAATTTCAGAAGCATTCATATCTGTGTGTTGCATACAATTTGCTTGTTCAATGTCTAATCAGACTATATCAGTAGAATGGGTTTTCTCTTTGATTCACAATGCCACACTGTGACACTATATAATGGACCTACATGTACGGCACATATTCTCCTGGCCGCAGTCCGACATACGTGGCAATTCGATCAGCATACTGCGCATGCTTGAAAACTCACAAAATACCGCTAACTAATCAGAGCTGTGAGTTTGAGATTACGTATTGCGCACCACTGAGGTCAGTTGCACCGTTTTTTGGGTTGAGGTTTGACCTGCTGATGAATGGTAAAGCACAAATTGCAGGTAAATATCATACTGTGCTGTGATCAAAAAATTGACTTGAAATCATATTACTACCAACAGAGATAAACTGTCATTTGGGATATGAAGCTACCCTGATTCAAAAGATGTATATTTAATTTTATATATATTTGTTAAATGGTTTTCTCAACAGTGCAATTGACATCAAAGATCTGCAAATCCTAAAGACTTTTGAACAAGTGCTGCAAGAAAAAGTGCAGAACATAGCATCCAGAAAACCACCAAAAGTGAATATAGGATCAGATGGCAAGATAGTCGATAAGAACGGTTTTAACAAACCTGCGAAGGCACCTTCGCAAAAAGGCGGCAAGAGCCCGCCTCATCAAAAATCAGACGGTACACGCAGTACTAACACGCCAAAGAAAAATGGGGAGCAGAACGGTACAAGAACACCTAAGAGCAAAGTAAATGAATCTGGCGATGCGACAAAGAACTCATCCTCGCAAGGGAAGGGCGGTAGTTGTAAGAGATTGTCCTATCAGGATACTGAAAACAAAGGGTATTTGGCAGGGAACAAAGGAGAGATGATGTCAAAAGAGGATGGTAGTCGAGGAGGTGGAGCAGGTGATAGCAATAGAAGACGACATCCGTCAATAGGTGAGACAGTGCATAAGTGTTTCAGCAGCAATTTGGACACCAAACCCTCGGCTTTTATTGTTAACGTACTGGCTATAGAGCAGGAACAGGGTTCCTTATAATATTCAGCTATGCATGCCCTGACAATTGCAATTAGCTATGTGTTTTTTGTCTGGCCCTCCTATGTCATCAGCGTTTGGCCACTTACCAATCTATTTCACATACAATGAAAACGGTTCATTTCATAATAATATAAATGATGATGAGAGAAATAATGTACAAATATGCATCAATTACATGGAATAATATGTGACCCAATGCGAGTAAATAGGCACAATGAGGGACATGAAAATTGAGTTAACTGTATCATGAGAATATAAGTTAAGGGACATTTTGGTACCAAAGTCAATATCATACCACATTCCTACCAAAGTTATGGATTATTGAAAATCACTGTCTCAAAACATGGAATACAAATTGTCAAGTTATGAACATTAAAGTTTTGATTTTGTTAATTACCTCTTTTTATGAATTTTACTTATTATAACTTTGTCCCACATTTCTGCTCTTAAATCAAATATTAGCTACTGCCGCATTGTGCCCCATTTACTCATGTTGGGTCGCTTATAGTTAATACTTTTTACTGACAGCGACAGGTATGCAATCAAAGTGCTACTTTTATTTTGTAACAGTAACACTGCCCATATTAATTACGATATTGCTTTAAAAAAAAATTACACATACATTTATAATATCTTCACCTTCAGGTTCAGCACTGTCTCATGAACATTCCAACAACAACAACAAACCTCCAAAATCTCAGCCAATCAAGATTGAAGCCGGGGGAAAAGGTCGCGGACGAGGTGGCGTCAACTCCAGGAACAAAGAATGCTTCAGCGCACCGACGGACACCAACATGGAAGACTTTGATTTTGACATGAATCTTAAGCTGTTTGACAAAGCTGCCGTGTTTGAAGAAATACATGCGCTGTCAGGCGACGAGGTGCCGGTGAAGAGGAATTACAGACACGATGAGATGATATTGACGGATACAGATATCGCAAACGGACATTGTACTATGAATGAGGCCTTTGAGGGTGCTCAAGTGTTCTATAAGACAGGTACAATAATCAACTTCCTTTTGTAACATTAAATAAACTGAGCAACAGAAGCCACGTATCCCTTGTTTTCAAGGATACATAAATTTAAAATAAAAATTCTCTGCACTAAAATAAGAATGTTTGTAAACAGATATACTTCAATATCTTTATGTCAATAATCTACAGATTAACTCAGTCACAAATTTGGTTCATATTTATGCTGAGAATTTAAATTTGTGGCCTTGCAAACAAGTCCTAAGTTTCTTATATCACTCGGTATAGATTTTGATCTATTAAAATAGATTCATTCAAATCGCCAAAATGAATTATTATATAATTTTGTGAAACGATGATATTAATGGAACTTTTAATGTGGATGACAATTTATGAGAAACTGATGATTCAACTTGTTGATGTTTTAATCAAATTAAATTAGGTTGATTTAGATGCCCTGTGCTTCGCGTTAGAATGGTCTACAAGCCACTGTCTTTTCTCCTCCCGGTAGAGGGGAGGTAGGAGTGGGTAGCAGAATCCCCCTTAATTGATTTGTATTTAAAAATAAAAATAGAATTGTAATTTGTGTTGTGTTCTTAACCTTGCAGTGAGTGGTTTATCAGTACCAAGTATCTCAACAATTCAGCAACATAAGCTGTTCATGGCTGCAGAGAAAGCTGGTCTTAGCTCTGACAGACGTGTAGAAGCTGCTGGGATCAATGCGGCACACATGGCCATGCAACTACTTGGTGGAGCAAAAAGGTATCAATCGCAAAAAAGACACAATTTGATAAAGAAGTTGTATTTTGTACAATTAAGGGTTTCATCTCTGTTGCTATCCTGAATGTTGATTTAAATAAAATTGGTATACCAGGCCTAGAAATTCGCCCTGCAGTGCGAGAGTCCATTTAGATTATCACGGAATAATTTCGCAAGAATCCTGGATTCTCGCCAATTTTGAGAATCTATGGATTATTGCGAAATTAATGAAAATAATATCAAGAATAAGGCTATAAGCTTGCACAACTTCCAAATTCGGCATGTTTGTTGACTAAGGGTCAAATACCAGTCATCTAAGGTCCTGTTTTGGACTTCTTTTTTTGTGTGCACGAATCCACCTGGATTCACACGGTAGTGATTTTACGTGAATCGATTCGCGCGGAAATTCTACCCCTGTATACTATAATCAAGGATGTGAAATATTCCATATGATTTTATCAGAACTTTATAAAATCTTTTCAGTAAAATGAGTAAAGCCACCTGTTAACCCATCTTTAGGACTGGTATTTTGCCATTTGGATGAATAACCCCTCCCACAGAACACATACTAATAATAGTTGTTGTTGTATTGTTTTCCACACCCTCTCGTCCCCTTAAGCACCTAACCCTAACCCACCTGAAATATAAATGTGACATCAGTGCGTAGTGTATTTCCAGTAATAGACCTCATATTTATCACCACTGGGACCCATCTTTGATTATGACGGTACATTGGCCTGTTTATACGAGTCACACACCGGAAGAAGTTGCATTCTTTAAAATTTGCTCTGATGTTATATTTATACATTCAAATGGAATGAAGTCTCCTCTGCTGGTCCAAACATCACTGAGCAAACTGTGCATTATAAGACATCTAGCCAACAAACTATACTTCTCTCCCATCCTTCTAGGTTTACAGGAGATGTTAATTAGGAACCACCTTTTGTGGTTGAGTAGGTAGACCTTCATGTAATCCAAGGACCTTCTGTGTCAGATATTGAACTGACATAGGCAAATATCTTATCTTTTCCCCCATTTTTTTCTTGATTTTGCCCGTCTCATCTCTAGGTTTTCAGGAGACTCTCAACAGGAACCCCCCTCTGTGATTGTGTTGGCTGGTCCACACATCCAGGGGGCCCAGGGTGCGTGTTGTGCAAGGCATCTAGCTAATCATGATATTGATGTGACATTGTACTGTCCAAGCTACGTCAAAATGGTGGACTCTATAACCACAGAACTGTCGCTGTTCAAGGAGACAGATGGAAAGCACATCACTAACGTGCAAGGTAAGGATTATTTTATTGATAGTTAGTTGTGACTATAATCCATTCCATCGTAAGTATGAATGTGATTTCAGTGCCTATTTTTGTGATAGATACAACATTTTTGTACTAATCCCAGCTTCATGTATTTTTGCAATAGTTCATTTCTAGCTTACCTAACAACTAGATGTCTACACTGGCAAACACTTTTACTTCAAATCAAATGAACAAGAGGGATATTATATACAAGGTGTTCAATAAGAAAGTGCAAAAAGATTTTTTATTCTTGCATCGAGGTCATGAGCTTTAAATTTAAAAAAAACCTCCCCTAATGAAGCAAAAATTGCCTTTTTAAATCAGACCGTAATGATATGTGCTAGATTTAAACTAATCATTTACCCTTAACAGCTTTAAGGATGTGTATATGATAGTATAAAGGCACTGCTAGACATATTTGACATACAATTTTGAATGTCAATTTTTTTAATGCTTTTTAAGCACAGTTAATCCTTGCTTCCTAGTCAAAACAACGATGGAAACGAAAGAAAGAGAAATCTTTATTATGGCAGAATGCCAGACCTGACTCCAAATATATATCAAGAAGAAAAAAGAATGTTCATTTGTTTTTTACTCCATGCGTTCTTCTATACAGAATTACCCTCTACCCATGTAGACCTGATCATACTAGCATTAGACTGCCCAAACGACGTCATTATTCGAGATCGTCCCTGGTACAGCAGCGCCATCCAGTGGACAACAACGCATCAACAAGCCACCACGTTCACCGTCGACCCACCAGCTGACTCCTCACTGAAGGCCCAGTACACCATGGCGCTGGCATTACCACAATCCTACACCCACGACATGGGCAGCTTGTACTTGTGCGATGTAGGGATACCAAAAAGGGTATTTATTTCGCTAGGTATTGAATACGTCCCACCATTCGGACATAGGCATGTTATTCCTCTGCGTAACTCTTAGCATAATTGTTTTCATTTGTGATGGATTAATCACATCAAAATGGTGCTTTTTGTTATCTGATCGTGTTATTTCTTGTGCTATAAACACAAGGCAGCTATAATTTTACAATGTGAATTCGTTGTAATAAATTGCTGCCTAATGAATGCATTTATCCCTATGGGAGACTTATTTGAAGATATCACCCACATTTATACCAAGATCACATCTCTGTTATTGTGACAAGTACCACTTTTTGCATGGTTTGAGAGAAAAAATAGATAAACATTTTTGCTCTGCTTAGAATTGCAAGGATGAATCGGCTATTATTATGTCATTATACCAAATAACAAGCTTTCTTATTAGGATAACTAATACTTTGACATGTGTTTTGTCTAATTACATTATTTCTTGATGTAACTGTTACACCAAGGTATTCATTAAGTCTCTCATGCAAGTATGTTTTTGATACTTGATAAATAAAAACAAGCGCACCATCGGTGATGTGATAAATCATGGGAATTTCATGACCCAACACATCCAAATGGACAAGCGTAAGGAAGGGTCAAGACAAGGTATTCTTATATGTTGAATAGTCACATTCTTAGACTGATAACATTAAATTGTTTTAGATTTGACTCTTCACCCCAGCTTGTACATTTGAATGTCTCAGGTCGTATGGATAAGCCTGGGGGTACTCTATTGAATAATATAGACAGGTTTCTGTTGCCAATTATAAAGGTTCCATTTGGAAAACTGATGAATTGAAACCCTTAATTTGAAAATCAATGGGTCTATGTATAGAATTGGCACCTTCTTGTTGTCGATGGGGTAAACATTACGATATCGCATATAAAAGGTAGGTGAAGACTTATGCGATCATGACATTTCTCGCCTGGCTTTTGTTACATGATTTCGATGTTTACACTGTCAATGGCAGGATAGCACAAATTATAAATAAGGTTTATATTCACAATTTTATTGAGAAAACTGTGCTAAAAAATCAATGATTTGTTTATTATTTCTTGTCTAAAATGCGAACAGATTTCAGCTTTCAGTGGTTCGTGTGGTTCCATTTATCTTGGTAAGCAGAAGGGTCCTTGATGATAGCACCTCTCTGCCAATAACATATTTGAGTACCCCCCCCCCCCCCCCCCCCCCCCCCCCCCCTGCCCCGAGTGGACAAGTAGTATACAGTGATCAGGGAATGAAATAAAATTGCAGTGTGCTAACAACACCTTACTTATATTGAACCTATTTAAATTTTATACCAATCTTTCTTCTATACCTTGAGATAATTTTGTATTTTTGGTAAACAAATGACACAAAAACAACAGGGACCAGAAAGAAACTTTCTGGCCTAAACTTTTATGACCTGTCTATCTTGTTATTATTTCTTTCATAATGTAAAAAATCCCACCATTCAACAAAGAGCAACTATGGAAGAACTGGAAGAAAAAACTGACAATAGATAAGACAAATTAGTATAACTATATTTTTTAAGAGTTCAGGCAGGTATTTTTGTGAGAAATTGAGGACACTCAATTTAAAGGTGGATGTTCCGATCATTTTAGCTTTTTTTTGTGCCCATCAACATATTTTGATATCAGAAGAAAATCCCATGTTTTTCTCATTATTTTTATTAAATGTTTGGTGCAAGATATGTTCCATTTAGGCGTTACAGTGTAAAATGCAGTGATTTACTGCCAAAGGTGGTTAATCACCCGGCCAGTTTGTGTACTACTCAATGGGCAAATTTCATGTCACCTTGTGCTTCTAAAATAAGAACTAATAATTGGAGTTATGCAATTAATACTTTGGAATACGACTCTTTTAAGGATGAACCTTCATGTAGAATAGAAAACATCAAGTTGCAAATCTGGCCAGCAATCGGAACACCTACCTTTAATAGGTTAGAAATCCAAGCAGTACACAATGTTTTGAAACATAAACATAGACTTTAAAAAATACATTAAACTCATAAAATGTGATAAAATGTTAAAGATGGGACATAAAAGAATCCTAAACAACATTCTTGTTCTAACAGAAAATGATATTAATATAATGGGTCATATAAAATGTCATTGGTTGCAATGTATATATGCAACTTCCTGGTATACTTGTTTTTTAGGCATTTTGGTCAAATTGTATGCCAGGTTTCCGTTTACAGTATTCCTTCATAAAAAGTATATTCTCATGCCTGTAATATGTATCTTAATAGATAGATAAGTCCTATAAATGCTCTTTTGATACTGGTTTTAAAGCCATGAAAGTATGCTGGTATGCAGGATGAACGCAAAAAAACCTGCTGAAAGTGTACTGCTGATGTCATTTTCAACTTGATGAAATCATAGTACTTAAGGGCAGTGTCAACCCGGCACTTGTTTCAAAAATTGAATTTCATATTTCTCTATTATTTTATACTTTTATATGCATTCTATCATTACCATCATAAGTTACTAATCGGAAGCTATTATTTCCCATTCTTTTGGGTGATTTTAAATTGTTGTTTTGGTAAGTTTGAGTCAGGAAAAGGCGCATAGTTATTTGGCGGGAATTTAAGCGGAGTTCCGCGCTTTTCAAATGCTGCGACAGCTGTTCGATCATTGCGTCGCGCGCTGAAACTTCCCGCGCGTAATACTAGACGCGCCGCTTAATATCCGCGACGTAGACGCGAAAAACAAAAGAGCGCAAAACAATGTCTAAAATGTAAACAAAGGCCAATCTTACGATCATTTAAATTTCAGTTTTCTTCCAATTTCTTCACATTGTGACAATATAAATTGAATCTGATAGTTTATTATGATTGTTCATAATAGTATACTCGCTTTTTAGGTCACACGCCCATGTGTTCCGTGAACATTTAGCTTTAAATGGTGGAAAATGTCAACCTTTTTACTAAATCGATGTTTTCTAGAAGTTCAAATTTGAAGGAATTTTACGAATTTTCAGACAACATAACTAAAAATATATCAAACTATCAGGTAAGCTTTTACTACCATTGTGTAGCGGACTTTCAGCGCTAGGAGGCATTTTTTTATTTTTTCGATTATGGATTTTAAACTCGAGATATGCATCCATTTCTAGCGAAATGTACGCAAAAAAACACGACTTTTACACTTTTCCGATGTTTTTAGCAATATTTCCAAAACCAAGCTTTATTTTGGAAAAAGAAAAAATTGCCTCCTAGACAAAATTGTTTTGTTTACAAAAACGTATATTAGAACAAATTACCATTTTTTATTTTATAGTTATGCTGTCTGAAAAATTTGGGGTAAAAAAATGGCTTTTTGGTTCATTTCTCAAAATTTAGTTTATTTGGTATCACATTGATATCACCATCGGCTTCCTTATCAAATTTCCTTTCTAAAAATGTATACTTTTATGTACTTTTATTCAATATTCTCAAACTTAGAAGCAAAAGTTGATCATCAAAATAATAGGGTTGACACTTCCCTTAAAGGAAATCCGTGCCATGGAACTTTAGCGCTCAGATATGTAGCATTATTATTATACAGACCACTTCTGTATGCAAAAGTGTTCAAAAGTACCGCGTAAAGACAAAATCGGCTTTAGAATGAAAAACAATCACATGTATGGACGTCACCATATTGATCAAAGCTATGACGAGATGTCCGCATCTCTGTTTCATGTATTGATATTATCGATTTATGCATTGAATTCCTGCGTGATACGGTCCAGCGACTTGTTGTTGATGAGGCCGTTTTAGTTACGATGACATCACAATATTGGGTATGGCTATCCCATCAGCACTTTCGACACACACACACCGGGCCGAGTTTCAAATAATCACAGGTTAGGGATGTGCAGTTTAAATTCGTTCAATTGAAAATTATAGTTCTGTGTTCAATTAAAGGTATATGACCCGATGGGCACATGTCTTTTGACCTTGCGCTTCTAAAAATAGAACCATTGGAGTTATGCAACTCAAACTTTGGAATGCAACAATTTTAAGGATGACCTTTCATGTAAAATAGAAAACATCAAGTTGAAAATCGGGTCATCTACCTTTAAAATGGTCAATATACATTAGATAATTATTTTCCTACCATATAATGCATGGTTTAATGAATAGGACGGTATTCCTTTTAGTCAATATTTTGTGTCACTTCTAGTTGGGAGGCAACTTCAGGGTATATTCTATTGATAGCATCATTATATCGTGTGTGTAACTCCAATATGATCGAGTTTTCCCTGCGTGACTAAAGAATGATGTACATCTTTGGCACAGAAATGCTGCGTACATCCTATGACAAGAATACATACAAACTGATATTACTTTTTCTAACTTAAGCTGATACAGAGTAGAGACCAATAGGCTTTTTACATACCAAATCACTATTGAGTAACCGATGTAAACAATGAATACACAAACCCATACACTTGTTATACACAGTTACCTTTTGTTTTTGCAGCTGTAATGCAATGATGGATATTGCTACCTAATTATAGGGTTTGTATATCCAACCATAAAAAGTCTTCTGATTGAAGACAGAAATAGGTTGAACTTTTTCATGGTGCTATTTATCATACATACAGAAATAAATACATACCTTCCGTGTAACCTTCCATTGGTCTAAATACTGATCATAATTGTTAGTATGGTTAGGCGTAGGTTATTGATTGTGTACGGGTAATTAAAGTGAGAAATAGAAATAGTTTCAAAACATGGTTCAAATATGTATTATAGAGTTTATCTGTCGGAAACAGATATTATGAATGAGACTTTGAAGATAATCATGTCTTATACGCTGATAAGCTTTGAAAGATTTTCTTTCTTTTGTTTTTGTGTTTGGGGGGGGGGGGGGTTTTCGGGGATGAGGATGCGCAGTAACCAGATTGACTTGGTTTAAAAAACCCGTAAGTTTATCTAGTTTGTGACCAGTTTCAACAAAAAGGACATGTTGGTGGTAAACACAGTTTAAGTTGGACACCAATTCAATTGGTCTAACAAAAAAAATTATGATATATCTTGTGTTTCCAAAGACAGATTCTTTAAACACTCAATGATCAATTTTAAGCTCTGCATATATGCTCTTTAAACTGATAATGATAACTTAGATTGGAGTCATGCTATCAAAATGTCCATTTTGATGTGTCAGGTCACATTTGTAATAATAATGACAAAAAGATTGTACCACTTCAGCAAAGATATCTCTTAATTTCTTATTGGCAAATGTAATCTTTCAAAAGGAAGTTATTTCTGAAACGATGCTGTTTATTTTGGAAAACAAATGTTGAGCTTACTAAGAACATGGAGGCAATTTTGGTGCAATCTGTTTATCATAACTATGGACCAGTAAGCATTTCATATATTAATTTTCTGCTATACTTGCCTAAAATGTTGAAGGTCCTTTGCACCATTTGTGTTAGTCTTGTAAATTGTACCCAGGTATGCGATGGCACCTATTACAAATATATACCTTCTTGTTCATCACCCACAAGTTGGTATCGAGACTACACTTTTTGGTTAAACCTTAGAAGTTTTCAGCAAAATTGTCAGAAGTTGATTAATGTCAAAAAGGCTTGTCAACTGACTGACATTTTCTGTGGTGTTTGATGATATGGTCTAAATCAGGAACACTTGTAAGGTATATAGTCTTTGTGTAAAGGTCACTTTAAATGTGCCAATGATGTCACCACACATTAATTACCACATATTAATTACCACAGTCTTGTTCAAAATCTGTTGGGACTCTACACGAGTGCATATGAAATATCTGACAATGTGAGTAAAACAATTGTCAGTTGAAAGTGTGATTCAAAACCAGTTTGTGTAAAAGACCCCTCCCTTCAAACCAATGTTGGAGCGTATGTATATTACAGCCTTTGCTATTACAGCCCTTGCTGGAATCTGCTGTTATATGGACCAACACTGAGTTTAGGGAGAGGGACCACTGTTTTCACAGGAAGTGTCCGAACTTTTTTGAACATGATTGCAGGGTTCAGGATTTCAGGATGACCATGGCTACACCACAGTACCACACCCAGTATTGCAATTATCGATAGAGGCTTTAACATGCCTGAGTAACCCTGTCAGGACTGTTACCATCATAACCATGAAGGTAATAGGCCTATTTAGTAGTAAGGGCTGAGGGCTGTGGCCCCAGACTCCCTTTTTTAGGGTATACTTATGTCAAATTAACCAATTAGGCCAACAAGGATTGATTTCATAATTTATTTTTTATGGTTCAATCCTTTTTTTATGTCAGCTCTAGTTGTGGGTGACATCAGTGCGTATTTTAGTGAATGCATTATGATGATATTGTAGAGGTTACTCCAATGCGATTGAATATGCATGATCAAAGAAGAATGTCGGTCATGGTACTCAAGTGCTGCACCAATCAATTGATCAAGTGCTGATGTCACCTCCCTTGAGGATAAGCTGACGCAGAGTACAGCGATAGTATTTTTAACAAGGGGTATATCTGACAAACCTACCACCCTTGGGGATGAGGGAATATTGTTTTTGGATATAAAGTTACACCCTCACCCACCCATTCAGTATCTTTGTTTTGAGGAACTGAAATTGCCATGACAAGCATTGCCATTACAAATACCGTAAGTGTTGTCAATATAATGTTTATTTACAGTTGTTTTATAAAGATAAATTTTGACAATGAGTTACAGAAAACGGTTTGTGTATTTCGTCAAGAAAACCAATATTGGCTCATTCTTTTGTATAAGTATTAAAGCATAAGGTATTCATGAATCAAACCTTTTATCATATTGATCTTTCATACCAATGTATTCGTACAATGTTTTATTACCGTTGTGGTTGATCTGGTCTTTTTTTATAATGATTTGGTGTTAAAGATATGTTAGCTATGAATATTGTTTACAAAAATGTATTAAACATTGTAGTGTAGTTTACCCAAGCGGCTCATAGTTCAGGCCTCCAGTTTGAGTTTGGAAGCTTGAAGACATGTCAAGGCGTGTAACCAGTGCATTATCAACATAATGATATGTTATCTAAGATGCGATACTTATGTTACTAGTCGTTGAGTTTATTGGTTCAACTTTGGATCAGGCTAAACGTGAAAGTGCCAGTATGCAAGTAGGGTTGGCTGTTGATGGCTCGGTAAAAGCATATTTAATGAATTATTTGTTAAAACATATTATATTGTTCCAAAAAATGAAAGAAGAAAGTATTTTTATCATACAAAAACAGTTCATATTTTTTCTGTATCAAATAGCTATATATTTTGCCAAAGAAAATTGTGCTTAATTTGTTTTTAGGTAGAACATTGATGTGCGTCTGTGTTATCACAATTTTCAAATTAAACAGAACAACTAAATCAGTAAATATAAAACAAGGAAGGTTAAAAGAAACAAAATCAACTGGGAGACATTATTGTGTTACTACATAATAATGTAGGAATATGTTTATTTTTCATATGTAACCTGGTCAATCCATGGCTTTAAATTGAGACCAATATTATTGTAATGACACTTGTACTTTTCAGTATTTGACTCGTTTATAAAACCATGTCAGTGGAAATAAGACCACTAAAATTCTCTGTATCGCAAAATGTAATGTGTTTTAGGTCTTGTTATATCCACATTGCTGTGCTTTATGTGGATTTGTTTTCATTCACTTGCAATCAGGTCCACTGTGTTATACTCACTTGAAGTTCCATGAAGTACAAGCATGACAATAACTTTGTATGTTCCAGTGATGAATGTTTACCTCCCCAATGCGGAGTGTTTTCGTTGATGGCATGGCCACGTTATATCAACGCATTGGAGTAACATGTACACAATAGACATATGTGCTGCTGGAATATGCTATGATGTCACATTTGTACTTCAGATGGAATGCAGTATGGTGTTTTTTTGTAGCTTTGATCATTTTGATTTGGAATGACATGTTACATGTCAAGCCTGACAAGGGCAGAAATAGCGCAGTGAAAATACCCAAGATCTCGCTCAATATTTATTGTTCTCTTTGTATTATGTGGATGATGATGATGAATATTCATCACATAATCTGTCAAAATGAATATTCATGACATTTAATATAAATATCAATTACAATACATGTATAGTTGCCGTCATGATGCGTTGGACAAATTCCAAATATGCTGCATAAACCCAGAAGCTATTTCCCACGCGTAACAAATAGTCATTTTCAGCGCGCACTGAAATTCGGCCACAGGAGCATTTGTGCAAAGTGTGGTGGAATTTTGTCCAACATGTTGTGACAGGGGCTATAGTTGCATTCTGAACCTTTTGCTTCCGGTAAACAAGCAAGTGTATTTATGCAATGGAAATTGGTGGTATTGGAATGCACATTGTCACCAAACGCAACCGTAGATACATAGCGCATCGCATGCAACAGACGCATGAAGCGTGCTAATACTGGCCAACAATCCCGAAGGCAACTCTAGTCGTTCTGTGCAATACACTGTCATGTGTGTGTTGTGCTGTTTATTAATATTTATCTTATATCTGTAATCAGTATTCAATACATCTCTCTTATATATGAATATTGATCACATCTAGTACTATTCTGTGCAATACACCGTCTATGCTTATTACCCACTATATAGGGTAACAGTACAGATCAGTACTGCCTACTTATCCAATAGCCGTCATATGGTGTCTCAAATTTAGATGGAAAAGCAGTCAGTTACCACTGCTATGAATATGCATTGACCATGTGAAATGGTATTAGGTTTTAAAAAATATTGTTTGTTTGCCGTAACAAAGATTATGGGTCGGTTGGTCGATCGGCTTTTCTTACGCTTGATATTCTACTGAATGATAAACTGTTTCAGGCACAAACGAAAACATTAACAACAAATAACAAAAATTTCAACAAAAAACTAAGAACCCAGAAATAGCGAACGGGGTGAAGATAATAATGGGTCGGTTGGTACATAATTCTTCTCCTTTTTTTTAGAAATTGGTAAAAGAAGAAAAGTCGGCATGTTTTAAGATCGGCCCGGTTACAGCAAACAAACAATTGTTTACATCTTATCTACTTCCATACATATACAACAATATTCGCACTAAGAAATCAAGGATGTACTAAAGACACCTATAAGATGTTAGAACACTGTTTTAGATACCATAGAAAATGACCTGATCACACATGGGGCTATTGTGAGTCTGGTTTCTAGATTTTAATTTGAATTGTACTTAATGTGAATCCATAAATGTCATGTACCAAAGCTTATGTATGAACATCCCAAGAGTATTGAAACTCTTTCAATGTTGTATCGATGAACATCTATTTGCCTATAGAGTGGCATCATCGCAAAATGTTGGCGTTACCTATGAGTAAGCTATCGCCAATTAGTCTAGTTGTAAGTATTCTAACTTAGAAATGTTATGGTCCCTATTGTGAGAAAACAAATTAAAGCAAAGGTTTTACATGACAATCTGACATAACTGGGATTCGAATCCAGGACCTTTTTGGTTCCAAAGCGAATGTCATAACCACGACACCAGTCCGACTGTCGGTGCCGAGGTAGCAATTTTAATTCTACAAAAGAGGTAGGGTATGGGAGCCCATTATAGTCTATGTGTATTACGGAATAAATCCGTATAACTCATACAATAGAAGTGTTTGCACTAGACTAATTTGTGATGGCTTACTCATAGGTAGAACTAAACACAACACCAAAAGTAAGTCCCCCTCTCAAAATGTCATCATAACATCGTAAGGTTAAAACATTTACCAGTACAACTTAGTTAGAAATAATCCTATGACTGTTCCTAAGTGGTGTTTGAAAATGAAAGATGTCCATGACTTCATGGCTGAATGAGCTCAAATGAAAGACAAAAACTGCCCTTCTCAAAAGTCACAACTCATTGTGCTAATATCTGAGCCAAGAAGTGGATTTACATGGCTGAATGATCATGAATTGATTACACATTACAGTAATATATGTCAACCATCACAGGTGTTTTTCCATTAGTAAGAAGCAATTCATAAACTTTTGTGACTTTTGAGAAGGGCAGTTTTTGTCTTTCATTTGAGCTCATTCAGCCATGAAGTCATGGACATCTTTCATTTTCAAACACCACTTAAGAAACAGTCATAGGATTATTTCTAACTAAGTTTTATTGGTAAAATGTTTTACCTTACGATGTTATGACGAAATCTTGAGAGGGGGGACTTACTTTTGGTGTTGTGTTTATTAAGAGAAAGAAGTATCTCACTTTACTAACAAGTGTGTAATACATGCTAATGCTAGTACACACTGTTCAGTATGGAGAATTGTAGACTAGTCAATACTGTACTCATCTGTTGTGGGTAATCAAAATATAATATAATGTAGGCTTGTTGTAAAACATCTGCTGCAGAAGCTTTAAGACCATTACCTTTTATTTCCAGGTAATCGTTTGTGTTTAGATTCTGTCAGTTTGTTACAAGCTCTTGTTTCAGTTTCAAAATTGTTTATTGCAGCTCAAATAGAAAAGAATACCCAAAATGTGAAATCAAATAGCCAATTTAAAAATCAGGTTATTAGCCGTCAGTATTACTATTAGAATTTATTTTATGCACTCAATTCACTCAATATGGTTTTAGGTGTTTGCCTTTGAAGTGAGAGGGAGTGAAAGAAAGCCCATATTCACATTTCAGCTCAGTTAGTGTAAAAGTGATTTATTTAATGTACTTTACTGTTTGCACATCAATTGTATGATAATATTGTTTGTGTTGTTTAATTTTGTGTCAAACATTTCTGTAACATGTTCCCTGTTCATTTTATTGTTTCGGCGACGGAATAACTACCCCCTGTTGTACTGGCAAAGAATTTTGAACATTCTTTGAAATTTTCAAAAGATTTCAATTTTAATTTTTTGAAAATTTGAAGAGAAAAAAGGGTCGATTGGGCCTGTACAACAGGTGGGGTTTTTCCGTCGCCTTATAGGGAAATTATACTTGTATTGCTAAACAAATTGTACAAATTAATTTACCGCACAAATGTTTACTTCAAGAAAAGCTGAGCTATACCCAATTAACCTTTTCACACAGGCCCGATGATCGATCTTTAGACAATCGATCGTCCTTTTTAGACTCAATATCAGTCGCTGTGACGATCGATTGTCAAAAAAGGGCCACTCCTCAGTCCTCTGTGTGAATCCAATTACTGATGATCGATCGAAGTTCTTGCACATTTTGAAACGGCTGAATTAATCTTCACTTTATGACGATCAATTGTCCAAAGATCGATCGTCGGGCTTGTGTGAAACGGTTAATTACCATGCTAAATTGTATTTGTTACAGTTTTATATGAGAGAAGCGACAGATATTCATCTCTCTCACCATGGTTCATTTGGAATGTGGGCGAATGAACCATGAAAACACCTCGTCCTTCGGCGAAGGGGACGTAAAAACCTTCAGTCCCATGCGCAGGAGAGTCACACCTGCACATGTGCAATCATAGTCAGTGCTGTGAAATTATGTGTCACAAGTTGGGAGTTGATGACATCAGCAGGTATTCTAGTAACCGCATCATAATATTTAGGGGAACTTCAATACAATGGTGCATATTTCAACTCTCAACTTCAGGTTTCACAAAGTGTAGTAATCAATGAACTCATGACTGTCCAATTGGTCATAAATTGGCTGGTGTCACTATTCAACTATTGTTCAATCAGTTCCAAGTTGGCAAGAAGTATGCGTTTTTTATTTCTCCACATGCAAAAGGAATCCATGCACACGCGCTTGATTTTAGCCATACACTCGTGATTTTTGGCCGAACGCACATGTGGTGCATATGAAGCACAGTGAGTTAGTTGCCTTCATGGGTGGCCTCTCCCTTCTATATTCATTCACTGCTGTAAGGTGGATTATCAGTTTGGGACTGATTAGTCTATAGTTGAAAACCCATATGCGGCATCCTGTGACAAGTCAATGTAGAAGTTTTCAGATCTAAATTGTCATCATTGTGGTGGGTTAAAGATGGCACCCACAGTTATCATGATTTAAATTGACAGGGATTGCTGTTATGCCTTGAATGAGACAACTCAATTCAAAGGGGGTGAAAGGAACTTGTATTTTACTGGGGAAAACCTAGGATTTTAAATAAAAAATTGACAGAATAACTACTAAATTCATGAAAATGAGAACAAATATTGTCACTGGAAGGTTGTGTATTGGCAGGATTTATGCATTTTAATACCTGGCCATAGTAGTAACATTAATTCAGATGGTATTTGAAATATTTTCACACAAATAAGCCTATACACTTGAATATGGTGTTTTAATATTTCCTGCATAGGAGAGTTTAGCAATTAAAATCAATAAAGTGGGACACAATGGGATAGGGTGGGAGGAGGGGAGGGTGCGATAGGGTGTGGGAGGGGAGGGTTGAGGTAGAGTTAGTTGGAATGGTGTGGGAAAATGCTACATAAGGTATTAGGTAAGGATATAATATGTTGTTGCTATTATGAAGAATAGAAATCTCTTGTGTGGGAGATTTGTGGAATTTTGTTGACATGGGATTGTACGATGATATTTCGTAGGAGTGGAATGGGACGGAATTGTAGTAGTGTTGGAAATTAATGATTGTATCAAATCATGGCTGATAATGGTTGTACGATAACACTGTTGTATGGTACTGTTAAGGCTAAGACGAGGTAAAAATTGTAAGGCTGTGTGATGCTATTTGTACTATAGTAGAATAGAATGGTTATGGAATGGAACAAGGTTTATATTTACCTTTCAGGGCAAAAGGGTGAATCTCGTATTCAGTTCAATCATAGAATACTTCCTGTGACCAGAAACTTTCAAAAATGTGAAGCGTTAACTTGAGTTTCATGAGAAAAAAATATCAACAATGATAGCTAATTGCAGAGACACATTACTATGTTACATTTTAAGGGGTTTACACAGAAAGATCACCACAAACCATGATAAAATGAAGTATTTTGTTATAGACCCATGTAGCGAGATACGTCTTTTTGCCAAAACAGGGTTTTATAATACAGTAAAGCATGAAATATTCACAGTATTGAAGCAATTTGGCAACACTGGCCATATTTGCGGTAGGAAATGGTATGCTTGCCATGTTGAGGTACATGATGCTGTTGGTTATTCATTGGAGAGATTTGAAAACGGAATATTCTGGAACCTACCTTCATCCCCAAAATTACTTTATAAAATTCTATGTAAATATTTCATGCTTTACCGTAATACAAAAAGGCCAGTAATGAGCAAGTACATTATAATGGCATTGTAGAAAGTAATAACCTTTTTTTATGAAAAGGTGTTTTTTTAAAGCTGTTACGACAGTGCCAACATCATGCACTGTCATACAATTATTAAAGTTCAAGCACAAGGATATAATAATTATTTGTTTAGCATCCTGAACACATTTTTTAAGGACTCGCAAGCAGTCATAATTTATTTATTTCGGTTGTGATTATTTCCCTCCAAGATTTATTTTTTGCAAGAATCATAGGGTTTAAGAACATTGTATTCATTATTAAAATGATTGTTTGCGATTTCTTAATAAAATTTTCAAAAATCCCGTATCAGAATCTTGGGATATCTAATGGTGTTTTTTTTTTAATAAACCTCAAATTATCTCCAGAACATCCATTGAATTTATCCATCCCAATTTTTTTTTACATGTTTAAAATAACCCAAGCAAACTTTTTTTAATTAAAAATGATTTCATTTCATAACAAAATTTAAAAAACTAAAAAACACAATTTGTCAGTTACAAAACCCATGGTATTTTGCCCCGTTAATGGAAAAAATAAGTCTTTATTGTTAAAATGTTTATTTTGTCACAAGTCAAACTGTGGCATAGTTGAAAATACCACGAACAAAAATGTATCCGAAAATGGTTCGGTTTAACAACAATAAGATATTTAGTGTTCCAAAGTTATATCTGTCAGAAAAGTGTTTGTCTATCACGCAAAAACAGTATTTTTAGATTAAAGTAAATATATAATAAAGTAAATAAAAGATATTATACTTGACAATTCATGAAGTTTAAAATTAAATCCTACACCAAGTTTTATGATGCAGATTTCTTGAACTTGCCTGAACTGTAGTATTATATGGTGAAAAGAGTACTAAAAAGAAAATTTTAAGTGATAGATTGACGTCAAAATGGTCAAAATCTAAACCCATCTAAATTTCTGAGGAACTGTGTCTGCATGCTTAGAATATTCAAGACTGCCACAGTTTCACATCAGTGTGAGAGAACAAATAGGCTTGTGACAATTTTCCTGTAAATCTTTTCCGAGTTAATTCTAGAAATTCATTTTAATGCTATTCACCTTTTCAAAGGTCCGGTAGTCAGGAAAATGTCAACGTTTGTTTCCAAGTTTAAGAATTCTGTGTCTATAAAATGTTTCTTTTTGTTGTCAAATCAATGACATAATGATGTTATGAACTACTTTATAATCTAAAGACAATATGTAATGGATAAGATTTTGAGTACCAAATTAGACATAAATGTTGACTGAAATATTTCTTGTGCAAGGCGGATAAATAAATCACTGAAAAACAAAAATGTTGTGTGATATTAGTATGTGTCCTTGTATATGTCCTTGTATATGCATCTACAGTCATCACAATAAGTAACTGACCAGGTAATAAATGTGCTGATAACTCTAAAAGTATAACTCCTACATAAACATATTAAATTATAAACATGTTGAAAAATTTCTCTTCTTGAATTTGAGATATTACATGCTAAGAATGGCTGATTATTAAGGAAGTTACAATCTGTCAAGTCTGATTTTCATTTTCACATTTTCATTTTCAACACGGGGACTCAGACCGGCAAATTATTGATTACTGGTAGTGGTAGTGCCAATCCACCCGTCGATGGCCTGGTTGTTGGATAGTCGGCCGCTGGCATTGTTACGATTGATCAATACGGCACAAACCCTTTACCTGTCATACTCTCCCCGTGTTGAAAAGAAAATGTTAAAATGAAAATCAGACTTGCCCTAACGTTTGGGATCGTAACTTCCTCATTAATCAACCATTCTTAGCGTGTAATATCTCAAATTCAAGAAGAGAAATTTCTCAACAACTTTATAATTAAATATGTTTATGTAGGAGTTATACTTTTAGAGTTATCAGCACATTTAATACCTGGTCAGTTACTTATTGTGATGACTGTATATGCATCTACAGGGTGTCCCAAAAGTCTATGCACGTTTTTGAAGAGTCATATCTCATAAAATATAAATCATATGGTATAAATTTAACCATATTTTGATAGACGAGATTTGGGAAAATATTTTGATACCAAACATAACCCTATTGGTGAACCCACAACATTATAAAACTGGTTGAAAGTTTTTGGCCGTGTGAGACCCACCCATACCAACTACCACACATTGTTGCTAAAACAGGTGCGCATAAATTAACGGTATGAAAGCAACGTTGCGCATTAGTCACAGTTCACTGCTTACCTTGCAACATTAATGTTATTACTAAACTCGGTCACTCACAACATAAATAGGCGTAAGTAGACAACAGCAAAAGTCTTCATTCAAGAGGGTTTACAGCATAGATAAGCGAATACAAATTGTATGGTTCTACGCTGAAACAAATACAGTTCAACTTACTTTATAAAAGTTCAGAAAACATTTTAAAGTGAAACGCGCACCAGGAAGAATATCCATTCTTTAGTTGGTGGATACATTTTTGAACACAGGAACTGTGCATGATTTGTCTCGATGTGGTAGAAAAAAAGACTGGTTAAGATCAACAAGTCACATTGATGTCATAGACATAAGACATGCAGTAGCCAAAAGTCCAAAGAGATATATTCGCTGTGTGATGTGTGTGTTCACTTTTCTGTTATGTTATTCAATTTGTTTAGGTCTGTGTTTTTGCATTAGCACACGTCTCTGTATAAATGGAAAACATTTAAACTAGATTTCACTATAGAAACGAAAAATATGTGTGATATAGTTTGTCATTATGATGGGATCACTGTAATGTAAAATTTTAAATATTACAATTGACGGATCACTTTCCGTGTAACCAACTCTACCCGTCTTTTTGTTAATCTCGATAGGTATGGATTTATGAACTTTATTCCTCCGAAGTATAAAATTACATTTTTGCAGTAATACATATTTCACTTCTAGGGTGGCATTACAAACAGATGTTACTCCAATGTTTGGTATCAAAATTATTTCCCACATCTCCTCTTTCTAAATATGTATTCATATTTTCAATACGACTTATATTTTGTGAAATACAAAGCTTCAAAGTCGTGCATAGACTTTTGGGACACCCTGTATACAATTGTACATGGTGCCCAAAGCCTAATAATGTAGTTTTATATAATTCTGGTTATTCTTGTTTTTTTCTATTAATTGGAAAGTGTGCCTTACCGCCCCCCCCCTCAAAACCTCTTTTCGTGGCATTTTTATGTTATTTTTGGAATCACTTTTTTGTATAGATGTCAAGAAATTCACAGCAATATTTGTCACGAAACAAATTGTTTGAACCTCAAAAATATGAGACACTTTGGCCTTGCCCATCTTTAGTAGAAATACTTATTTGCTTATAGGGGCTGTAATTTGCATCGGATGTGGATGGAGAGCGGCCACAAATATCAGGGCTATGTTTTGTTGATCATAATGCTGGGGGAGGTATAAGCATGGACTTATCAGACAAGACCGTGGTATAAGTAAGTATATCAGCCACTGGCGATAGCAAACCATTTCGGACCGCCTACGCTGATTTCCCTTATCCTGCCCCTCCCTCTGGATTTGTTACAGTTAAGGCGTCATTGTTCCATGTTTTGGAACTTCCCAAGTTATTTGAGCTATAGTACAAACATTAAACGATCCTTTTGGAAGCACGGTTTATAAATAAAACAGCATGGGAATTAATATAATGGGAAATCATGTATCGTATGTGACAGTGTGTTCAATCATAGATTTATGGTTTAACTGGAGCTCTAGTGACCCTGAATGTTAAATGAAATTTCCAATTGACTGTACTTAAAAACAGCAAATTACAGATCGACCACACAAAAATGTGTTCAGGAAGCGTGAAAAAAAATCCATTTCTATTTTATTCCCTCGCAATTTCACAACAAACAATGTAAACAAACCTGATAGAGTTCAGTGATTCTCAGGTATGACAGATGAAGTTTTCTCCTGCTGGTGGTGTAACGATAGTTGTGCAATGATATAAAAAGTTTACAATAATATTTCGTGTGTATTGAGTAAACAAGACGAGGATTCACCTTTGCTGGGAGGTCAAACTAGTGCAAACTTTCGAGATACATGTTACACCGGTATAATCAGTTTCAGGTTCGGTAAACCGGAATTGACGTTGACCTGTAAAATGTTCAGGTTATCACCGTGTTCATGGTGTTATTATTCCCCGGGATCCGGATTGTGGTAAGTGTCATCATAATTGTATTGACTTAAATGAGATTGATCAGTTGTGAATCGTTCGGATGTGATCAGAGAGAATTCCACCGGGGAATTCCATTCCATAATGAATGTGTTCTACCGAACAAACGCAGATAATAGTCATGATAGTGGTACTACGGGTGAATGTTGCTATTCATCAAGTGATCACATTTCTGGATCTATTACCTCGTCATATTGTAGTAAGTTTAGAACCGTTGCAACTTGACAGTGGTTTCCTTTAAATCTGCTTTAGAATAATATGTGGTCTTCTAAAAGTGAAAGAACTTCCACCGTCCCCTATTATACCAATTGTACTTTACTTTGTACCTGTCAGTCCAACAATGGCTTTAATAATATGGTCCCAATTTAAACAAAATATACCTTGATCATATAAATATAGGAAATATCGCCCACGCATTTACATGTACCTCCAGCAGAAATCACTGACATTCAGCAAACGCGCACACATCTAGCGAATCTAGTAAATAAGTGGTACCAAAGTTCAAACTGTCACCTAGCAATCGAGTTGGTACGTGCTTAACACTTTCCACGCGACAGGCGTCTGCAGACGACAGTTTCAAAATGTCAAAAACTGTGTTAAAAAATGTCATCATTATTGAATTTCATAACCATATTTGGAATCACCGTGAGAAATGCATTAAAATAAGTACAAACATGCCTAGTTTGGGTTCAGTAATTCATGGTATAAGACTTAAAAGTTGGGAAAGGTGTCTAATTTCTATAAAAATGTTTTGTATGGTAAAACTAATAGCCGCGTGGAAAGTGTTACAATTGTCAACCTACCGCGGTAGTATAATAACAGAAGCAAAGTCTGTAACCAGTTCAACGAATAATTAATCAATCTGAGCTCACACGGGTCTGAGATGAGGAACATCTCATACTCATTTATGTGAAAATAGAATAGTCAACCCAAAAACTTTGCCTAGTCAACAGACTGAGTGTTTTGCAGAGAGATGCACGTTTTTTGTAAAGAATAAAAATCACCGTTTCGGTCGATAGACGTCCTTGATCAAGGTCTATCGACCGAAATGGCGATTTTATTCTTTAGGAAAAAATAGTGCATCTCTACAATAACACTCAGTCTGTTGACTATTTGATTTTTACCTATACAATAGAATAATATTGATTTCTATGGTGCTTGTCTTAAATTCAAGATTCGCTAGAATCTCTACCTCTGGAGTTATAGTGAGTAAGTGGACTCCTGATATTAAATGATGGCACCTGTCAGTTTTGTAATGTTGGTATTGAAAAAACAAAACACTTTCTATTACCTGTATGTCACTCAATGCTATAAGAACCATGAATACAATAATCTAGAATTGACTTAAATGGTAAGTTGATATATGGGTGCATGCTCTTTATCGCAAGTGATCTTGATCGGGATTTTGATGTTAAATATAAATTAATGATAGTACATTATACCACCTTCTTTAATAAGCAATGTTAATCATAAAAGTGCTTCTAAAACTATGTGACTGCACGTTTTCGAAATATATAGATATGGGAACTCCAGCACAGAGGGAAAATTTGGGAGTGTGTCAGTACCAGTACTGTTTTAATATAATAATTGTACACTTTCTTTCTATTACCTGCATGTCACTCAAAGTGCTATAAGAACCATGAATACAATAATCTAGAAAAGGCTCTAATTAATTGACTTAAGTGATAAGTTGATGTATGGGTGCTCTTTATCGCAAGTGATCTTGATGTTAAATATAAATTAATGATAGGTAGTACATATACCACCTTCTGTAATAAGCAATGTTAATTACTTTTATCATTTTTTTGACAAATTCTCCAAACGTACGTGGAAGGCACGGTTTGAGATGAAATGCGCAAACAATGATAATTGAATTGTGCACGTCGTATAGCGTCATTTTCCACGTGTGACATAATTTTTGATCATTTTTTGATTAACTTTGTGGGTTTTTTTTATGTATATCTTACGTTAAACTTGTAATTTCTGTTTTAATATTGCAAATTTCTGTATGAACGCACCGTCGGGTAGACGGGTGCCGCTGTTTTAAAAGCGTATGTTCAAATAAATAAATAAAATAAATAAGATGCAATTATAACAGATAACAATAAAAGGTAGATCAATACAAATGAACGAAGGAGAACTGAATCTCATTAAGAATAACATATATCATAACAATCTGTTACCGTGGCCATTTTCGGTAACGTATGGGTCTACCCCCCCCCCCCCCCCCCCCGCCATTGCTACAGTAGATTAGGCCTATGCGTTTTACGCTAACCATGCGAACCACTAGACAGTATCTCAATAACCAATGAAAAACAGAGCTTCAAGAAAGAGCACTTTTGACATTTTTGTGGTGAATACCCTATAGACTATTATAAGTGAATACCCTTCGTTCACCGCAATTCGATATCCTGCACCGACTTAAACCAAGGAGATAACCTTGGAGATAACTCCTTGGTTTAATTCGGTGCAGGATATCGAATTGCGGTGAACGAAGGGTATTCACTATAGTATAATAGTCTAGGGTATTCACCACAAAATTGCTCTTATTATAGTAAACATACTAACTCCTTGAATTTAATCGCTCTGTAATTGACATGGCCCTTTTTAAACCAATCAAACTTTTAAAGAGATCATTGGAGAGCAGTTATATAAATCGTCTGCTCCCTGTTCAGATTCGTACACAGTTTCTGATTGGCTCTAATAGCTGACACGCCCATTCTGTAATCAAGGTTCAGGAATACGTATGCCCATATAAATAATGAGCTAATCAAGGTCAGTGCTATTACACTTTGACAGATGTTGACACTGACCAAAATTGACATATCTGATCTAAATGATAATTTTAGCCATGTCATATAGTGTTAATTAACTCGTCGTTGATTAAGGATGGACCTGAGCATACATTTCCATATTTTATTAAAGGTAAGTGCATTTCACAGCAACAACAGTACTAAATAGCATATCCATTCCGATCAAAGGTTTGTCTATCGTTTATGCCGTTTATTTATGTGTTTTCGTATACCAGTGTAATGCGTGTGCCTAGCGCAGATTCAAAGGTAAAAAGGTAACATGATTGTGCTTGATCGATGGCATATAATTACCCGTATATTATATTATGCTCGTTCGTGAAGAAGATAATCATACACAAATATTACAAGAATAACGTACCTCATAATTATATGCATATGGAACCTATAAAATGCTATGTACAAAATGTGGGCATGTGAGGGACCTACATTGAATGAGAACCTGTTATTGAACCCAGTATAATAAATGCTATATGAACCAGAACCTCAATCGTAATTATTATTATATAGTATCCATGACTACATACAGACATTACACACGTCAAGAACCACCACGCAAATAATAAGTATAAGTACAACCACCAACCATGATACACACATCAAATATAAGCAAATAAATCGTTGTGTAAACTGAATGATCTTAAATTAGAACAGAAACAACATCACATATCTTGAGATGTGTAAACACGACAAATTAATATTATTTCTGCAGCACTCATAGACGGTTAGATTTGTCCATTCAATTGATGCATGCTGTACGTGTTGCCAGTGTTGTTTTAAATACTGTTATCATGGTCATTGGAATTAAGATGCGGAAATATCGGTGTTTTGTTTGACCTTGACTATTATCCATCTATTGTTATAACAATTGATATCGCATGAATTAAATATTAGTAGGCCTAAATAGAAATAGTGTTCATGTCATAAAATTGATATGAAATCATAATCATATTTACTACCGCAAACGAACCACAAAAAAGGCGCAAACTGTGTATAGGCTACACCTGTTACACTATGCTGATGATTTTATCGGGATGATTTCTGTAGAATTTGTGTGACAACGACATAGCCATGATACGTTAAATAAGACCACCAGCTGCAATATAAATACCGAAAATGGCAGACGACGTGGAGAAATTAATCGGCGACGATCCCGCGTCCGTAGAAACATGGATGCCAAAATTGCTGGAAGTACTGCGAGCAGACGACAGCCAGTTTGGGGAAGTTGCAGAAACCGCCAAGGATGCCATCACGAAGAACAAAGTCTTCAAAGCTGTTAAACCATCGTAAGTTGTTTACCCTTACAATTTGTATCTGTTTTAACAGTTAATACCCTCCTTCCATTACATATATTCCTATCCTGGTAAATATGACTTTGATGCATTTTCACACCATACATCCATATATATTAACAATTAGTTGTGGACCAGGTTTATTTACTTCAAACACGGACCGGATTTGACCGTCACCGAAACACCAATTTCCCTCCATCGTTAAATAGGAGTCAAAGTTCAGATTTAATCTGGTTGTGAGGTTCTTGTTACTCCACACATACTACTACTACTTATGTCGATCTCGATCGATCTTCGAGATGGCTCGCCATATTACTCTGTCCTTCATGCATGCTTTCATCTCCGCATTATTCAGTCCTGTGTCTTTCGCCAAGTTGTCCAAGTATGTTAAGGCTGGGCGGCCGACATATATATGTCCGTGTTTGGGTCTCCATAGCAGAAAGTCATACACTATCTCATTTTCTCTTCTCATGCAATGCCCGGCAAATATCATCCTTCGATCTGTGATGTTTTCTGATACCTTTTGTAAGTTTCCATACAGGTCTTTGATCGGTACCTTGTCTTTCCAACCAATGTTGAGTGCAGTTCTCAGCATTCTAGTGTAGCACCCATCTAGAGATTTCTTGAGTCTGTTGGTGATGGTCCATGTCTCAGCTCCTTACAGTAGAACACTTTGAACAGTAGCTTGGAAAAGTCTGATTTTTATTTTTCGACAAAGGCTGGATTTCCACACTTTGTTCAGAGCATTGCAGGTCTTCCAAGCAAGTGCTTTACGTATTTTTATGTCATGCTGGCTACTACCTACCCAAGCTCCCAGGTATTTGAAGTCCTCTACGTTGTCTAGGTTATTCCATCAGAGATTTTTAGCTGTACCACTTGTGTTTGGTGAAATACCATGCATTTGGTTTTCTTGACATTCATGTGGAGCCCAGTTTTGAGTGCTGCTTCCTCAACATATTTCAGCAGCTTCTGTGCCTGCTCCTTGGTGTCAGAAAGTAACGCTATGTCATCTGCAAAGTCAAGATCCGTGACTTTCTTTGGCCCTATTCTTCGACTTTGTCTAGTATGGGGAATCCTAGTTCCTCTTCTCTCCCGCTGATAGCTATTCTTAAGCAATGACCAAGGATGATTATGAACAGGTAGGGGTAGGGGTGTCTCCTTGGAGTACTCCTGCTGATGTCGAACAGTTCCGTGTCGCCATCAGGTGACATAACTTTGGCTCTAGTGTTTCTGTAAGTTTCATCAATTGCATCTGTTATAACTTGTGGGATACCGTATGCTTTGAGTATCTTGATTATTTCCCCACGATGTATGATGTCGAATGCCTTTTTGAAGTCAATGAATGTTATGACTGCAGAGAGATTATTGGAATGTATACCTTCGATAATTCTCCTGAGCCCAAGAATGGGTGAGGTAGTGCGCCTCTTCCCTCGCGGAACCCGTTCTGGTTAGTTCTGTTATATGATGTCTTGGCTACAATGGAGTTCAGACATATGCCTCTGTAGTTTCCTGCTTGACTTAGTTCACCTGATTTTGGGACTGGAATCAGGTTCAATATTGCCCACTGGTCAGGGTTTTGCTTTTCTAGGAGGGCCTTATTACAGATGTCTAGTATTATAATCATCAAGATTGCATCTTTTCAGGAGTTCAGGTGGAATGTTGTCCTCTCCAAAACTTTTCCTTAGCTCCTTGATAGATTTCTTGGCTTTCCGGTACTCAGTGTTATTGAAGGCAGTACACTTAATTGGTAGTTCTTCGAAAATCTTTGGGATGTCTTCATCTTTATCAGTCACTACCGGTGGATTTCCTAGGAGTTGTTGGAAGTGGCAGTACCAATTATTGACACGTTCTTCCTTTGTCTTTCCTTTGAGAATTCCATTCCTAGATGTTTTCCTTCCACTAACTTCGTTAATGAGCTCCCAAGATAATCTGTGTTGCATGTTTAGGGTTGCCTTTTCCACTTCTTTTAATTTCTTGTCCAGGTATTCAGAATCGACCTCATCATAGGCTTGGTCGAGTTCTCGTTTACCTGCTTCAAACTCTTGTGCAAACTCTTTACTGTCTTCTGTGACATGTTTTTCATACGCCTGTCTTAGCTTCTTTCTGCATGGCAGTTTCTACTTTTCTATTATAACACGATGCCCTTTGCCTCTTCTTACATATTTTTGGTAGTAGTTTTTCGGCAGTTTCTTGATTTGCTGTGATAAAGTTACCATATGTCACTGTTGGATTGTCATCACAGGTGTCCGTTAAGTAGTGTGTATTTGTTTCTGACTTCGACAGAATATTGGTCTTGCAGTTCTGAATCTTGGACAAGCTTATTCCAGTTGTATTTCACTTTCTTTAGCTTGGTTTTGCTGTTTGATCGGATCCAATACTTGCAAACGAATGTTAGGCTTCTGTGTTCAGAATACTATTTTGCCATTTCTTTCTGAAGTATAATACAGGTCCATAGATTTGTTACTTTCTTTTGGAATCTGGTGTTTGTAATAACTAGGTTATTTTCCATTGCAAACTCTTCCAATATCTCCCCGTTCCTGTTTGTGGTGTCATGGTTGGCAAAAGGAGCAATGTCATTACCAATTCGAGCATTAAAGTCCCCAATTACTGTCAAGAAATTATGGGCCGGTACTGATTTGGTAGTTTCCCCACACACATGGTTGATATAATAGACTCCATGTCAACCAAAGGTTAATTGGTTGCTCTATATGCTCCGAACCAATTTGAAGATTCAGTAAATTCCTGGCTATACCTTGAGAACACACTGAAATGCTTAGTGGGTGTGTTAAGTGCTCGGGAAATATGGGTAGTAAAGATAGACGGGGTAACACTACTTGACATTCCCGTGACATCTGTTAGATCAAGTTAGTGGGTTAGATTAGTGGGACGATTAACAGAATGGTGGAATTTCATTGTTGGTAGCTAGCTATAAAACACCTTGATCATGTTGATGGTTGTCTAACTGTGGTTTCTTTCGTTATCAAAATTACAGAAAGGGAAAATATTCGAAACAATTTCTGGATTTATGTAAACTGGCGGCGGAGAAACGTAAGCTGCATTTTCATCAGCTAATGGCGGATATTATTGAGGAAAAACATCTTATCGGGTGGAAGGTAATTCAAAGTCATAGGCCTACTCTCTTAGGCAGAGGCGTAACTATTATAGGGGAGGAGGGGAAGCCCCCCCCCCCCTGCTAGAAGGCTCGCCACCCTGATGACCTTCCCCCAATGAAATGACAAACTATATGTATATTAACAAACAATAGTTGGTTATGCCCCCCTCCTTGACAACAGATCTGTCCCCCTTATGCCCCCCACCCCAATTGAAGACCCTAGCTACGCCACTGCCCTGTCGCCATGTTTGGAGAGAATTCTCAAGAGTGCGATGGAGTGATTTGAGCAAACGAATCGTTCATGAAACTGTGGAGTGGATGTTTGCTACTCGGAATCCATTCCAAATTAACTGTTGTGGAATGACTTAAATACCTCACTCTTCAGAAATGATATTTCAGTCTTTTGGAGTGGTCCCTCAAGTCACTCTTATAAAATCACGGTAACCCCAATCATCCCTAGACATATTCATGTCAATTTGATGCCTTTTTCAGAAAATGGTTATTACAAAACAAATGTCTCTTTCTCTTAGATCGCCTCCATTCCATTTTAATGGAATTTTTATTATACCAATTCTGCGGTTATTGAGAAACGCCCAGAATGATTAATTTGAAGGAGGAACGGTAACTCTTGTCTTTTGAGGGAATAAACTAGTTTGGCTACACTCTGCGGAGGGTAAATTTGAATACAATATATGATACATGTACATGTATTTCCATAACCTACTTACTATACCTTTACATGGGACGTTCCTTACAGGATCACATAGCTGTTGCAGAAAAACTGATCCAGACCTTTGAAGATCCTCCGGATTTAATTCGGACAGAGGATGATTTATGGTGGGGATCCGACAGAAAACCAGCTGATTGTGAAATGGGGGAGGCCATCGAACACTGTATGGAGTACATGCTTGATGCATTTAGGTAATAAATCGAGGTTTTAGAACGAGAATGCCGCTAACTCACTTTTTACGCAAATTAGATTTTAAGCCGACAAACTTACTCTCTATTTTCAAATCATACATTTAAAATATGTTAACCAAACTCATCGGCCTTTATAGAACGTACTTATTATCGCTCTTATACACATCCCATATAATGTGTCCGATTTATTCTGAGAACACCGTAACTTGCTGGCCCGGTTCTGGTTTTAACTTATTCAAGTACCTGAATATACTGGCCATCTTTTGTAGAAATTTCGGAACATTTGTTGGTGCCATTTCTGAGAGATAGAGTTTTGAATATTATTATTTACTATAATAGCGCCCTCATCGGCCACATTTCCATGTGTGTAAAGTAGAAAATGCCGATAATTTAAAAATGGCTCGTACAATTTTCGTGAAATTTTCACCGTATACTCGTATTCATTAGCGCTACCTAAATCAGGTCAAACCATAACTTGGCCACTATGTAATCTTTTTTTATTCCATAATTTTAATTATAAATCGGACAGTCAAACAGCCGTGTATATGAAGCTATGGTTAATACATTAAAAAATGGTAACCAACAAAACCTTCCGAAATCTTAAATTCCCTTAAATTAAATCACAAATTCCCTTAAATTAAATGAACAACAACCATTGTTGAATGTATGATTGAAACGAAAAGTTCTGCAAAACAAGTACATAATATAATATACATGTAGGCTTCAATGCATGACATGTAAAGACAGCAACAAAAGTAACTCGGCTGTTGTAAAAGCACCTATAATTTTAAAATTGTTACTCATATTCTAAAAATGAAAATACCAGGAGACTGAAAATTTAATTACGGTGATTTTGACACCTTGTTTGTTAAAATCGATCGAGTATTGTTGTCGCGGTATGTGCTTACAGATGAAAAGTGCCCATTTCCATTGTTGCAGTAACTCCTATTGATCTCTCTGATTCAGCGTAATGAGCCATCGCTGTTCTACTGACAGTTTGCCCATGGCGATGACTTGTCCTGTCTGTCTTCTCGGACCTTCTGAGCATTTGGAGTTTTAAATTCATCCTTTTTAATTGTAAAGAAGTACGTCTGTCATCCTCATTAAATTTGTCCCGGATTATGCTAATCAAGTTTACAGCACAACAAGAACAGCTAATCAAAATTCCCGCTATTATCTTCATGCTGAATCAGAGAGATCAATAGGAGTTACTGCAACAATGGAAATGGGCACTTTTCATCTGTAAGCACATACTGCGACTACAATACTCGATCGATTTTAAGAAACAAGGTGTCAAAATCACCGTAATTAAATTTTCCGTCTCCTGGTATTTTCATTTTTAGAATATGAGTAACAATTTTAAAATTATAGGTGCTTTTACAACAGCCGAGTTACTTTTTTGCTGTCTTTATTTTGACATCAGTGACAGTTAATAAATACGATTTGTCTGAATATTGTATTTGGGTCCTATAGCAAAGGAAAAATCATCAAGAAAGTGAACAAACAGCTAGTCGAGTTAATAACTAAATGTTTTCAAGGCGGGAAAGAAATGCAGATAGTCGTCGGTTACGGTCTTGTTCACCATGATATGAACTGGGACGTAAGTATTTGCTGTCTTAATTTTGATTTTGATCATTTTTTCTTCATTTTATGCTAATGTAGGCTACCCATAAGGCGAGATAATGTACAAGCAGACAGTCTCTTGAACTGGAGATTCGGACGGTCGTGCATTTTGATGTTTTGCCTTTGCTTTGTTCAAAATTGTTTCGAGAAAATGTTAAATTTGTCTAAATTTTTGTCAATTTGAAAATGTTGGAAATGAAAAGAAGAAAATAGAAAAAAAAGGTAAGTGCCGAACTGACTGACAGACACTTTTTTAACACTTTCCAAGCGGCCGTCGTCTGCAGTC
This sequence comes from Ophiura sarsii, assembly GCA_035610835.1. Lineage (NCBI taxonomy): Eukaryota > Metazoa > Echinodermata > Ophiuroidea > Amphilepidida > Ophiuridae > Ophiura > Ophiura sarsii. Next base: position 54,954,994 of record CM069452.1, read on the forward strand.
GTCTGCAGACCGTCGGACAGTTCCAACATTTCACAAAACGTTTCAAAATTGTCAAAACTATTACAATAAGCCCAAACATGCCTAGTAATGGTTCAGTAATTCTTGAGTTAGACTTTAAAAAGTTGGGAAAGGTTTCTGAAAAATCTATTTTGTATAATGGTAACACTTACAGCCACATGGAACGTGTTAATAGTGTAATTTCAGCAACGAAGCATAGGATTGACACTACTGAATAATCAGAGATACGGTATTATCAACTGGTCCACGAAATACGAAACAAACGATACAACATTGTTATATCCTAATTTAATATGCGGATCTCTATGTTCATTTATTAAACACAGAATACAGAGAAACTATATCCCGCCTTGTTCACCGCGATGGGAGTGTGGATCCGTCGAGATGACGTTGACCTTTCCGCTGTTGGCACCCCTGAGACAAACGTAGCGTCGCAAACCATCCAGAACTGTTTCCAAAATTCTGGGTAAGAAAAAAAATGCTTTGACATAGGCTACAAACATTTAAGTTAAGACTGTATAATTTTGATAATTGTTTGTTTCTGTCGATTTAAACCTGTTATTATTATTAACACCACCCGGTAACATACAGGGGCGGTACTGACCTGGGATAATTATTTCTGTTGGTTACTTTTCTATAGTTCTCCTACAAATTACTGCAAAGAATTACTTACAGTGTGGGAGTGTTGTCTGGAACACGATCTCGAAGGAGAGCATTTATTCTCTGGCTATGGGCAAGTGATAATGAACATTATAACTGGCTATATAATGAAGGTGAGCAGGAAATTATATGAATATACATAAGTACATAAAGTTATGATACAGGATTGTCCCAACTTACCATCGGTACATTACTCTGCATATATTTCAGTAATGGAAAGCGTGGCATACCACGGCACAGCGAATATTTTCGTTTCAATAAGACTTCCTTATTTTAGGCTTTCGAAGTTGTATTAATATTAAACATTGCACCTTTTCAACGTAACCGTAACAGAAACATCGTACAATCTTTATAAGTATCTATATCTGCAATACCGCTATATATAAAGCCTGGGCAATTCTCTTTTCCATTATGTCTGACCTCAAATTGGAATGTGTTATTGCTGCAGCTTTACACTTCCACTGTCATAGTCGATGTTGTCAGGGATATTGTGAGTTGAACATTATGTAATGCGATGACAATTTCAGTACACAATTCATCTACATGTAGTAGGCCTATGTACAATCTTAATATTATCCAGTATTTTCAACCACATCTCTCCCAATAGCACTACAGTACCGTTGAGGCCATCAGGGACTTTGTGCCCGGGGTAATGAAGATCATGAAGTGTGACGTACCAATCCTGGTCCAGACCGCCTCTGGTTTTGTGACCTGTATCTACACACAGACCGATCTTCTTGCACCCTGCGCCGATGACGTATTAGACGTTTATCTAGAGGGCGATAGTAGCACAAGGAGTATGTTGGGAAGTAAGGATTTTGACATTTAAATATATTTCTGTATCATTAAAGTTTACATGTAGGATATGAGTGACGTTGCTCTCTTCTTTTCCGTCACCGGTATCTGAACACTCGCTTCTTTTAAACACAACAATATGCCGATCTACGTGACATATACAACGAACAACAGATGAATGTCATTGACATGGCCAAAAGTGACGAAAAAATACAAACGCAGCCCATATTCGTCATCGTCCACCAAAATTATTACTCAGGCCAGATATTCACACCGGATAACCACATCTTGCACGCGGTACAAAATTGAATCCTTTTGGTTTTGTGTGTGGGTTGTAATGAAGTTGTTAATGGCAATTTTTGTCACTTTACCAATGATTAAATTCAACCATTGTCAACGCTAATTACCGATATTACCGATATAGAGTTCTTGTTCAAGTATTTACTGAACAGCACTCTCTTGGTCACCAATATTGGACCAATATTAGTTTTACATTGGCGCTCTTCAATTGGCACCATGTTGGCAACCACTACTGGACTAATAATGGGCACAATATACCAGGGGCGGAAAATGACACCCATTGATTTGATATAAATTGCGGCCGCTGTTAAAAGTTATCGCTTCCCGGACTTTTGGCTAGGATCTTGTGCCTTGTCCTGTCCCTTGAAGATTTGTTCCCTTGTCCTGAGCTTGCCCTTTGCCAAAGTTGGTCCTGGCCACGGGTTGGCCGGTGATCCGCTCACTCCTCTTTGGGGGGAAATAAAACAATATAAAGATAGAATTCTTCCTACCAAACATTTCTCCAAGATCGCCCAATATTGGCCCAAGCTTGGCTCATATTGGCGAGTGCCAATATTGAGCCAAGCTTGGGCCAATGAGAAAATAATATTGCGCCAATATTGTAAGCCAATATTGGGCCAATAAAACGTCAATATCGGGCCAATATTGTAACGTTGTCTGGGGGGGGGGGGGGGGGGGGGGCACCAAGGTTAGATGCTTTGGGATTCAACAGCTAGCACTACACTAACAGTATGGGGACTTGTGTGTTGTTTACTTTGCATTTTAAATATCTCAACCTTGGATGCTGTCATTGCACACATTTGTAGCTATTAGTATTACCGTATTAAAGCTTAATCATGTTAATGTACTATCCTTCCTTAGTGGCGCTGAAACCGTTGTATATATCGAGTCCGGAGAAGATCATGCGCAGATTTAGTGCATTGCTGGAAGAATATGAAGACATGCCGAAGAACCAGCGAATGATGGTGTACATGATGTGGGAAGAAGTTGCCAAGAGCCAACCAGAAGTACGTGTAGAACACTACGGATCTTTTCTTTGCAATACACTTGCAACGGGAGGTTCATGTCAATCATTAAGTACCCATTCAGTGAGGTGTTAATCACGATCCTTTGTCACTCCTTTTAACAATATAGAAAAAAGGATCGCGCTTTCCCCGCTCTTTCCTCGAGCTTTCCTCTACTTGTGTTTGGGCAAGAGCCCTAAATAAATTACTCTTGAGTTTGTTGATTGGACGTTGACAATTCTTTGTTGCCTTTTTACCAGGCCATGCATTCTGCGTTATGTGTTTTGTATACGCATCCACATTAACACTTTCCACGCAGCAGGCGTCTGCAGACGACATTCCAAAATTTCACAAAATATTTCAAAAATGTAAAATTATTGAATTTCATTACCATATTTGGAATCACCACGAGAAATGCATTGAAATAAGTACAAACATGCTTAGAATTTGTTCAGTAATCCTTGACATGTTACATATATGTTTATAAGTAGGCCTAGGCCTACCTTAAAACCCTAACGTAACTATTTCATATGAAGCCTCACATTGATCATACATTTTCACATAGGCTTATACACATAAAAAGCCCTCCAAATAATATTCCACAAGTACGAAGAACTAATTTTAATCTTTTCCATACCTCCGCAGTTACTCATACCTCACATTGACTCCATGATGGAGGATATCACTAATCAACAATGTTGTTACCAAGTCCTTTCAATTCTGAGTGTGTTATCGGCAGCAGAACCAGAGCGGTTTCAAGACAAACTCGACGAAATGATTGCCATCGCTGATACGGCACCCCATTCTCTCCATCAGTCGGGAACGATCATCGCCAACGTGGGAAGAATGAACGAGGTAGTCTAAATGTTTGTTACAATTTGAACATGTTGAATGGGAAGAAGAGTGTTTACCATGTTTACCCAGAACAGATGTCCTTTGATCTCGGTCAATGTCACCAGTCTTCAACCGATACATTAGTCGTCATCAGGTGTGGTTATGGGATCTGGTATAGCTGAGCCATCGTATTATCTGTGAAAATAATATGAAAGGAAAACCAAGCATTTGATAGACTAGAGTCCAAGTGTTTCGTAGCTGGAATTTGCAACCCTTGTTCATGTTGAAGGAAAAAAGTCTTCTACTGTCTTTCATTTTGTTCTTTCCCAAATCGTGGTCACAATTGCCAAATAATGAAAACTGAAGACATCAGAAAAAAATTAGCCTAAAGGCAAACGTTATAGAAAGAAATTCCAAATCCACCGTGTGATTCTTTGATTAGATGAATAATAAAAGTTTTGAACATTTTCTGTTTATAAATAAAATTGATATACGAAGGTATTGATTGTGTTATCCAATTTCTGTATTCCTTGTAGCAACAAGCCGAGCGCTGTCTACAAATTCTCTCAAATCTCATAACGAAATCGGACGCCGTCTGGCAGATGGGACTCCTGCAACAAATGAAACGAATAGGAATGAAGTACAAAAATGAACTCAACAAACATCGCGGTCAGATCGAAAAACTCAAAGATAGCCCGCAATCTGGAATGGCAGACGTGGTCCAAAACATCATGGATTACTTGGAAGGTAGAAGGTGAGAATGTAATTTGTTTTGATGATCTTTCAAATGATATAAGCAATAGGTGATAATCATTGCGTATGTATTTTACAAACATTTCAGAGTCAGAGACGACATTCCAAAATTTCACAAAATGTTTGACAAATGTCAACATTTTTCAATTTCATTACCAAATTTGGAGTCACCATGAGAAACACATTACAATAAATTACAAACATGCCTATTATTGGTTCAGTAATCCTTGAGATAGACCTTGACATTTGGGAAAGGTTTCTGAACAACTGTTTTGTAATTAGTAAAACTGATAGCTGCGTGGAAAGTGTTAACACGGTTAATGTCGGTTCACCTTCCAAGCTTCTTGTTACATCCTTGGTTGTCCATCCATTGACATTAAAGGTAAATTATGTGATCTTTTCTAGGGGACGCCCTCAATCCTCGAGAGAAAAAATTGGAAGCAAATTTTCTTGTAGATTTACATTTCTGATCATAAATTATGAATATATTAGAGTGATTTAGAGTAAAAAAATAAACTGTCCGTTAACCTGACAGTTTATTTCCACTTTAAAACCATGATTTTGAAGTAATTAAGAATCGTATCGCCCTGTAACTTGGAATGTATGTACGATTAATGATCAGACATGTAGGCAAGAACATCTGCTTCCAATTTTTTTTCGAGGATAGAGGGCGTTCTCTGGAAAAGATCACATAATTTACCTTTAAGCTTCGTGTACTACTACATTCTTACATTATCTTATGCCACCCATATCCACATATTCAAGAAGCAATACAATTTTTCATGTCATGTCGTAAGAATTCATATTTTGAGAAGCCGTGTGTAATACCGTTTTGCCTAAAAGAAATGTATGTAAGTATAATTATTGATTATGTTGCTGTAAACAGTTTAGAAACACTGGATGAACAGATCCAAGACACGAAGGAAGATGTCAAGAACCTAGACAACCGCGTGGCTACAAATGAAAATGACGTAAAACGCCTCGATAATACCGTAGCCGAACAGGGTCAAGAAATACAGAATGTGAAGAACGAGGTCAACGAACAAGGTGAACGTCTCGAGCAGCTGGAAGAGGTCGTCGATGAAACTGTGGAAAAGGTTGAAGAGATTGATCATAAGGTAGCTTACTTGATCTTATTTTGGTAGTTATTAAGTTTTGAAGAGATTTGGTAATGTTATTGTTATGGTGTCTTCTGAAGAAAGAGGTCATTGAAGATGATGTCAAGAACATTTGCTAAACTAGAGCGGGTCTCGGGTTTCGCGGTTTGTGGGTTTCGCGGTTTTTGGATTTGGTATTTATCAATTTGGCGGTTATTGTTTGAGTGAACAATGTTCGGGGAAGAAAAGTTTGTTTGTTCAATAATGCTTTTGAAATAAATTTGAGGAGTTTGGACTATTATAGTACAATAAATATAGGATAGGTATTGAAGTTGCATATCAAAATGTTCAGGTTGATTCGAAATATTAAAAAGTTTAATAATTTACGGAGTTCAAGTTAACATAACAGGGTCAAAATTGGCACTAACAGCAAATATTACAGCAAATAAAACTAACAACAGTATTGCTAATACATGCATAAATCTGTTTATTTGCCATTTATTAATACATTATTATATGTTATTATGAGCAGACGATCACTAACGCACCAAAATGGTCACGTGACGTATCAAAACTTCTCAATCCCGAACACGACTACGACTGGCGGTACCTTGCTATTCGGCTTGGCTTCACTGGCGAAGACATCCGTAGTTGGGCGCTTTCCCCCGACCCGACGATGGCAATTCTGGCAGAATGGTATACCATTCACAAGAGTAGTGAAGCCACTTACGCAATATTAACGGCATTAGAGGACATGGGAAGGACGGATTGTACAGAGATTATAGAGAAGGCGCTACAAGAAGCTGGTAAGTTTGTGTGAACGCCATTTTAATGGCTCTTTTCTGTAAGTGCATATTTACGTAACTTCGCATTTTTTTAAACAATCAGTAACAATTTCCCGTTATTTTCTAATAACAAACTCCTCCTGCCTTCCTGGTGTACACATGGATGTATTTACGCTGTGTTACTGTGATATGAAACAGCTATCCTGCTCTCCTGTCATCATTGTTATGCCTCGCTATCATCCGTTCCGATCACCAATTATTACGGTCCAATAATCTGTAATTCATCAAGTCATTCATAATACGGTATGCCTGTTGGATCAACTAGCTGCTACATTAATCATAACACGTTATTCAATACCCAACTATCCACAGATCAAATGGTACCAAGACCACCTCCCGATGCGAATGCGGAGAAGCCACCGAAGGTCTTCCTGAGCTATCAATGGGATCACCAGCCCGAAGTGAAAGCCCTGAAAGAGCACCTGGTGCGTGCTGGTTACGCATGTTGGATGGACATCGGACAGATGGGCGGAGGAGATCAACTCCTTGCCAAGGTCAATGAGGGTATACGAGCGTCCAAAGTCGTCCTGTGTTTGTGCACGCAGAAGTATGCTAAGTCGGAAACATGCAACAAAGAGGTGAATGTCTCTGTCTGATCTTGTCTTCATTCAAAGATAAGGATCAACATTGTCTATTTGTAATTATATAATACATACACATATTCCAGTCATTTATTGGTGCATATTACATCATGTGACATAAAATATTCGGACAGGAGGGCAAGCAATTCCCATAAAAACATATTGTTATATGAGGAGGAGCTATGAGTGCAATTATTATTAGGTTTAATGGGAATTCTTTCCCTGCCCGCGGTAATTTAATAAGGATTTATGTATTATCTTTTGTTTATCAAAGAATTTCAAATTACGAGAATATTTATATATATATGCTATATAAAATAAATGTTTACTGCTCTACAGTCAGGAAATGTCTCTGGAAAATATAACCTCGGGGAGCTATTTTGCACCATTTTCCTCATGAGCAGTAACTATTTTTATACAATGCGAAACCGATGGAGCGCGCGAGCGTATTGCGAAAGAGTGAGTTTTCTGGGCATGCCACAATCTTCATGATCGTATGCCTTACTTCCATTGATGATAGAAGAGTACTGTAACAAGGTCATTGCACGGACTGCTAGTGTGTCTGACCTAACCATAAAACAATGAAATAGTATGGTCTTGGTCAAAGATATATCCACAGCTTTGTACGCATCTTTGAAATGAAAGACCCCTTATCAAAGCCTTGTTTGCTTCCCTCATTGCGCTGGTTTGTAACATTCGTAATACACCGTAGATTCTTGATACATCGCACGTTCCGTAAATCTTAGACCATCTGAGACGGACAATTTCAGAGAGAGAGAGAGCGCCATCATCCAATCATTCCATAAAGCGTTGAGCTTAGCAACCCGAAGAGTGATCTTTGCATTTGTTTATGTATTGTTTGTGTAGTATCAAAAACCGGTCCATTGCCTCATGCTGTTGGTATTGTCTCGTTGGTAATCTAATATACTTCTGACTGTTACAGTCCTTGTCTGGTAATATCTTCGTAAAAATATACTACCTGACGTTCTTTTTACCTAAAGGTGAATCTTGCCAACCTTCTTAATAAGCCCATCATCCCCATCCTCATCGACAAGATGCCATGGCCACCTGAGGGATCCATGAGTCTCCTCTTCGCTCAGCTACTCTACATCCAGTTCTTTAACGACAATGAGTACCTCCGCGGAGAGAAGTTTTGGGAAGACGCTAAATTTGCCGAGCTCCTGGCCCAGATTAACTATCACGCTGCTCCCGATCCGGATTTGATCGCTGATGGTAAGATGAACCATATAGAAGATCTGTAGACTGAGTCCCTACATCACTCTGCATTGCCGCCATCTTTAAAAATTGCGGTCCATTAAATACCTTTAAAGGGATCATCTTTGGATATAGGCAATTGTACCCGATATTTAAAAAAATCATTTAAAACCTTTAATTAACCAAAGTCCGCATAATTTAAACTCGTCCATTTTATTGCAAGGATAATAGGTTGAGTGAAGGACTCTGTATCTCAAAATAAACGGACGGAGTTTAGTGACTTTGACGTTCATGTCGTATTGTTTTCGTTATTCATTTTTATTTATGATCATGGTTTGACAGAATACCGGAACTGGATACCGCAAGTGGAAGATTCCCCTCAAGAAGTTAAGAAGAAGGAGAGTATTGTGAAATCGGACGATAACATGAACGAGATCAAACAAACATCTGAAACACTTCAGGTAATGATATTTCTATCTATTTTATCAGTGTAGAAGCTAACACGTGAACTGGGGAAATGTCAAATTCGTATGCTTCATTAAAAATGGACATCGAGCAATACATACTTTTTATCTTCATCTTTAAGCTGTTCATACTCTTCATTTAATTTGCAGACTTTTTCTGAAGACTGTCCAGAAGTGTTCATATCCTACCAGTGGGGCAAGCAACCTGAGATTAAGACGTTGTACTCACATTTGACAAAGCTTGGATTCCATTGTTGGCTAGATATCAAACAGATGGGTGGTGGTGATCCGCTTTACACCAAGATTGATAAAGGGCTCAGGAAAGCTAAGGTCTGTACACAAACTAAATTTAGTTTCAACGAATTAGTTACGTCACGCTTTCAGGTACAGAATGTACACAAGCATTTAGTTCTCATATTTGTGAACACGTGTCATGATTGCTTCCAACGCATCAAGTAGGTGTACGCATTTTAACTAGCACAGAGATTATACAATAACGCATTTACGTCACTGTCTCGAGGAAGCGAAGTGTACTATGTTCTGCGCATATTTCGCTTCTTCGGAAACATTCACCATCTGCACAGAAGGCACATAAACTTATATAAATTCCATACACTTTAGAACGTCTGTCTAATGTACTCACATTTGAACGCTGTACTCACATTTGAACGCTACACACACTATAACGACACCTGGAATCAAAAGGTGATTTCATAAACAATAGACACCGAAGTCAATGATTGTAAGGGAGCACATCAAAACTCGACCGCGCGGCAACCGGCGGTTCCGCCCGGTTGGACCGCATATCATTGTTTAGAACAATAGAAACCGGCTGCAACCTCACGGAAATGCACGGAACCGGCGGTTGCCGGGCGGTCGAGTTTTGATGTGCTCCCTAAGGTCATGAAGGTAGTGGTGTAAGAATGGTAAGGACAATTGATAAAGGCGCACACACAATCTGACATTTGTCGTGCGAAAATTTCACCATTGTTTCAAGTCAGAGCCATTGTCGTCTGCAATTAATGGCGCAGTACTGTGTTTAATATCCCAACAAGAACTTTTTAAATTAACATAATTATTCATTGTATGCACATCTTCTTGTATAGCTTTGTATATATAGCTATATCTGTCATTAGATTCATGGTATCAAATTTAGACTTTGGCATAGACTCTTGCTACATATTGGTCGAATTAACCAGTCGTCCATACTTATTTAAGGGTGTGCAAATCTTTTTTGTTACACGCGTCATCATTTATCGTCTACCTTTGCATTACCAGGTTGTCATCTCGTGTGTTACTTCCAAGTATGCATTGTCTGCCAATTGTCGTCGTGAAGTGAGTTTATCAGACGCACTCCAAAAACCCATCATACCTTTATTAATGGAAGCTGGCATGTCTTGGCCTCCAGAGGGCCCGATGGGCATGACTTTGACACAACTCTTATACATCGATTTTACTGAACAATCGGATCAGGGTGATTTTAGCGATGACAAAATTGACGAGCTTGTCCGAAAGATCAGGGAACATGTTACTCCTAGTTTGCCAACAGATAATTGTACAGTGGTGGCAAAGGAGGAATCGCCCGAGAGCCAATCAGCGGTGCCGAGTTCAACTCCTGTTGTTGAGCAACAGACTGCGCATCATGAAATAACGCCATCTGAGGAAAATCCTACCAAGAAAAGTCCGAAAAAGCATAAAAAGAGCCCGAAGAAGAGTGCGAAGAAAAGCCCGAAGAACAGTCCTAAGAAAAGTCCAGTGAAGGATCGATCGCGAAAACAAACCAGTTCAAAGGCATGTGTGATACTTTGATGTACCGTATATGGGAAAAGCATTACTTATATATTATGACTAATTTTAGAATAACTTTGGGCATGTGCACATATTACAACTCTAATTTAAATATATGTCATCGTTACAACATGGTGGGTCGGACGAATGCAGCAGCCTAACACTGAATGACTTTCTTTTCACCATTCCTGGCAATACCAGGAATTTGAAACTCAAGGTGGGAAAGGATGCTGTGAAACCATCGGTGGTGAAACTGTGCCATAAGATTCTAACAGTTTTAAAATGCCTCAAGGATGACATTTTGCGCAGCGAGCGTTTAAAATATGACCAGGAACACCAATTAAGTTAAATCAAAACAATAGTTTTTGCCGAGACGCCGAAGCGTTGCGGCACATTTGAGACGAGATATCTCAGTAAAGTCCACTCAGCACCACTGTCAATTTTTAGTTTGGACGAAACAGCGTAAATATTAAAATTGTTATATGTTTTGGCCAATGAAAGGGATTGTATCAACATTTGTTTGGACTGTTTTATCAAAGACATTCATATATAAGAATTTCTGATTGAATGAGTCAATAAGACATCCAGGTTTATTCTAGCTTTCAACCAATGCTTATGATTGTTTGAGTCGCGCTTCATGGAGTTGATGGTGTATTATTTATATTCAATTGCCGTCATTCGATTGAAAAACAGTGGTTAACGCTTTACAGCAAATGGAAATTAATTTAATTAGTCATGATCAACTTAATTTAATGGTCTGAATTTATTAAGAAATTGTGTTTTTTTATTTTATTTTTTTTATTTGAAAATATTTATAAGAATTATAAATAATTTGTATCGCATACAAAGAATATGTATTATTATAGCTTATACTTTGGCGTCTCGGACAGTTTTTTAGAAGACCTTGTTTTAAACGTTTCCACAGTGAAAACACTCGTGCTTTATTACTACTTGCAATCATATATACAATTAATCCAAATTATAATATACGTAATTTACTAAGATAAAGTGTAGCAATTAAATAACACTCAAAACAATAATGATACGAGGATCATTTAATAATAGCTTTTAGAAGTTATACTTTTTTATTGTTAACGTTTGTATTGCTACATGATGAATTTTCATGAAGAAAAAAATGTTGACCTTTGACTTTATAAGATTGCTTCTCAATAATCATACGTGGGAATAGATCAAACGATGAAATATATGTGCGATTATTGACTTTTTTCATATGAATACTATCATATAGGGCTAGATACCTTTTTATCTCATTCGAATCACATCTGAGTTCCACCCCTCTTGTATCTGATCCGACAGGTGTATTAACACTTTCCACGCGGCTATTAATTTTACCATTACAAAACAGAATTTTCCGAAACCTTTTCGTAATTTTCAGAGTCTATTTAAAGGCTTATTGAACCAATACTAGGCATGTTTGTACTTAATTCAATGCATTTCTCATGGTGATTCCAAATATAGTAATAGAATTCAATAATTTTGACATTTTTGAAACATTTTGTGAAATTTTGGAATGTCGTCTGCAGCCGCCTGCCGCGTGGAAAGCGTTAAAACTATAGCAGATACTAGATAGTACCTTTTTGAAATTTTGTCTCAGGATTTAGCTTTTAACATCCCCAAAAGCTCATAACCCACAATACTAGGTATCATATTGTTAACATTTCAGTATGCTTTAAAATGACTCCAACCCCGTCATGATGGCATATAATATTTGCTTTCAGGGTTTTTAAAATCAAATTTGTGTTTTCTTATCAAGACGTTGACCAAAATCTATGACATAAGTTATCGCCTATCGCCCCCTCCCCACCCTCGGACCTTGACGGCTTACCGGTAAGGTAATACCCTCATTTTTCCAGTTAAAATTAGTGCAAGGGATGTAAAAGTAATTTGAGCAGTTTCTTCTCTGGACTGGTGAGTGGTGTGTAACCAATTGAAGTAGGGGTGTCAACGTTATACTGGACCTTTTTAGTTTTAAAAATACCAATATTCTAATAGTATTATGTGGAGAACGTTAAAAACGTCATACTGAACCGTTTTAATGTTAAAAATCACAATTTTTGCGCGCTTCGCGCGTATTAGTTTCAATGTTTCAATATTTAAGCTTAACAAGATGGTTGTTTTTCTGGACCATTTTAGTTTATACACACTAAACATTTTTGCGCGCATACAGGTTTGAACATTATAATGGGTCTCAAACCATCCTAATTCTTCTTGCTTCAGAATGCTGAATCTTTGCTTTAAATTAAAATGCCTTAAATCCAGGGGCTTCCAGAGGGGGCCCTAACACGGGCCCCTGGACCCCATCCACTCGATGTGGAAGTTGTTTAAGTTTAAATTTGATGTGCACATTTTGTGATTGGATTTTACTCCTGTTACCTAAATAGTAATACCTATATGCAGGAGTAATTGTTTTTTAGTTAGTAGGCATGTAAGAAAATACCAAAATTACTGCTTCAGAATGCTGAATCGTTGCCTTAAAAATACCGAAAACCCATGACCTTCCAGGGGATTCGCCCATGGACCCCACCAGACCCCATCAGACACCCGCTGGTCGCTCCACACGCTTTGCTCGCTCCGCTCACAAGGATACGACATTTGCCCCCCCCCCCCCCATCAAAACATTCCTGGATACGCCCTTGATCCAAGGTCCAGGGGCACCCAACGAGGTTTCCTGGCAAATATCTGCTCCTCAGATGTTTCGAATCGGGTTGGTTCTTTTTTCTTATCAAATGAATTCCTGTCTGGCAAACGATTTTTGAGTCATCTAGACAATCTAGCTGGCTGGCAAGTTTTAAGAAAGGAATCCTGGCTAGGACGTTTTCAGGGGACGATTAGAATCGATTGAGTCTTACAATAAAGAGCGCCCTCAATTTAAGAAGTGGTCTTTATTTACTTCAGGAACCTCCCAGAATAGGCCTAAACTATAGGGTGCGCACTCAATGAATGGTTCCAGCCGGTGTTGGATTCGATCCGAGTAATTGCCTGTGATTTATAATTTATATTTAGCCTTAAGAAACAGAATGATGAGTTGAAGCTTATCATTTCCTTTTATCCAGTTAACTTCATATCTAGAAACTAGAAAATCCGCCAATAAGTATGTTTTGATGTGATGGGTCACATATTCCCGACATGTATCATTTTCGGTGATTAATATACCTGGCTGATAAAATGTTCGCGAATTATCCTAGCTGGTGAATGTTTGGATTCGTGTTAATTCTGGCTAGCTAGCAGATTTTTCATCGATATCTGTCAAATTTAACATTTTAAGTGCCCCTAGCTGGGAAACATAATTGCTAGTACGCATACTAGCTGGCTCTGAGGAGCAGTTAATGTTTATTTTTTCATTAAAAAGGGGATTTGTTTAGCTTCTTTACATAAAACCATGTTTAATATGACTAAAATAGGTATTGTAACCATTAGAAACCCATATCATGATCAAATGTACACACAATTTCCAAATATAGGCCTACACCTAGCACATAAAGTCCAGGTGCTTTGAGGTTGGCTAATTCAAAATATATAATCGGTACCAAAAATCTTCTCCGCCGTTTGATACCTCATTCATTAAAATCGAATGGATACTTTTAAAGTTATGGCGATTTCAATGACTGCGCATAGCAACAGCAAAGTTGCACTAGGTATTGGAAATCATTAATTTGTGTGTGTTGTCCGTGAAGGTCGGCAGCAATGATTGTGAAGAACTAGGAAACGAGTTTAAATGATATTGTTCTTCTGCCAGGGAAATTGAGTCCGCCGCTTCTTCGTGTAGGCCTACTGGCGTAGTTTGCACTACTTTCCCGAAAGAAACCATGTTGTATTTGTTTTATTACACCTCATTACATATTTCATTTTCTAAACTAAATTAAAAATCGAAAAAAGCTTACGTTGCTCCCGCGTAGGCTCGTAGTCGTAGTAGTAGTCTTATGCCTGCCTACCTACAGTACACACAGCAAGCCAAGAAGGGGTGGACTCAATTTCCCTGGCAGAGGAACACTATCATTTAAACCCGTTTCCTAGTTTTTCACAATCATTGCTGCAGACCTTTACGGATTTTGATGCAGTATAATTATCCAAAAGAAGCCTAAAATCAGCGTCTGTTTAGTTCGCGAATTTCTTCGGCAGATGTTTTGCAGACGACGCCATGTTTGTTGTTGTCAAGCAACCTCGTACTTGGCGTCACCGTTTAACATGTACGCAATATTCATAGGCTCTATAATTGATTCGGGTGACGGTGTTGATCAGCGGGAAGTAGTTCAAAACTATCGCATGTTTGGTAGTACAATAAACCTAATTATATAACCCATGAAAATATTCTAGACATCTGATTGGTGGATAATACATTACACAACACAAAATATGTTGGCCTATTTCATGCTTGACGTCATTCCCGGTCATTTTGTGTCTTTCAAAAAGTACTATTGACCGGGCGGTCAATAGTACTTTTTGAATAGACCAAAAATGCCCTCCCTCGTAGGCTCGTGCGATCCCGGCATGGAGCGTCTTGAGAGACCCTGTATAAAACCTGAATGTGATCGTCATTCTACATAAAGTTTTCTCTAATTTCTACAAATCTAGAAGGCCCGCTAGAAGGCCCTACTCGGTATAAACAATAAATCGATTCCACCACCATCTGCGTGTACGGACTCCGCTCAGTGCACAGCAAAAGAGGAATCGCTTCAAAACAAGTAAACAAGTCGTCTGCATTGCATTATTAATATTATTATTTGGCACAGATCTTTTATCGGCTGAATTAACATTTCATTGAATCTTAGTCATGAATATTTGTTGTCAATTCACTTGAGGTTGAGGGCATTCTGCAACGAGGTCTAGACCTCTATCGATGAGATGAGTTCAGCATCAGAGTAATTATTCCTCGGCGACTTGCTCGGAGTAAACTAACTTTAAAAAGTAAGCTTATTTTTGATTTTGTCGAGAATCGACTAGCATATTCACTAAGAAAGATGTGTTCAAGTGTGAATATTTTCATGCGTTATATAAAACAAATATAGACTGCTCTTTATTCGTGAAATGGGGTGAAATATTGTCCCTCGGTGATCTGGAGACCGTAAGCCTACTATTTTCCCTCAGCCGGACAT
Source organism: Ophiura sarsii (assembly GCA_035610835.1). Classification (NCBI taxonomy): domain Eukaryota; kingdom Metazoa; phylum Echinodermata; class Ophiuroidea; order Amphilepidida; family Ophiuridae; genus Ophiura; species Ophiura sarsii. The sequence continues at coordinate 54,970,462 of CM069452.1, forward strand.
TTCCCTCATGAGCAGTCCATATTTGTATAACAGACATTCGGTAGGTATTTTTATTTAACCGACTAGGTTAAAAATGAACAAATCAAAAAAGACTATACCCTTATAAATATGTATAAGGTGTAATAACAGTTTTTCTCGGCTTAGATAGAGTAGTCCTAAGGTAGGACTGTGATGTACATGTGTCAGTGTACTGTGTATGGTTGGTGTAGGGGGATTGGTGAAGGGGGATTGGTGAAGGGGAGGGGACCGTAAAGAGTGGCTCTGAAGCAGAGCTAAGTATGAGCATGAACGACTGGTGTAAATGTGGTTTAGTGTTGGTGAGCATTGTTGAACGTTCTCTAATTACAGAGCAGAATTGATTACTATCAATGGTAGACCTACACATGGTATTACACAGTAAAGATGGTTAAACTGACTCTATACCAATGGTTATACCAGTTCACAAACGCAAAATTACTCTTCTAACTATCAGTTATATAGTCATTTTAACACTGGTATTTGTTGGTAGAACAAAAGCATGAACGACTGGCAATGAACATCGGTACGGGGTTTATGCCTAATGTGTTGAAATCACCAATTTCTCCGTAATTATTAAACCGAATCTAATGCGGTTTTCTTTAAATTATAAGCATACTATAATTCAACTTTCCTTTTCCTTTTGAAACAGTCCATTCCGACACTTATTTAGGAAGTTGCAGTACACTCACCTAAAGTCATACAGTATTGTATTTTTGGGATATCCTGTAGTGGGACCACGACCTAAGACCAAGTTCATGTTCGTGTGTTAACTCTATAGTAGTGTGTGTTGAATCTGACAAACGGGGAATTACCAAAAAGTAATTTTAGTGTTTGAAATCATCCCGGAAATCATCAGGCGATATTATTTTCTACCAATCAGATGCTGCCATTTGGTGAAGGTCTCGACAATAAAAATAGCCGTAACCATTGACTAGATAACAATTATCTGGATTTACTTCTGTATTACATTAGCGCCAACGGAATATGTTTTACTTTCAACAAACCACTGCGATATGTGGAGGCAACGTTATTCTGTGACTGTGATTACACATTGACTTCAAAATCTACACTTAATTGGGTAAGTTCTTAAGTTTCGTGTGGATCATTACATTAGGCACATTCTAATTTTAAAACCCCCTACATCCATTTCGGCCAATTTGAGAAACAGCAAAAGCGAAATTTAATACAAAAGAGCCCGCAAAAGAGCTGATACTTGTTTTAGTATCATTGTGCTAGAGATATGGGATTTCAAACCAGTGTGTTAGTCTATTATAACGTTGAATTACGCGATATAATCAGTCAACAGTGTCCACAAGACTTCGCCTAAAATCATGTTCGACACAAATCTCGGTATCTTTCTTGGTTCTTGGTTCATAACAACAACAATATGTAATCAAATGATCCCAAATTTCATATTTAAATATAATAACACGTTCTTGACCATCAGTGAAAGCGTCAACATCAAGCTCCAAAAATAACGCTAACTTTTTAATAAGCTTATTTCATTATATTAGTATTTCGTTTCCTGGATAAGTCTCCCCAGAGTAAAAATACTGTACTACATGTACTTACTTATAGTCAAAAGAGGCCCATTATGTTTTCCAAACCATAATGAAATTTTGTACCTTTTCAAACCATGTAAGAATAACATATTTGTTAGTAACTTTGTGTGAACAAATAAAGTCATATTTTCCAGTTTAAAAAAATAGTACCATAATACCACTTTCCAAATTACATAATTATATGCTACCATATTACAAGACAATTTTTTTTTTAACATTCAAATATCCGACCAGCTCTAGGCGTGCCTAGTCTTGTTTATAGTACGACGAGTCTATAATCCGACGCCTCTACATTACGAAGGTTCTGTAGTACAACGCGTGTAAATTCACCATTCGATAGTTCGAATCAGATAAAAGGTTCTTTAATCCGAAAAAGGGTTCTTTATTTATACGAAGGTTCTCTATTCCGAAAATAAAAAAGTGTCTAAAGTCCGACGATTTTATCCGAAAATGAAATAGTTCTATAGGCCTAATCCGAATTTCTTTAAATGGTAAAAAAGGTTCTCTAGGCCGAAAAAAGAAAAGGTTCTATAGTACGAATATTAAAAAAGGTTCTTTAATCCGAATATTCTGAAAGGTTCTATAGTCCGAAAACTGGAAAGGGTTCTCTAAATTAGAAAGTTAAAAAGGTTCTCTAGACCGAATTTAAAAAAAGTTCTATAGTTTGAATTTTCAAAAGGGTTCTCTAGTCCGAAAGTGTTTCACTGTTCTTTAATCCGAATCAGAAAAAATGTTCTATAATCCGGAATTTGAAATAGCGTACTTTGCAGTGTGCCCTTAAGAAATAACGGGAAAGCTCCTTTTGGAAACATTGCCTGTATTATAAAGAATCTATATAAAAAGAATCGAATCGGAAAGTGTTAGTATTAAGTGAATTAAAATTCAAAATAATTTGTCGGATTAGAGGACCTTTTTACCCATTTTGACTAAAGAACCGGCTATAAGATTCGGACTATCGAACCCGTTTAAAGATTCGGACTAAAGAACCTTTTTTTAGAATTCGGATTAAAGAAGCTTATTCAATATTCGAACTAAAGAACCTTTTCAAGTATTCGTATTTCCGAACCTTTTTCAATAATCGGATTATAGAACATGATCATAGTATTCGGATTATATTACCTTTTTCATTTTCGGACTATCGAACCTTCGCACTATAGAACCTTTTTTTTCGGACTATGGAACCGTCGGACTATCGATAAGTCACCGTATGAAGATGCCAACAAAATAAAGAAATAAGTAAGCAACTCATCTGCTCATACGATAGCATGTCAACATATTTATGAAAATGTGAACTAAAAGTGCTGATTCACTAGTAGGGGCACGCAAAGATTGGCGATAAAAATGAAATTTGAAGACAAAAAATAGTTTCAATAGATAAAGTATAAATAAAACCCGGAAACGTAATATATCATGAGAAAAGGGATAAGATGATGCCGCTAGATAAACTGGGCTCAAAAAGAAACTTATTTCTCACATGGTCATATCTTGAAAATCTGTCCATCAAAATGATCCAAAATGACACACAGGATTACTTCAACACTCTACTCTAATGACATGTCAATATCCAAACGGTTACCTTACTGACAGAACTGAAAAATGCACTTTTTGCATGGAACCGCTTGCTGTATCACATGTCACAGCCTGGACATTTCGGCAACATAGAGTTTAATTTAAGGCATGTGAAGAAGTCAAAACAAATTGAAATGAAGGTAATGTCAATTACCCAAACACAGAGCAGAACATTGAACTCTTACCATGGTGCTCTTGTTCCCGGACCTCAATCTCATTGAACAACTGTGGGATGAGCGCGGACGACGTGTTTCGGCAATCCGCCTGTTAATGCACAAACACTCAAAGCAGCTCTACAGAAAGAGTGGAACAATCTCCCCCAATCCTGCATCAGAAACCTGGTGGACAGCATGCGTAGCAGATGTACTCAATGCTTCCAAGCACATGGTGGACACACACATTATTGATTTCTGTGTTTGGTCACTCCAAACAGGCCATGGTTATCTTTATGGTAGGCAACAAGTTCACTCCAAACAGGCCATGGTTATCTTTATGGTGTATGGTAGGCTACCAATCTACTCCAAACAGGCCATGGTTATCTTTATGGTGTATGATAGGCTACAAGTTCACTCCAAACAGGCCATGGTTATCTTTATGGTATATGATAGGCAACACGTTCACTCCTAACAGGCCATGGTTATCTTTATGGTTTATGGTAGGCTACAAGTTCACTTCAAACAGGCCATGGTTATCTTTATAGTGTATGGTAGGCCACCAATTAACTACAAACAGGCCATGGTTATCTTTATGGTGTATGGTAGGCAAGCGATTAACTCCAAACAGGCCATGGTTATCTTTATGGTGTATGGTAGGCCACCAATTCACTCCAAACAGGCCATGGTTATCTTTAAGGTGTATGGTAGGCTACAAGTTCACTCCAAACAGGCCATGGTTATCTTTATGGTTTATGGTAGGCTACAAGTTCACTCCAAACAGGCCATGGTTATCTTTATGGTGTATGGTAGGCAAGCGATTAACTCCAAACAGGCCATGGTTATCTTTATGGTGTATGGTAGGCCACCAATTCACTCCAAACAGGCCATGGTTATCTTTATGGTTTATGGTAGGCAACAAGTTCACTCCAAACAGGCCATGGTTATCTTTATGGTGTATGGTAGGCAAGCGATTAACTCCAAACAGGCCATGGTTATCTTTATGGTGTATGGTAGGCCACCAATTCACTCCAAACAGGCCATGGTTATTTTTATGGTTTATGGTAGGCAACAAGTTCACTCCAAACAGGCCATGGTTATCTTTATGGTGTATGGTAGGCAAGCGATTAACTCCAAACAGGCCATGGTTATCTTTATGGTGTATGGTAGGCCACCAATTAACTCCAAACAGGCCATGGTTATCTTTATGGTTTATGGTAGGCAACAAGTTCACTCCAAACAGGCCATGGTTATCTTTATGGTTTATGGTAGGCCACCGATTAACTCCAAACAGGCCATGGTTATCTTTATGGTGTATGGTAGGCCACCAATTAACTCCAAACAGGCCATGGTTATCTTTATGGTTTATGGTAGGCAACAAGTTCACTCCAAACAGGCCATGGTTATATTTATGGTGTATGGTAGGCCACCGATTAACTCCAAACAGGCCATGGTTATCTTTATGGTGTATGATAGGCTACCTACCAATCTACTCCAAAGAGGCCATGGTTATCTTTATGGTTTATGGTAGGCAACAAGTTCACTCCAAACAGGCCATGGTTATCTTTATGGTGTATGGTAGGCCACCGATTAACTCCAAACAGGCCATGGTTATCTTTATGGTGTATGGTAGGCCACCAATTCACTCCAAACAGGCCATGGTTATCTTTATGGTTTATGGTAGGCAACAAGTTCACTCCAAACAGGCCATGGTTATCTTTATAGTGTATGGTAGGCCACCAATTAACTACAAACAGGCCATGGTTATCTTTAAGGTGTATGGTAGGCTACAAGTTCACTCCAAACAGGCCATGGTTATCTTTATGGTGTATGGTAGGCAAGCGATTAACTCCAAACAGGCCATGGTTATCTTTATGGTGTATGATAGGCCACCAATTCACTCCAAACAGGCCATGGTTATCTTTATGGTGTATGGTAGGCAACCGATTAACTCCAAACAGGCCATGGTTATCTTTATGGTGTATGGTAGGCCACCAATTAACTCCAAACAGGCCATGGTTATCTTTATGGTTTATGGTAGGCAACAAGTTCACTCCAAACAGGCCATGGTTATCTTTATGGTGTATGGTAGGCCACCGATTAACTCCAAACAGGTCATGGTTATCTTTATGGTGTATGGTAGGCCACCGATTAACTCCAAACAGGCCATGGTTGTCTTTATGGTTTATGGTAGGCAACAAGTTCACTCTAAACAGGCCATGGTTATCTTTATGGTGTATTGTAGGCCACCGATTAACTCCAAACAGGCCATGGTTATCTTTATGGTGTATGGTAGGCTACCTACCAATCTACTCCAAACAGGCCATGGTTATCTTTATGGTGTATGGTAGGTCACCAATTAACTCCAAACAGGCCATGGTTATCTTTATGGTTTATTGTAAGCAGCAAGTTCACTCCAAACAGGCCATGGTTATCTTTATGGTGTATGGTAGGCAACCAATTCACTCCAAACAGGCCATGGTTATCTTTATGGTGTATGGTAGGCCACCAATTCACTCCAAACAGGCCATGGTTATCTTTATGGTTTATGGTAGGCAACAAGTTCACTCCAAACGGTCCATGGTTATATTTATGGTGTATGGTAGGCCACCAATTCACTCCAAACAAGCCATGGTTATCTTTATGGTTTATGGTAGGCAACAAGTTCACTCCAAACAGGCCATGGTTATCTTTATGGTGTATGGTAGGCCACCGATTAACTCCAAACAGGCCATGGTTATCTTTATGGTGTATGGTAGGCCACCAATTCACTCCAAACAGGCCATGGTTATCTTTATGGTTTATGGTAGGCAACAAGTTAACTCCAAACAGGCCATGGTTATCTTTATGGTGTATGGTAGGCAACCGATTAACTCCAAACAGGCCATGGTTATCTTTATGGTGTATGGTAGGCCACCAATTCACTCCAAACAGGCCATGGTTATCTTTATGGTGTATGGTAGGCCACCAATTAACTCCAAACAGGCCATGGTTATCTTTATGGTTTATGGTAGGCAACAAGTTCACTCCAAACAGGCCATGGTTATCTTTATGGTGTATGGTAGGCAACCGATTAACTCCAAACAGGCCATGGTTATCTTTATGGTGTATGGTAGGCCACCAATTAACTCCAAACAGGCCATGGTTATCTTTATGGTTTATGGTAGGCAACAAGTTCACTCCAAACAGGCCATGGTTATCTTTATGGTGTATGGTAGGCCACCGATTAACTCCAAACAGGCCATGGTTATCTTTATGGTGTATGATAGGCTACCTACCAATCTACTCCAAAGAGGCCATGGTTATCTTTATGGTTTATGGTAGGCAACAAGTTCACTCCAAACAGGCCATGGTTATCTTTATGGTGTATGGTAGGCCACCGATTAACTCCAAACAGGCCATGGTTATATTTAGGGTGTATGGTAGGCCACCAATTCACTCCAAACAGGCCATGGTTATCTTTATGGTTTATGGTAGGCAACAAGTTCACTCCAAACAGGCCATGGTTATCTTTATGGTGTATGGTAGGCCACCAATTAACTCCAAACAGGCCATGGTTATCTTTATGGTGTATGGTAGGCCACCGATTAACTCCAAACAGGCTATGGTTATCTTTATGGTGTATGGTAGGCCACCAATTAACTCCAAACAGGCCATGGTTATCTTTATGGTGTATGGTAGGCCACCAATTAACTCCAAACAGGCCATGGTTATCTTTATGGTGTATGGTAGGCCACCAATTAACTCCAAACAGGCCATGGTTATCTTTATGGTGTATGGTAGGCCACCAATTAACTCCAAACAGGCCATGGTTATCTTTATGGTGTATGGTAGGCCACCAATTCACTCCAAACAGGCCATGGTTATCTTTATGGTTTATGGTAGGCAACAAGTTCACTCCAAACAGGCCATGGTTATCTTTATGGTGTATGGTAGGCAACCAATTTACTCCAAACAGCACATGGCTTTTTTAATTTTTTTAATATTTATTTACATATACATTCTGCATCAATTGCATTTCTAAGCTACGAAATATTCTTATGAAGCGCCACCAGTCGCACACTCTACAAATTAAATTAAATTGTATGACTTTATATAAATAATGTCCTCAGGAGAAGGACCAGGGAATCTGTTTTCAATGTTACCACTGTTTTTGTATATCGGTATAAATGTGTTTTTGCTTTAGTAAGTAAGACTATCATTCCAACTAAAACGAAACATTGAAATTTGATATACAGCATTTCAATAGAAGTACGATGTGAGTTTCTTGTAAGTGAAAGTAAGAGCCATACTTCCATGTTCCACCTAAATCGAAACATTTGAAATCTGATGCAACCTTCACTGACATTGCAATCGAAAATGGCGGGAGGAAGTAGATTAATTTCCGCAAGGGTGCTCACACTAAACTGATATTGATACCCAATACAGGGTGTTTCAAAAAACCCGTGCACGTGTTTACCCAACTTATTGATCATGAACTTCTAGAATTTGGTGTAACAATTGTATACATATTGAGACTAAACGCTTAGCTTTCATATGCCGTTTATTTAATCTAATTTGGTTTTGTCAATCCTGAGATATGATCAATTAACTAAAGCTATACCTAAAATATTTTAAAACTCATAGCGAGACCAATACAAATTGGGCGTAAATCATCCAGTTTTATCATTATTATGTTTTGGATCCAATATTATCCACACTTACACCTCAAAACATAATAATGAACGATACTGGTAAACCAGTATCTGGGACCTAAAGTACACTTTTCCCGATTATTTTTACCAACTGAGCCTGATCATCTTGCTATTGCTGACCGATTTTCCCGACTGGGCATGGTTCACAAATAACAAATGACTACAAAGAGCCAACTCATGATCTACCCATTTTTCTACCAACTTATTTTACTGGCTGTTTTTGCCAACTGATCAAACTTACTTTTTTGCCATCTAATCATACTATATACTTTAGTAACTTATTTTGACAACTGAACAATTTTGGATGATTTTTGTAGAATTTGTGAATGGCATCAACATAACCATAACACGTTACGACCACCAGCTACAACAAATCCCTGATATAAAACCCGAAAATGGCAGTCGACGTGGAGAAAACCGCCAAGGATGCCATCAGAACGAACAAAGTTTTCAAAGCTGTTAAACCATTGTTTATCCTTCCAAATTTGTATATTTTAAGTTAATATCCTCCTTCCATTTTACTGAATATAACGTTGTATTTGAAGCATTTCCACAGCATGTGTGTTAAAGATTTGTTGAGGGGTGAAATTAATGGTTGTCCTGATCTGGTTCTGACTATGATTCATAGAACGACGACGACGATACTTGACCGATGTAATGTTTTGTCTCTTAATAGCCCAAATGAACAGCATTTCGGCGATATTTTGCTGTTTTTTATCCGTTTCCGTCACACTTAATGGAAGTTTGGTTTTCACTGCATCTCCAGAAAAGTACAAACATTACTCAGATCAATTAACAATGAAATTGTACCTGGGCTTCCAAGCTACAATTGTGTAATATTTCATAAGACTGGCTTATATGATAACAAATTAAGAATCGTATCGCCCTGTTACTTGGAATGTATGTACGATTTATGATCAGACATGTAAATCGGCAAGAACATCTGCTTCCAATTTTTGTTCGAGGATAGGGGGGGGGGGGGGGAGTTAGGACATATTTTAGTCTAAAACGGCCCAAAAAATGCTTTACACAATGGGAAAAGGGGGGAGTTTTCGGAAAATAGGGGTGGGGGGGGGGCTTTTTCACAAATAAAAGGTACATTAGTAAAAAAAAAAGTACCGCCCCCCCTCCCCCTGGTTACGGGCCTGAATACATCCATGTTTACAGTTACACCAGGAAGGCAGGAGGAGTTTGTTATTATAAAATAACGGTAAAATTGTTACTGATTGTTTAAAAAAATGCGAAGTTACGTAAATATGCACTAACAGAAAAGAGCCATCAAAATTAGCGCGGTTAAAATGGCGTTATTACGTCTACGCTACCAGATGCCGTGGTTTCGTATGTGTATATGATCAATTTGGGCGCGTGGGATATTATCTCAATACAACTTGAAGAGATTAGCCAATACAGGGTGTTTCAAAAAACCCGTGCACGTGTTTACCCAACTTATTGACCATGAACTTCTAGAATTTGGTGTAACAATTGTATACATATTGAGACTAAACGCTTAGCTTTCATATGCCGTTTATTTAATCTAATTTGGTTTTGTCAATCCTGAGATATGATCAATTAACTAAAGCTATACCTAAAATATTTTAAAACTCATAGCGAGACCAATACAAATTGGGCGTAAATCATCCAGTTTTATCATTATTATGTTTTGGATCCAATATTTTCCACACTTACACCTCAAAACATAATAATGAACGATACTGGTAAACCAGTATCTGGGACCTAAAGTACACTTTTCCCGATTATTTTTACCAACTGAGCCTGATCATCTTGCTATTGCTGACCGATTTTCCCGACTGGGCATGGTTCACAAATAACAAATGACTACAAAGAGCCAACTCATGATCTACCCATTTTTCTACCAACTTATTTTTCTGGCTGTTTTTGCCAACTGATCAAACTTACTTTTTTGCCATCTAATCATACTATATACTTTAGTAACTTATTTTGACAACTGAACAATTTTGGATGATTTTTGTAGAATTTGTGAATGGCATCAACATAACCATAACACGTTACGACCACCAGCTACAACAAATCCCTGATATAAAACCCGAAAATGGCAGTCGACGTGGAGAAAACCGCCAAGGATGCCATCAGAACGAACAAAGTTTTCAAAGCTGTTAAACCATTGTTTATCCTTCCAAATTTGTATATTTTAAGTTAATATCCTCCTTCCATTTTACTGAATATAACGTTGTATTTGAAGCATTTCCACAGCATGTGTGTTAAAGATTTGTTGAGGGGTGAAATTAATGGTTGTCCTGATCTGGTTCTGACTATGATTCATAGAACGACGACGACGATACTTGACCGATGTAATGTTTTGTCTCTTAATAGCCCAAATGAACAGCATTTCGACGATATTTTGCTGTTTTTTATCCGTTTCCGTCACACTTAATGGAAGTTTGGTTTTCACTGCATCTCCAGAAAAGTACAAACATTACTCAGATCAATTAACAATGAAATTGTACCTGGGCTTCCAAGCTACAATTGTGTAATATTTCATAAGACTGGCTTATATGATAACAAATTAAGAATCGTATCGCCCTGTTACTTGGAATGTATGTACGATTTATGATCAGACATGTAAATCGGCAAGAACATCTGCTTCCAATTTTTGTTCGAGGATAGGGGGGGGGGGGGGAGTTAGGACATATTTTAGTCTAAAACAGCCCAAAAAATGCTTTACACAATGGGAAAAGGGGGGAGTTTTCGGAAAATAGGGGTGGGGGGGGGGGCTTTTTCACAAATAAAAGGTACATTAGTATAAAAAAAGTACCGCCCCCCCCCCCCCCCCCCCCTCCCCCTGGTTACGGGCCTGAATACATCCATGTTTACAGTTACACCAGGAAGGCAGGAGGAGTTTGTTATTATAAAATAACGGTAAAATTGTTACTGATTGTTTAAAAAAATGCGAAGTTACGTAAATATGCACTTACAGAAAAGAGCCATCAAAATTAGCGCGGTTAAAATGGCGTTATTACGTCTACGCTACCAGATGCCGTGGTTTCGTATGTGTATATGATCAATTTGGGCGCGTGGGATATTATCTCAATACAACTTGAAGAGATTAGCCAATACAGGGTGTTTCAAAAAACCCGTGCACGTGTTTACCCAACTTATTGACCATGAACTTCTAGAATTTGGTGTAACAATTGTATACATATTGAGACTAAACGCTTAGCTTTCATATGCCGTTTATTTAATCTAATTTGGTTTTGTCAATCCTGAGATATGATCAATTAACTAAAGCTATACCTAAAATATTTTAAAACTCATAGCGAGACCAATACAAATTGGGCGTAAATCATCCAGTTTTATCATTATTATGTTTTGGATCCAATATTTTCCACACTTACACCTCAAAACATAATAATGAACGATACTGGTAAACCAGTATCTGGGACCTAAAGTACACTTTTCCCGATTATTTTTACCAACTGAGCCTGATCATCTTGCTATTGCTGACCGATTTTCACGACTGGGCATTGTTCACAAATAACAAATGACTACTACAAAGAGCCAACTCATGATCTACCCATTTTTCTACCAACTTATTTTACTGGCTGTTTTTGCCAACTAATCAAACTTACTTTTTTGCCATCTAATCATACTACTTTAGTAACTTATTTTGACAACTGAACAATTTTGGATGATTTTTGTAGAATTTGTGAATGGCATCAACATAACCATAACACGTTACGACCACCAGCTACAACAAATCCCTGCTATAAAACCCGAAAATGGCAGTCGACGTGGAGAAATTAATAGGCGATGATCCCGCGTCCGTAGAAACATGGATGCCAAAATTGCTAGAAGTACTTCGAACAGACGACAGCCAGTTTGGGGAATTTGCAAAAACCGCCAAGGATGCCATCAGAACGAACAAAGTTTTCAAAGCTGTTAAACCATTGTAAGTTGTTTATCCTTCCAAATTTGTATATTTTAAGTTAATATCCTCCTTCCATTTTACTGAATATAACGTTGTATTTGAAGCATTTCCACAGCATGTGTGTTAAAGATTTGTTGAGGGGTGAAATTAATGGTTGTCCTGATCTGGTTCTGACTATGATTCATAGAACGACGACGACGATACTTGACCGATGTAATGTTTTGTCTCTTAATAGCCCAAATGAACAGCATTTCGGCGATATTTTGCTGTTTTTTATCCGTTTCCGTCACACTTAATGGAAGTTTGGTTTTCACTGCATCTCCAGAAAAGTACAAACATTACTCAGATCAATTAACAATGAAATTGTACCTGGGCTTCCAAGCTACAATTGTGTAATATTTCATAAGACTGGCTTATATGATAACAAATTAAGAATCGTATCGCCCTGTTACTTGGAATGTATGTACGATTTATGATCAGACATGTAAATCGGCAAGAACATCTGCTTCCAATTTTTGTTCGAGGATAGAGGGCGTTCTCTGGAAAAGATCACATAATTTACCTTAAGCTTCGTGTACTACTACTTTAGTCTTACATTATCTTATGCCACCCATATCCACATATTCAAGAGGCAATACAATTTTTCATGTCATGTCGTAAGAATTCATATTTTGAGAAGTGTAATACCGTTTTGCCTAAAAGAAATGTATGTAAGTATATTTATTGATTATGTCTGTAAACAGTTTAGAAACACTGGATGAACAGATCCAAGACACGAAGGAAGATATCAAGACTATCAAGAACCTAGACAACCGCGTGGCTACAAATGAAAAAGAAGTAGAACGCCTCGATAATACCGTAGCCGAACAGGGTCAAGAAATACAGAATGTGAAGAACGAGGTCAACGAACAAGGTGAACGCCTCGAGCAGCTGGAAGAGGTCGTCGATGAAGTGGTGGAAAAGGTTGAAGAGATTGATCATAAGGTAGTTTACTTGGTCTTATCTTGGTAGTTATTAAGTTTGAAGAGATTTGGTAATGTTATTGTTATGATGTCTTCTGAAGAAAGAGGTCATTGAAGATGATGTCAAGAACATTTGCTAAACTAGAGCGGGTCTCGGGTTTCGCGGTTTGTGGGTTTCGCGGTTTTTGGATTTGGTAGTTATCAATTTGGCGGTTATTGTTTGAGTGAACAATGTTTGGGGAAGTAAAGTGTGTTTGTTCAATAATGCTTCTGAAGTCAATTTGAGGAGTTTGGAAATAAGCAAACCCGTAGAGCACCTTCCTTTCTTGAAAATAAAGGGTTCGCTTTATGAATGTGGACACAACAGTACCAATTTATTGAAGGATTGCAAAAGACATGGGACTTGATCTATATGTTTATCATTTGATGCATTCCCTTAACATAGGGTCTTTTGGCAATAACCATGAAATCATACTTGCATGAAGTTGGAGGTATAGAAACGACATTCCTGATATTCTCATTAGGCTTTTTGGATTTGGCATCAAAGAAAAAAATAGGTACCTGGCATATAATCGTGAGGAAATTTTTATTGCGCCGTATGCTGGTTACAAAGGGGGAAATTGGTAATAAGATTTTCTTGGGTTGCTCATGGAAAACATCTTTATCACCATGCTTAAGGGGGGACTATATACACTAAAATGAGGTGTCTTTTTGAATAAACTATTATAGTACAATAAATATAGGATTGGTATTGAATGTTGCATATCAAAATGTTCAGGTTGATTCGAAATATTGAAAAGTTCAATAATTTACGGAGTTCAAGTTCACATAGCAGGGTCAAAATAGGCACTAACAGCAAATATTAATCAATTGTTCTATGTTTCTACGTTATAACTTATATTATATGTTATTATGAGCAGACGATCACAAACGCACCAAAATGGTCACGTGACGTATCAAGACTTCTCAACCCCGAGCACGCCTACGACTGGCGGTACCTTGCTATTCGCCTTGGCTTCACTGGCGAAGACATTCATAGTTGGGCGCTTTCCCCCGACCCGACGATGGCAATTCTGGCAGAATGGTATACCATTCACAAGAGTAGTGAAGCCACTTACGCAATATTAACGGCATTAGAGGACATGGGAAGGACGGATTGTACAGAGATTATCGAGAAGGCGCTACAAGAAGCTGGTAAGTTTGTAAATGAGGTTAGAGCGGTCCAGCTCCATTAAATTGAGCTCAATAAGGTGCGAAGAAAAGAAGACCAAGTATGGCGTGACAGAATTTCCCAAAAATTCCGAAAAAACAACCATTCCGATCTATTTCGTGACAAAAGTATACATATGCATAGTAATTTAAGATGAGACATTTTGCCGGACTAAATGTATCCAGATATTGAGATAATATCCCACGCGCCCAAATTGATCATATACACATACGAAACCACGGCATCTGGTAGCGTAGACGTAATAACGCCATTTTAACCGCGCTATTTTTAATGGCTCTTTTCTGTAAGTGCATATTTATATTTATATTTATAAAATACAGATTATTATTATTATTATTATTATTATTATATTTACGTAACTTCGCATTTTTTTAAACAATCAGTAACAATTTTACCGTTATTTTATAATAACAAACTCCTCCTGCCTTCCTGGTGTAACTGTAAACATGGATGTATTCAGGCCCGTAACCAGGGGGAGGGGGGGGGGGCGGTACCTTTTTTATACTAATGTACCTTTTATTTGTGAAAACGCCCCCCCCCCACCCCTATTTTCCGAAAACTCCCCCCCCTTTTCCCATTGTGTAAAGCATTTTTTGGGCCGTTTTAGACTAAAATATGTCCTAACTCCCCCCCCCCCCCCCCCCCCCCCCCCCCGCTCTCAAAATTTTGTGAGATGTCTAAAAAAAATTGGGGCAACCTTTTACGATTTTTTTTGGTACCAATGTACCTTTTCCAAAAAATCCGCCCCCCCCCCCCCCCCTCCCCTAAAAATCCTGCTTACGGGCCTGGATGTAATTATGCTGTCTTACTGTGATATGACACGGCTATCCTGCTCTCCTGTTCATGGTTATGCCTCGCTATCATCCGTTCCTATCACCAATGATTACGGTCCAACCATCTGTAATTCATCAAGTCATTCATAATATGCCTGTTGGATTAACTAGCTGCTACATCAATCATAACACATTATTCAATACCCAAATATCCACAGATCAAATGGTACCAAGACCACCTCCCGATGCGAATGCGGAGAAGCCACCGAAGGTCTTCCTGAGCTATCAATGGGATCACCAGCCCGAAGTGAAAGCCCTGAAAGAGCACCTGGTGCGTGCTGGTTACGCATGTTGGATGGACATCGGACAGATGGGCGGAGGAGATCAACTCCTTGCCAAGGTCAATGAGGGTATACGAGCGTCCAAAGTCGTCCTGTGTTTGTGCACACAGAAGTATGCTAAGTCGGAAACATGCAACAAAGAGGTGAATGTCTCTGTCTGATCTTGTCTTCATTCAAAGACAAGGATTTTGATAAACATTGTATATTTGTAATTATATAATACATACAAATATTCCTGTCATTTATTGGTGCATATTACATCACGTGACATAAAATATTCGGACAGGAGGGCAAGCAATTCCCATAAAAACACATTGATATGTGAGGAGGAGCTATGAGTGCAATTATGATCAGTTTTTAATGGGAATTCTTTCACTGCCCGCGGTAATTTTAATAAGGATTTATGTATTATCTTTTGTTTATCAAAAATTTCAAATGACGAGAATATGTTATATAAAATAAATATTTACTGCTCTATACTCGGGAAATGTCTCTGGAAAATATCCCATCGGGGAGCTATTTTGCACCATTTTCCTCATGAGCAGTAACTATTTGTATACTAGTTGCGAAACCGATGGATTGCGTGCGCGTGCCTTTTGCGAATGAGTGAGTTTTTCTGGCCATGCCACAATCTTCATGATTTTATTCCTCACTTCCATTGATGATAGAAGAGAACTGTAACAAGGTCATTGCACGGACTACCAGTGTGTCTGACCTAACCATAGAAACAATGAAATAGTATGGATCTTGCTCAAAGATATATCCACAGCTTTGTACGCATCTTTGAAATGAAAGACCCCTTTTCAAAGCCTTGTTTGCTTCCCTGATTGCACTGGATTGTAACATTCGTAATACACCGTAGATTATCGATACATCGCACGTTCCGTAAATCTTAGACCATCTGAGACAGACGTTTTTAGAGAGAGAGCCCCACCACCCAATCATTCCATAATGCGTTGAGCTTAGCAACCCGACGGGTGATCTTCAGGGGTGTGCTAGTGAGCTTGCCGATCGGGTCCACTTTTAAATTAAAATTTGGTCAGCATAGAACTGGTGGCGCTATACTGATCAGGCGTGATTGTAGCAGACGACACGACGCTGGCCACGTGTCTCTCAGACGACCCAATATGTCAACGGGAGTGCACTATTTTGAATTATTTTTAACAGTCATCGCCCGGTTAACGATGACAATTCTTCTAATTATGATGAATTTGTCAAAATGATAAGATTAACATTCGCGATTACGTGTTATTCACCTTATTCATTACGTATTCAACATTTAGGTTTCGCGTGGCCACCGTCGTCTGTGTAAATCCACAACGCCCTCAAACCTATGCTGACCAAATATTACGTTAAACCTGGTTAAACACTGTTAAACGCGTTCAACGTCGGTCACCGACACATTCCGATGATTACCATAATTTATGTAATTTATGCAAACGGCACCGTTTTCGCTACGTGTGTTAGTATAGGACTTTCCTATCCCAAAATTAATAGTATCCCTGTGATCTTTGCATTTGTTTATGTAATGTTTGTGTAGCATCAAAACCAATCCATTGCATAATTATTAGTTGTCTCGTTGGTAATTTAATATACTTATACTAGCATCTGACTGTAGCATTTGTCTGTTAATTTCTTCGTAAAAATATACTACCCTACGATCTTTTTACCTAAGGTGAATCTTGCCAACCTTCTCAATAAGCCCATCATACCCATCCTCATCGACAAGATGCCATGGCCACCCGAGGGATCCATGAGTCTCCTCTTCGCTCAGCTACTCTACATCCAATTCTTCAACGACAACGAGTACCTCCGCGGAGAGAAGTTTTGGGAAGACGCTAAATTTGCCGAACTCCTGGCCCAGATTAACTATCACGCTGCTCCCGATCCGGATTTGATCGCTGATGGTAAGATGAACCACAGAAGATTTGTAGACTTGGTCCCTTGCGTCACTCTACATTGCCGCCCGGATCTTTAAAAATTGAGCCACCTAATACACGAATCATCATTATGCAATTGTGTCCGATATTGACAAAAGTCATATAAAACCAATGTAACGATTTTTTTATAATGATAATAGGTTGGGTGAAGAACCCACTCTCTCAAAAGAAAGGAGCGGATTAAAGGAACATTATGTGATCTTTTTCAAACATTTACACATATTTCTTTCTGTTTGCTATATAAGTTTGACTAACAGTTAGACTAAAGACATTCCTGGACTCATTAATCGGTCTTGACTGAATTTTCCGTAGAACAAATCTTATAACTTTACTAAATCAAGATGGAAATCTGCTTCCAATTATTTAAGGAATTTTCAACAGATTTGTCAGATTTTCATCATAAAAAAGCATTCCGTAATATAGAGAGTATCCACTTTACTCGTGCATGCCCGTAACAAAGGTTCTCGTTCCCGTAGTATTCGTTGTTCAAATAAATTCAATGCGCGACCTTCAATACAAAGGTTACTGTACAAAGAATGAGCTATACATTTGGCGGGTTATTTTGAACGAGTATCCATCAACATGCATGTTGGTCACAGATTTAGATGGGTTTTTAAAATTCTGAAACAGAGTTTGGTTCCCGCAAATGCTCTCTATTGTGTTAACTTATGTACAGTTGCGATCATAGACGGAAATGCTGTAAACGGCGTTAACACGGTGTCAAACCATGGAATTATATTTATGAACCAAAAAACACTCAAAATAGTGGTTGGAGTTAACCCGATAGTTTATTTTAACCCATTCAAACCATGGTTTTGAAATAATTTGGAAGCATATTGCTTTGTAACTTACAAGATTTTAGTTTCATGGTTATAAATGTAATTTGACCAAAAAATGAATTTATTGAAAAAAATCACAGATAGAGGGCGTCCCATGGAAAAAAATCGCATACTATGCCTTTAAGTGACTTTGACGTTAATGCTGTGGTGTTTATTTTTTGTTGTTTATGATCGTGGTTTGACAGAATACCGGAACTGGATACCGCAAGTGGAAGATTCACCTAAAGAAGTTAAAAAGAAGGAGAGTATCAAGAAATCGGACGATAACACGAACGAGATAAAACAAACATCTCAAACACTTCAGGTGGTAAGGATCCGGATATTTCTATCCGTTTTATCAGTATATACAGAGTGTCCCGGCTCAAAAGGTTGCACACTCTCTTAATTCAAAAGATTGAAAAAGTCATTCCTCCTTAGAGTGACTTTTTTGCCAATCGAATAGATTGACTTTTCAATCTACAAAGAGTGAAAATCACTTATTTTCATCCATACGAGTAAAATTTCAAACTGTAAAGGTTAGAGTGAAATTTTCAATCTTTTAAGAGTGAAATTTTCAATCTTTCTTACGATCTTTCCCTAAGTACAATCCCTCTCGAGTGATTCTCTTTATGTTTATTAAATTTAAACACACTTCAATCGAGAGAGATTGTACTTAGGGAAAGATCGTAAGAAAGATTGAAAATTTCACTCTTAAAAGATTGAAATTTCACTCTTTGCACAGTGTAAATTCAACCTTTACAATTTGAAATTTTACTCGTATGGATGAAAATAAGTGATTTTCACTCTTTGTAGATTGAAATGTCAATCTATTCGATTGGCAAAAAAGTCACTCTAAGGAGGAATGACTTTTTCAATCTTTTGAATTAAGAGAGCATGTTCCACGTCACTGCTCTCATTTAATATTCAGTATTTGCCATTAATGATTATATCAACTCGTAGATAATTTAATGATTGACTTTCAAATGCCGTTTATTCGATTGTAATTGCTCTTACCAATCCAACGATATGGTTTATCAACCACGGCTTCCTTTAAAGAAACTGGCTGTGCTACTTTTATGGACATGTGGATAGAGTAATTTTGCTAATTTATGATTCAGTATTTACTATTTGATGTCCATGAGCTTCAAGATAACTAAATTTACTTTCAAATGTCGTTTGTTTTGTCACATTTGCTTTATCCTATCCTAAAATATACTCCATTAATGTTAAGAACTCGTATAAGTACTGAAAGTCATATTCTTCATTTAATGTGCAGACTTCTTCTGAAGACTGTCCAGAAGTGTTCATATCCTACCAATGGGGCAAGCAACCTGAGATTAAGAAGTTGTACTCACATTTGACAAAGCTTGGATTCCATTGTTGGCTCGATATCAAACAGATGGGTGGTGGTGATCCGCTTTACACCAAGATTGATAAAGGTCTCAGGAAAGCTAAGGTCTGTACACAAATATATATTTCGCTTCAACGAATTAGTTACGTCACGCTTTTATGTGCAGAATTCACGCAGCATTGAGTTTTCATATTTGTTCAAGTGTCATGATTGCTTCCAGATGCATCGTACGCGTATGCACGCGCGATTTAGCATTGAGATTATCTAGTACCGAATTTACGTCACTGTCTCGAGGAAGCGAAGTGTACTATGTTCTGCGTATTTTCGCTTCTTCGGAAACATTCACCATCTGCACAGAAGGCACAGAAACGTATGTAAATAAATTTTCTTTATGGGTAAAAATGTTCTCTTGTCCGAAAATAGAAAAGGTTCTATAGTACGAATATTAAAAGGTTCTTGTTAATCCGAATATTCTGAAGGGTTCTACAGTCCGAAAACTGGTAAAGGGTTCTCTAGTCCAAATTTTAAAAAAAGTTCTATATTTCGATTTTTTAAAAGAGTTCTCTAATCCGAAAAAGGTTTCACTGTTTCACATTGTTTTAAATGTGGATTAAAGAAGCTTGTTCCATATTCGGACTAGTGAACCTTTTCAAATAATTTTGGATTACCGAACCTTTTTCAATAATCGAATTATAGAACTTGATCATAGTATTCGGACTAAAGAACCGTTTTTCATGTTCGGATTATAGAACCTTTTTCATTTTCGTATTATAGAACTTTGGAATTATTGAACCTTAATTATTTTCGTACTATAGAACCTTCGTCATTTTGTCGTTAACTTTTGTATTACCAGGTTGTCATCTCGTGTGTTACCTCCAAGTATGCATTGTCTGCCAATTGTCGTCGTGAAGTG
Organism: Ophiura sarsii; assembly: GCA_035610835.1. Taxonomy (NCBI): domain Eukaryota; kingdom Metazoa; phylum Echinodermata; class Ophiuroidea; order Amphilepidida; family Ophiuridae; genus Ophiura; species Ophiura sarsii. The sequence goes on from CM069452.1 coordinate 54,990,693, forward strand.
AGTTTATCAGACGCACTCCAAAAACCCATCATACCTTTATTAATGGAAGCTGGCATGTCTTGGCCTCCAGAGGGCCCGATGGGCATGACTTTGACACAACTCTTATACATCGATTTTACTGAACAATCGGATCAGGGTGTTTTTAAAGATGACAAAATTGACGAGCTTGTCCGAAAGATCAGGGAACATGCTACTCCTAGTTTGCCAACAGATAAGTGTACAGTAGTGGCAAAGGATGAATCGCCCGAGAGTCAACCAAAGTATGAATCGCCCGAGAGCCAACCAAAGGATGAATCGCCCGAGAGCCAACCAAAGGATGAATCGCCCGAGAGCCAACCAAAGGATGAGTCGCCCGAGAGCCAACCAAAGGATGAATCGCCCGAGAGCAGGGATTTCGCGCAAATTTTTTCATTCTGGCGCAATAAATGAGCTGAAAATCCAAAATAACCCCTTATTTTTCATACTTTTATGGGTTTAAGGGTTCTAAAAAAACCTAGTTTAAAAACCTAGCGCTATCCCTGCCCGAGCCAACCAAAGGATGAATCGCTCGAGAGCCAACCAAAGGATGAATCGCCCGAGAGCCATCCAGAGGGGCCGCGTTGCTCCTGTTGTTGAGCAACAGCCTTCACGTCCTGAAACGCCATCTAAGGAAATTGCAGTTTTGAGAATATGAATAAAACTGAAAAGGGTATGATATAATATATATGGGCATCACTCTCACATGTTGTATTTCTAAGATTTTTAATAGGATCGTGGCGAATACCATCTCAGACTTTCTTGATAAAAACAATGTCCTTTCGGAAGTCCAAGGTGGTTTCAGGAAAAATTACCGATGCGAAGACCACATATTTACACTAAAGAATATTGCAGCAAGTAGGCTAGATCAAGGTAAAGCTACTTATATGGCCTTCTTGGACTTTCGAAAGGCATTTGATACTGTATGGAGAGATGGTCTCCTGCACGCGGCATGGAATATTGGTATTAGGGGGACGTTGTGGAAAATAATTGATAACATGTATATGAATGTACAATCTAAGGTTAAATTCGGTTGTATTGAAACTAACTTCTTCAATGTGGAAGAAGGAGTAAAGCAGGGATGTGTTTTATCAATTCTTTTTTGCGTATATATCAACGAATTCACAAAATTACTTAAATTACATGACCTAGGTGTGGAATTTTCTAATGTCCGTATTGGTAGCCTATTTTGGGCTGATGATATAGTATTATTAGCTAATAACGAGCACGAGCTACAGCAAATGTTAGACCTAGCCGCGACATTTGCCCATAGGTAGAAACTAAGCTTTAATCACGACAAGTCTAACATATTGATAGTAGGTAAACGTATGAATGTTCATAGATTATGGCAATTAGGGGATGATTATATTTCTGAAGTTAACACTTATAAATATCTTGGTGTGACTTTTTCTAGGAATTTATCTGATCACAATCATATTAATGATGTTATAAAGAAGGGTAATCGTTTAATTGGGTATGTTAAATCCATCATAGATGGTCAAGATGATTTTCAAAGAGTTTATTACGGAGATTTATTGTGGAAAAATCTGACTCTCCTCTATCAACTATGCCTCAGCAATTTGGGTTCCTGGAAGCGCTAATGATACCAAACGGATACAATCATTACAATACCAAATGGCAAGATCAATACTGAAAGCCCCCAGGAATACTCCACTTGAATGCTTGATAGGCGATTTAGGATGGCAACCAATTGCATTAATCCAAAATAAACTTCGTATTAAATATTTTAAGAGACTTCGGCAAATGCAAACAAACAGATGGCCGAATCTAGTTTTTAACGCTATGCATTCTATATATATTGATAAGTATTATAAGAGCAATTGTAACAAATTAAGATGGAAGTGGTTTACTCATATTGAAACTGCTATGGCAGAGTGTGATATGGACCATATATTTAAAGATAATCTATATAATAGCCACTTGTGGATCAATAATTTTAATAACTTAAGTATAGATAATTCTAACAACAAGTGGCTACATTCTGCTATGACAAAATCATCATTAAAGGACTATGTATTATTCAAAACCAAACCTGGTTTGGAAGATTACTTATTATGTAAATTAGATGGTGCAACAATGAAATTCAAAGCTCGGTGCAATACCTTACCCCTCAATGGCCGTGCTCATTCATGGAAACCTGATGTAAATATTTACTGCCCATTATGTGATAAAGATATTGAGGATCTTAGACATTTCTTATTTATTTGTAGTGCGTTAAATCATATCAGAGTTGATGAATTCCTTAAACTTGAAAATCAACTATCACTCCATAATTTAGAAGAGTTTTGGAGAATATTTATATCTGGTAATTTAACTATTAAAATGTGTCTTATGCTAGGTCTTTCAAATGATGATCTTACTGTATGTGATCATGGTGATGATTTACCCGTACTCCAAATATTTGATGTGTTCTGCAAATCCTACTTAAAACGTGCATGGACCGCACGTAGCATTCAACTTGTATGATTCTATGTTATCATGTAAATATTTGTATATATTCTGCCTTTTTATTTATACATGTGATAATATTGTGTAATATGTTTTAAGGACGCATCAGTCGGGAAGACTCATGCCACTGTTTCAAAAGTGTATGTCCAAATAAATAAATAAAATAAATAAATAAATACCGTCGTTTTATTAGAACTTGATCAAAGTTTGGCTTAAAACTACTAAAAATACAGAAACTATTAACGAAATAGAAAACTGGGAAAATCAAATATGGAATAATATTTTAAGCAGAGGTATTATACTTTAAGGAATGGTTAAAAATACTAGGTCTTATTTATGTATCAGACGAATAAAGAGCAGTCCATATTTGTTTTATATAACGCATGAAAATATTCACACTTGAACACATAGATCTTAGTGAATATGCTAGTCAATTCTCGACAAAAATAAGCTTACTTTTTTAAATGTTTAGTTAGTTTACTCCGAGTCGTACTCCATCAAGTCGCCGAGGAAAAATTACTCTGATGCTGAACTCATCTCATCGATACAGGTCTAGGCCTCGTTGCAGAATGCCCTCAACCTCAGGTGAATTGACATCAAATAATATTTATGATTCATGACTAAAATTAACTGAAATGTTAATTAAGCCGATAAAAGATCTGTGCGGTAAACCAAATAATAATGCAATGCAGACGACTTGTTTACGTTTGAAGCGATTCCTCTTTTGCTGTTGTGCGCTGAGCGGACTTTTACACACAGATCAGATGGTGGTGGAATCGATTTATTGATTATACCGAGTAGGGCCTTCTAGATTTGTAGAAATTAGAGAAATCTTTATGTAGAATGACGATCACATTCAGGTTTTATACAGGGTCTCTCAAGACGCTCCATGTCGGGATCGTACGAGCCTACGAGGGAGGGCATTTTTGGTCTATTCAAAAAGTACTATTGACCACCCGGTCAATTGTACTTTTTGAAAGACACAAAAATGACCGGGAATGACGTCAAGCATGAAATAGGCCAAAATATTTTGTGTTGTGTAATGTATTATTCATCAATCAGATGGCTAGAATATTTTCATGGGTTATATAATACAAATTAATACATTGCTGTAAATAATGCGATACCTCCTTTGTGGAAAAATAATAGAACATGCATTTAATCGGATGATACAACATTTAAGTATAATAATGGAAACATTTCACTGGAAATGTGTACAACAAAAGTGTATCGAAAGGTAATAATGAGCCAAACTAATTTCGAAACAAATTTGTGACTTATTTTGGTAAAATAAATTCGATTATAACAATTTTGAGTGGACTGAGATTTGGAGAAATAATATTGAGAAAATTAAAGAACCCCGTCTCATATTTATCTAGTAACATTTATCCGACGAAAATATTTCTCCACAAAATAGGTAAAGAACATGATAATAAATGTGACACATGTAATGAAATAGATCATATTGAACATGTATTTTATTATTGTAAAAAGTGAAGGGTGTATGGACCGAGGCCAACAACATATCGTCGCAAAATTATAATAGAAGTTACAGTTACAGATGTATTATTTGGCTATCATTAAGAAGATGATTTTTTTTTATTATCTTTAATTGTTTATCACTATCATAATTTTCACATTTCATCATGTTTACATTACATTATCGATACATGTATAATACATTTTCTATGTTTTTCAGCATGCTTACATTGCATTCATACATATGTTTAGCACATTTAAAAAGAAGATTAAGAAGATGATGACACAAATAATTGCATAAATAAAATAATAAGTGTAGTAAATTAGCAATAAGCATGTTCCGTTATGGGAAGCATCTAAATGTAACCAGCTTTTTATTCTTTGGGTGGCAAATCAGAGACTTATTATACTCGTACATTATATAGAATGTTAAAAATGTAGTGATAAAAATGAAATAATGCAAGTATCTGCATATAAAAGATATTTGTATGATGCATATTAAAATATAGAAATCAGACGCAGTAATGTGTAATGTAGTAATTTGAATGTTTGATTTGATATTAAGGTTTTAAAATCAAATATGTAAGGATATATGAACATATTTAAAATAATGAAAACTATATAAAAGAGTCTTTTCTTTTATATAAATAAATGCATCTTTTATACTGACTTTTAACTTGAGAATAGTTTAATTTTTTCATTTAATGTTCTTTGCACAATACAGCCATTGCATTTATAAAGTTCCAAACACTTGAACAGTAAACTTTAACAAACATGTTGACAACTTTTTGAAACTTAAAAACAACCAAACATAATGGGCAGAATTTAGACTAAATTTTGTTGCCCAAGAATTTAAAGGCACCAGACAAAAACAAATTGGTCCTTTTTCTTTCCATATACAACTGATTTGCAAACATCAAATGGCTTGCTTTTAAATAACATTGGTCTAATGTATTTTGTGTGGCTTATTTGTCACATTTTATGTGTTCTGTCACAGTCACATAACATAATCCCGATATCTACTTGAAGGCTCCGTGTTTTCTCTAGACCTTGTCTGCTGTCTTGGAGGCATGTCCGACTTCTGTAGCTGTGGTATCAGCTGATGCCAGTGATGGATCTTGTTGTTACGAATGTTGTAGCAGTTTTCAGCGTCGTTTCTGACTCTCGCTATTAGGCGTAGTTTTGTATTGTTTGTTTGGGGCAGTGAGGATAATCGCTGCTCTGTTACGACGTAGCACATTGCCAGTAGCAGTCAGGACCAGGTATGATCTTCGTTTTTGTGATTGTTTCATTACCTGACCATATTAACCTTGATTTTTACCTTGATTTTTTTCAAAAAATCGAGGTATTGTATCTCTCTGCCGTTTCTTTCTTCTTCATCATCATCTTTCTTGCAGACCCATCTACAAAATGCATCTCCTCCTACATCTTACATGCTACAATCACCAGACCTGGTCAGTATAACCCCCCACCTAACCTTCATATAGGGTCTTCACTGTTTGGGGTCAAAGGTCACACAGGGGTCACTAGGGGTCAAAACGTGGTTTTCACTTAAATCGCCCCTGCAATTTAGTGAAATGACCTAGGATCGTCAGAATCGGTCCACATATTCCTTATGACAGTACGCATATAAAATAGTTCGGTTTTTAAAATCAAAATGTATTTGGGGTCACTAGGGGTCAAAATGTCAATTTTTACTCTTTCCTCAAACCCATCTACAAAATGCATCTCCTCCTACATCTTACATGCTACAATCACCAGATTTAGTTTAGTCAGTATAACTCCCACATAACCTTCATATAGGGTCTTCACAGTTTTGGGTCAAAGGTCACACAGGGGTCACTAGGGGTCAAAACGTGGTTTTCACTTAAAAACACCCTTGCAATTTAGTTAAATGACCTAGGATCGTCAGAATCAGTCAACATATTCCTTATGGCGTACACATATATAATAGTCCGGTTTATTTGGGGTCACTAGGGGTCAACATTTTAATTTTCACTTCTATCACTTAAAATGCTTCTTGTCTCAGAGGAAATGACCGATGACCGCCACAATCGATCAACAGATTCCTTTGTCCCATGCTCATATAGGGTCTTCAGCGATTAAAAGTGACATGTCATATGGGTCACTAGGGGTCATTGTACTTTACATGAGTTAAACTCATGACATGCTCCGAATTAGATCGGACCTGTTTTATCTTGTTTGATCTAATAAGGCAAGAAAAAAGTCGATCATCATAACCAGGTCAAAGGTCAAGAAGAGGTCACTAGGGATCATTTTCTCATTAAAAATCAAGGTGGCCTGGTCTTAGACCAGAGCAAGATCTAGTGTTGTTTGTCTCTCGGCCATATTGTGTCTTCCGACTGGATCACAGACAGTTCTTTAGCTCTGTGTCTGGCGTTGAAGTTACGTTGTTAGGAGTAGTCGACTCCACCCTACCCGAGTCCGAATCATTACCTCTCGAGTCCGAGTCCAAAACCGAGTCCTTACTGTCCGAGTCCGAGACTGAGTCCGAGTCCTTCATGTCCGGGTCCGAGTCCCGAGTCCTTTTATGTCTTTTAAGTTCTGATCACATGTCATTAATTTTGCCATCTATAATATTAATAGGCCAACATATCTGTCATGTCAACACAATGATGCGTTTTTAACCATACATGGAAAAATGTTAATATCATTTTGAATTATAAGCATAAGAATTGATCAGATATTCTAAAAGAGCTGCTCTAGGAAGCTGAAAATTGCACCTCGGACTCGGTCTCGGAAAACCATCCATTTTAGAACATCTGAAATTTAAAATGATCTACACACCTGGAAAAGTATGATGCCAAGGGCATATATTTTGCACGTAAATCCAATACAAAATTTCAGAAGATCGACCAAAATATGACGTCATAACCATTGCCTCGGGACAAAATGGCGCGGTACCCCTTCCCCCCCCCCCCCCCCCCCCTTACCATGAGCAATCACTTGGTGACTGTAGTAATAGCGCCACCACTCGTTAGTTACCGTATTCTTAGTTTACGGTCAAAGGTCAGTGTATTTGTCAAGACAGACGCCATATTGAATGTTGAATAAACCAACGTTTGGTTATCTAAACCAGATGTTAGAATATGGTGGCAGCGGTAAACATCCACGCAAAATCAACTAATCATGGCAGATCAGGCCGAGTCTAGTGGTATGCATTCCTTGCTACAAGCGCCAGCCGAATTCACCGGCGGTAACGGTCCACAACAAGCAGAATTGTTGCGGAAATGGCGTCGGGCGATTTGACAGATATCGGCGAGCGAGTGGCCTCGCATTGAAACCCGAAAAAGACCAAGTGAGTTCCCTTCTGTGCTGTATGGGCGATAGTACAGACAACATACTTGCCACCCTCAATATTGATGACGAGAAAGCAACCTACAGGGAGAGGTAACCGTCGCAAATGAATGGTGAACCGATTGAGACATTCATTCAGGACATATATATAAGTTGGCGGATGACTGTGAATTCGGTGCTCTGAAAGAGAACTAAGCCGTGATAGGCCAGCAGGGATAGCCAATGGCGGGTTTTCTGACCAAATGCAACGTTTATCAATAAAGCTTACCTTGGCTGATGCAGTAACATGTGTAGACAGTCAGTTAACTACGTAGGTCAGGCGCGTGCCCAGAGGAGAGGGGGCTTTGGGGAAAAATAAAAAGAGGGGAGAGAGGGAAGGGGGAGGAGGAGAAGGGGAGGGGAGGGGAGAGGAGGAAGGGAGGGGAAGAGGAGGGGAGGGAAAAGGAGAGGCCGGGAGCTTTTATTAGTGTCTCTCACTTTCACGTCTCTGAAGACTGAACCATGTGGATGTTTTATAACAAAAGTAAATATTGATAGCAAGGAGTATTTTAGGTCATCCAGGCAAGTTAAAACCCAACAGCTCGGCCCACTGAATCCCCGCCAACTGCATTCCCACACCACCAGTGGCGTAACTAGGGGGGGGTGGGGGGGGGGGGACAATCCACCCCACCCCCATTGGCAAAAGAGTAACAAATAAAAAGGAAGAAAATTAAGGAGGAAGGGTAACGAGCATAGACAGTGCAAGCGAGGAGGGGGCACCCCCCCCCCATAATTGTCACGGTGGGGACGAACGATGCACCCCCCCCCCCCCCCCCCCCTCAAAAGATGCCTTTTTTGCGCGAATTAGTTTCAAAGTCTAATTATTCAAGCTTAATAGGAACGTTTTCTGGACCAAAAACTATACATATTAGATTCAATGTTTCTTTATTCAAGTTATAAAAAGATGCCTTAAGGAACGTTTTTCTGGACCATTTTAGTTTAAAAAAACTGACAGTTTGTACGCGTAAATTATTTAAGCTTAAAACGTTTTTCTGGAGCTTTAGTGTTAAAATAATCATTTTTTGCGCGCTTTGCGAGAATTGGTTTCAACGGTTTATTCAAGCTTTATAACAACAACAGGAATGTTTCCTGGACCATTTTAGTTAGAAAACTAGACACGTTTTCTGGACCATTTTACTTAATTAGAAAACTAGACATTTTTACGCGTTTCGAGCAAATTGGTTTCATTGTTTTATTATTCAAGCTAAAACAAAATGGACCATTTTACATTTTAGTGTTAGAATAACCATTATTTTTGCGCTACGCACAAATTATTTTTAATGTTTTATTATTCAAACTTAACAAGATGGCTTCAGGAACGTTTTTCTGGACTATTTTAGTGTTAAAATAACCATTTTTTGCGCGCTACGCGTGAATTAGTTGGAATGTTTTACAGCGTGTCCCAAAAAACTGGGTCCAAAATCTGCAGAGCTTGTAACTTAAAAAGTTGAAAACGTAGCTGCTGCATATTTGAGAATATTAAGGTACATATACCTGACCCTAATTAGTTAAAATGTGATACCAATCAAATGACAACTTTCTGAAATACAAAGCTTTCAACAGAACGTGGTTAGAACCCGTTTTTTCCAATTTAGCAATAAACCACCTTATGCCCTGTAGTTGCGGTGTGTGCAAGTTTTCCCTACATCATGTGCATGGTGTTTATTCTCCGAAATATCTTATGTTTGGTAGAAAAGGGTTAAATTATAGGTATTTTGGATCGATATTCAGCATTTATAAATACCCATTGCAGTAACCTTGTCGATTACTAAAACAGAGCAACTGTTACCCTGATGCCATGCCTGGAAATAGCACTCGCCCACCTGCCCATAGCGGGTAAATTTTGTGTCGGGAAAAATTACCCCCCACCCCGGCAACCGACTGGCGGGTAAACAATTCAAACTCACGGTGCAAGTGTGAGAGTTACACTGGCGGGTGGAATTTATGTGAGTTACCTGCCCGCATCCCGACTGGCTGGTTGAAAAAAATCTGAAGTACCAGCCCTGCCTCTAATTCCTTTGATCATGTTGATGAGATGACTGACTTAACGGCTGGTTTCCAATTCCGAAGAAATGGTTCTTGAACTGCTTCAAAGATGGCAGTGTCTCAGAAGGTTATTTATTGATTTTTCTAACAAAAATCAAAGGTTTTTACACTTTTTATCCCCCTCATGATGAAGATTTCCCTGAGTAAGTCATTGTTATCAAGTCTAAGGCAAAACTTTGATGACGTCAGTACGATGCGCAAATGCAACTTCATGGGCAAAATCGGGAAAAACGGGTTCTGACCACGCTGTATGCAAAGCTTTGTATTTCTAAAACCACAAATTCGATTGGTCTTATAATTTCACCAAAAAATGTCAGATATATTTACTTTTATATTCCTAAACATGAAGCATCTATGTTTCCCATATTTTAAGTTATAAGCTCTGAAACTTTTGGAACCAGTTTTTTGGGACACGCTGTATTATTCAAGTTTAACAAGATGGTTTCAGGAAGGTTTTTCTGGACCATTTTAGTGTTAAAATAACCAATTCTGAGGGGGGGCACACCCCCCCCCCCCCGACTTCCCCTTGTTCGAGCTTTTAAACCATCTATACTTAGGGGAATATGGGGCAAGTGGTCCGAAATGAAGGATTTTGTAATTGTATGGGCATACTGCTTTCTTTTGAACAAATACGACTTTTGTTGATACTTGACATATATCTTTACCTTCTACAATCCAAAACATTTGGAACTTTAGGATATTTACACATGTGATTTTTCTCCATATCTTTAAAGCTAACTCCTTGACTGACTGATTGAAAATTCACAGATAGTATGGGCGATATATGAAGATGGGTTTAGATCATGTTTAATGTACTTTATATGATTGACAGATATGCAACAGTAAATATATACATGCAGTACAGTCGTCTTAAGATACTAGGTGCATATTGCATTTGATGGGCGCTATATTGTAGTGTGCTTAGGGACTTTCCGAAATATGATTAAAACCATAGGTTGTGGTTGAAATGACCGTAAAATGGCGCATATTGCTAATTTGGGACATTGGTGGTTTGGATTTCCGATCAATATTATCATTTAAAGAATGCTTCAACTGAAATCATTAGCACGGGAATTCATTTGGTAGAGTTATTAGTTCATGAATTTGCAAATAACAAAGTACACCATTTCTTATTTATCTAAAGACACTCGTCTACTTGTAGGACCCGAACGCCGTAATATTTGCGAATTCAAAGATACTCACTGGCTACAGAAATCTGTGTAATGGCTAAAAACAAAAATGCAGTTTTCCCTTTTTTCTAAAATGTATTGGAGTTATTGATTATTATGACAAATGGTGGTATGTTTTAAAACATTTTGGCGTAAAATGTATTACGTCACAGGCGTGTTTTAATAACGTTTGATCTCGACAAAGTGCTACGTCATTTGTTGGGGTAAGTGGTCCGAAGGGGTGTGGGGCAACTGGACCGCCTGCAAAAACTTAATCAAAATTGTAAAATTCATTTTGAAAATGAGTTGTTAGTGTCAATAAAACATGACTCGGTATTGAAATGTGAATAGAATATGAAATAATTCACATTCTTTCAAGTTCTTAGACATTTTGGGGCATTTCGGGTCTAATACCACTATTTCTGATATTGAAGGATTACAATATGACATGAATTTGCTTTAGAATGGTTTAAAACCTCGGTATTATGAATTACATCTTTATTATATTTTGAATGGTGTCTGTAAAGGTATTTGCTACGACGAAATATTTATGTATTTTATCCACTGCTTTTTGTGTATATCAACCGTTGGGTCATCATTGTCATATTGACTAACTTCCCCTGTAACATGAAAAGCTGGCTAAATATCAAGATGGTTTATTATAAGTACTAAATGATGATTATATGAAGTAAATAAAATCATTAAAGAAAGGAGTATATATAGACAAATGTATGAGGCGTCTGAATATCACAACCATGTAACCATTTAACTAGGTTCATACCGTTTTATCTAATAAACGTGCAGTCGAAAATTGCGCTTGCTTTGTACACCATTAGTATTACTGCGTTTTACACGTTAACCACGAAAACTGTATAAAACATGGGTTTCATGAGACCTGTATCATTTTTACACGTTAAATAATATGGAAATAAGTTTGTAAAGAAAATACTGCTTAGTTACCGTCTTGTCAATCAATGATTTCTCTGTATTCTAACCGTTGGAACATATAGGACCAGTTGCCCCAACGATGGGGTAACTGGACCGTGCCAAGTAAAGTTTTTAGTTAGTGGTAATTGGCCTTTTGTTTGGATATTTTTTAACATTGATTATATGTTATATGTAAACAGTTACATAGGTGATAATTCCATAAATATTTACACGAGCTTTAAGCTTTTATATCATGAAATATGCTTAACCGGTCCAGTTGCCCCATCCTCCCCTAAATCATGAAATATATCAGTATATGCTCAACTTCTTTCGTGCATTAATAAAAAACTAAATATTTATTGGAAATGAAGAGGTGGCTTTTCGATAACATTTTGGTCAAAAGTATACACCAGATCGCACCAAATGAGTTCGAAAATTGAAAAAAATCCAATTCTCAGGGGGACACATCCCCCCTCAGACTCCCCCCGTTCGAGCTTTTAAACCATCTATAGGCCTACTTAAATCAAGAATATATCAGTATATGCTCAAATTCTTTCGTGCATTGATAAAAATCAAAATATTTATTGGAAATGAAGAGTTTGATTTTGTGTTATTCAATGTCAACATAAACGTTTTCTGGACCTTTTTATTGTTAAAATATACATTCACGGTTACCGATTATTTTCAACGTTTTATTATTCAAGCTTAACAAGATTGCTTCAGGAACGTTTTCAGGACCATTTCAGTGTTAAAATAACCAATTTTTACGCGCTACGGGCGAATTAGTTTGAATGTTTTATTATTATTATTACTAGCGGGCATCCGCGCTTCGCGCGGACCCGCTAGAAGATTTCACGGGGAGGTAAGTAAACAAAGCGTAAGAAAATTGGATACAATATCAAGAACATGTCCTACATGTATACATAATCCAGACGGGCACTAAATAGTCCGAATATCGCAGGTGCTTTTGATAATCCAGGTATTATACATGTGCCTTAAAGTAGGTAGGCCTACCTTTGTCTTTCCAGATACCTATATGTAGGCCACCCATGTGACCTGAAATGTAGGGACCCCATAGGCCTAATCCAGTTACCACAGGTGCCCTTAATGGCACCGGATACCACATAATCCAGGTACTGCAGTGTGCCGTTATATCGAGATACCCAGGTGCCCTTACTTTATCATTCAAGTAACTTGAATTAATCGCGGGTGCCGAAAATAGCGGGCAGTAATAGTCATATCACAATAGGCAGAGGTGAGTAATATCAAAGCGTTATAAATGTTTATATAAATATCAAGAGTATGTCCTTATTCCGGTACCTAAAGTGCCCTTGATATAATGTAAGTGACATGGTACCCTTAATACATCATGCGCCTAGGCCCAATGTGCTCTTAAATAATACAGATACCCATGTTCCTATTCCAAGTATTCCACGTGTTCTTAATTATACACCGGTTGCCCATAGGCCTAGGCCCTACCCCTCACAGATGGCCTTAATAACCCAGGTACCGCATTTGCCGGCATTATATCCATACCAATGTGCCCGTATTATATCCAGTTTATAATGGAAAGCGCAGGTATAGGTGCCGAAGCTATAATAGCGGGTGGTTAGTCACATCAAAACGTATAAAGATGAGGGTATTGTAAAACAGCAAGAGTATGTCGTTGATACTCCATGTATCCTAGGTGCCCTTAATACTGACATTGGTACCACAGTGCCCTTAATAATCCATATATACCATGTGCCCTTAATAAATCCATGTATGCCATGCATGTATAATAACACATGTGCCCTTGATTATTCAGGTACCACCCCATGTACTTTAATAATCAAGATTTTTTATTAATGATCCAATATTATAGGACCTCCATGGACTATGTGGTTTATCTTGAATCGAATAGTAAGGACACCCACGATAACTGTGTATGCGGCTATTAGGGCCTACGTGGATTAATAAGGACACCTGAATGGTTATTCAGGACACCTGAATGGTTATTCAGGTGTAGGAATACTTAAAATATTCAGAGTATCTGGATTGCCTTAATATCCCCTCCCCCAGTTACCCCCTGTCAGTTCATGTCCCTACCTATTTTGTACCCCAAATAATACAAAAGTTGTATTTTAATGTCAAAACTAAAAGTAACTTAGAATTAGCTTTAAAATGTCTTCCCCGATTCTTTTATTGCCCCGTCAACCCGTTTTCCTCCTTTAAAATGTTGATGCTGGTGCCGCCACTGCCCATGCACATACTGTATCCAGGTAATAGGCTGCCCATGCACATACTGTATGCCAGGTAATAGTCTGCCCATGCACATACTGTATCCAGGTAATAGGCTGCCCATGCACATACTGTATCCAGGTAATAGGCCTACGTTTTGAGCGTTATATATGGGTTCTATAGTTTTATAGTCGGTCGTTTAGTTTTATGGTCGGCGGAGTCTATCATCAAGATCACTTGTACCATTCCATGCTTGTACTTAAACACTATGTGTGCCATCCGGGTTTCGTTTGGCCTATTCACTTAAATACATTATTCCTCCAATAGGCATAGGGCCTAAACGTATGCAGTCCCTTTGTCATGTTTGTTGTGTTCTAAATAAGGCCTCCCGAGATACTACCTAATATACCCTTAAAATCCAGTTATCACAGGTGGCACACCTACGCATAGTATATCCAGGTAATTTGAGACTATCTGCGTTTTATAGTGAACCTTGTAATTCAGATACCACTGGTGCCCTTACTAATACAGACACTCTATAATAATCATGATAATGTACTACACGTTCCGTTTATCCAGATGCCCATGTGCCCTTATATCCAGATTATCAAGTAAGGGAAATGCGAGGAGGAGGAGGAGGCTTATGATGGGGCAATACCGCACGTTCCGTTTATCCAGATACCCATGTGGTCTTAGTAAGGCCGCCTTTCTATATCCATATTATCAAATAAGGGAAGTGCGGGGGAAGGGGACTTAGACCTTAGGGTAAGTTGTGACAATCCCGTAATTTACGTGCTATAAGCCGCACGCACGGCGAATAAGCCGCAGCACCTCAAATTAAGATTCAGACCTCATCGTATACAGTAAGCCGCACCGCTGTATAATAAGTCGCACAATGAAAATGAAAGGTTTGTGTGTGGGGAATAGGTGGGTGTGTGTGTGTGTGGGGGGGTAGTGGTCGACCCAGATCCACCAGCCCATAGCTTCATGACCAGCCATGGGGTTACAACTGCATGAGTGACTCCATCAAATGTATTTGTCTTCAGCCACTTCAGTCACTTTAATACCTTAATAAAGGTCTTGGCTTTATGATTAATGTTTTGTTTGTGTCTTGCTCTCGTTACATTTTATTGTACTGTACGGTATGCACCGCGGAGCAACCGTACGGACTGCCTGCTTTCACTGCATACCCCGTTCACAATGTACAATTTGCGCCACAAACGCGTACACACTTTGTCTGCGTCATTACGTGTGCGCCGAATCGTGCGCCATGTTAAACGCGGTCGCGCAGCAACAATCGTGCAGACAACATAGGAACGGTTGGTTTGGTACCGCCAGTTTCTTTATCGTTAGCAGCAAACTCCGCTTTCATCTATGTTATTAATGTGAAAGTGTCACTTTAAGATCTGCGTAAGAGTTTTTGTTTACATTTAGAAAATGTCGTAAAATATTTTTATTTGTTGGACGTATAGTCCCGTATAAATGCTTGTTACTATGCGTTCTTTAAGAATAACAAACAGCCGCATATACAGAAATGTAGCTATATCCCTGAAGAAAATATTTTGGGTGAAGACCATATGTCATCACTCTTTCCGAAAACCACAATTTGTGTCCGAACAGTAGCTACCCGAGTAAAAGAAATTCAACATTTCGGATTTTCACATGTGATCCTTTCTGCGCATGTCTGAAAATGGGAAAAAACGGGCATTGAACTATCTAATTAGCTCGTGTATTAGAGGCGCAATTACCACGCTTTTTCAGTTGAAGAGGGACGCGAGTGTAAAATTATTATTGAACTATCTAATAAAGCGAAGGACCGAAAATTAGTATATAGATGTTTTATTATTTTTAATTTTGTGTTATTCATTTTCAATAAGATGGCTTCAGAAACGTTTTCTGGACTGTTTTAGTGTTAATATATACGCACAAATTTTCAATGTTTTATTATTCAAGCTTAACAAGATTGCTTCAGGAACGTTTTCAGGACCATTTCAGTGTTAAAATAACAAATTTTTACGCGCTACGCGCGAATTAGTTTGAATGTTTTATTATTCAAGCTTAACAAGATGGCTTCAGGAACGTTTTCTAAACCTTTCTTTTTACAATAGCAATTTTTAATTTGTTACTACTTTGTTAGTCAATTGGAAAAAGAATGCTTCAGAAACATTTTCTAGACATTTTTAGTGTTAAAATATTCATTTTTTGCGCGCTACGCTGTTTAAATTTATGCGAATTTCAAACCCTTATGCCGTGTTGTTTGCTTTTGCAAAATTGAAGGGATAAAATCCAATTTTGAATGATATTGACAATAAGCCAATATTGATTGAAAATGAAGTGAAGGCTTTTCAATATACGTATTGGTACACACCAAATCGCACCAAATGGGTTCGAAAATTGACCCCCCCCCCCCCCGGCTCCCTCAGACTCCCCCCCCCCCCCCCCCCCCCCCTTTGCCGCGTTACCGCGGCGATATTTTTTATAATGTATTCATTCATATTGAGTTGGATGGGGTAGAGTTTTTGTTTTTGTTTTTTTACACATCAGGGGGGGGGGGGTTGCATAGAGGGGGCTTTTTTTTAAACTTCATACCGCCCCGGTACCAGACTGAAGTGGAAGCGTGATGGGGCCTAAGAGAAGGACCCAACGCTGACCCGATCGCCTACTTAAGTGAAAGCGTGATAGGGCCAAGAAAAAGACCTCACGGTTACCGATCATCAGATACAGCTACTTTCCCAAGGAAGGAATAGAGCAATGATGGGAAAGCCTATAGAGAGGCTGAGTGGGCGGGAAAGAGACCCAGGGAGCCTCTCTGCACACAGCCATGATGACAGTTGCTATGTGAACCCAAAACAAGCGAGGGCGCTATTTATGAGCTACCACTTATCAGAGGGGGTCACACACAAGGCTCCATTAAATACTCTGTTAGGTTTAGGTGTACCTCTTAGCTTGCACAATAAAATCAGGTAATAAAACTAAAACCTCCCCTTTACACCCCAACACGGTGCAATCAGATTTAAAGGATAATGCACCATACAGCATTACATGCACAGACCTGGTCAGTCTGATCTGAAAGCACAGTGAAGGAAGAACAATATGAGCAACAGTGAGTGCTTAACATCACACACTGAACATCATCACTCATATCAGCATAGACTGATTGATTGCATAGATTAATTCATATGTGCTGGTCACGCTGGTTTAAATCTATAACATAAACACTACAGGCACAAACTTGTTTGTTTACACTTGGAATGTTTAAAGTTCTAATTTCCAGTTGGAAGTTTGTTTCAGGCTTTCCAGTGGAAGTTTTTTTCAGGCAACAACAAACAAAAAAATTGCCTTAATTCACTTGATGGGAGGAAGGTGTATGCAAGAAAAGATGTTCATGCAAACTCCCAAATGGTTGTAGTTATATATTGCAGTTTGTTGATGAAAGTTATAACAAGAAATATTTTAAAAGGACAGTGCACATGACACTTCAGTGAGTACACACATAGTCCGATTTCTCATCAATCTGATTTTAAATGACTATTATAACAACTTTACCAGTATAAACTGTTACATACACATTGAGATAATTAACAGGATTATCTTAACGGGAGGTGTAGTAATAGCGCAATCACTCGTTAGTTACCGTATTCTAAGTTACGGTTAAAGGTCACTGTAGTGTTGTCAAGACAGACGCCATATTGAATGTTGAATACACCAATGTTTTGTTATCTAATCAGATGTTGTAGTGGGGTTGATCTGTAGGTGAGCAGTGCTAAGTAAGAGCAGGGGTCCTTTAACTGTGCGAACCGCTCTTTCCGCTTCACCGTTTGACTGCGGATATAGAGGACTACTAGTGGTATGAACAAATCCATAGCTGCGAATTTGCGGAACACGTGTGCGCTATATTGGGGACCGTTATCGGAGATCACCAGATCAGGAATTCCGTGCTGCACGAAGAGTTCTTTCAATACTACAATCACCGCTTCCGATGTCTGATCTCTGGGTTTCTTGATCTCGATCCATCGCGAGTAGTAGTAGTCAATCACTATGATGTAGTTTGAGACCTTGTAGTGGAAAAGGTCTGTTCCGATTCTTTCCCATTATGGACGTTGCACTGTAAACTCAAAGTGTCTACCATTGGACAAAACTTCTACCATTGGAGGAGCTGTAGCTATGGGGGATTAAGCCTTTGTTGTACCTTTACAAGACTGAATTGTAGACACAATTATTAACACTATATTGGACCAGTTACCACCCAAATACAATTTTCCAGCCCACACCGAACACACTCAACAGTGGTAAAGATTTACACTTTTGCACCAATTGGGCTACACGTCTATAGACTGGTCCAATATAGTGTTAATAATTTTGTCTACAATTCAGTCTTGTAAAAGTACAACAAAGGCTTAATCCCCTGATACAGCTCCTCCTGAGGTAGACGTTTTGTCCAATGGTAGACACTTTGAGTTTACAGTGTTGTGTGTTGAGTTGTTCAGCGGTTCTTTCTGTTCCGGACGATGAATGGCACATGTGGAGCACTTGGTGATCATATCTTCTATATTTGTAGACAGTTCTGGCCACCACACTGACATCCGTGCGCGTGCGCGACATTTGGTGATTCCAGGGTGTCCTTGGTGGAAACAGGTCAAGATTTCCAGTCTCGTGGATCTTTGGGATCACTATGGTGTCATCGTAGAGTAGAAGATTATCAACCACCGCAAAATGACATCTACTTTCCCAATACTGTCGTAACAAGGGCACGCTAGGCATGCATTATTCATCTGGCTGCTTGCTGTGCTTTAGCGATGTTCTGAAGACATTGCTGAATTGCCGGAACTGTGTTCACAACGTGACTTGCGTATGTCTCGACCGAAGAACTGAATCGTATTAATCTTGGACGCAAGCGTCTTTGCTAACTCTGTGGTGCTCAGAAGTGGGACGAGGGGTTTGTGATCAATCTCGATTGTGAGAACGTATTCTTCAAACTTTTCACAAGCCCATGTAAGCCGCGAGTCCCTCTTTTTCAATCACCGCGTAGCGTTGTTCAGCATCTTTCAAAGATCTTGATGTGTAACATTTATAGACGTTATTCATAATTAGCGATTTCATGTCTATAAAAGGGAGACATACTCGATAAACATACAATCTCGTACTTTTACTGCAATGTAATGAACTGTGAACTTCTACATTTTCCTAGATAGTAGTATATAGTCGGTTACCAGCAAACATCTCATTTCAAACTAGTGGAATAGATGATTTATACGTTCACGAATGTAATTAAGGTCAAATATTGAAAAACTCAGAATTATGAAGCATTTTTTATGATTAGTGCAAAATTCACCACATTGAAAAACTATCGATCTCGTCTCGGCTACATCGTTAGCCTCGTTTTCGGAGCACTAATTGCTCTGAGCATGCTCAGTTGGGCTAGCACGGCGCTCTTTTGACGTAAATGCGCGAATTATGAATAATGTTTATTGGACGTCGTTTGCCGTAATCCTGCATCTGAAACAGTACCACGCCGATTCCGTAATTGGATGCATCCGCATCGATGGCGATTAGGATCATAGTGGACGAGAACTTCAGGAGATGTGAAAATATTGAACATTATGAAAAACATGTAAAACAAATGTAATATGTGAAAATATTGAATACATGTAATATGTGATAATATTGAAAATGATGTATGAAAATAATAATAATGTCAACATGTGTATTATATGGAGAGAAGATAATATAAAACACAAACGATACATTTTAAAAAAAAGAAATTGTACGGGAATGAATATTTGTTTAAAAATAGACCAAACTAATTTAACAAATTAATGAAGCAGGTATTTAAAGAGCATATTCTTCAACTCATACGAAATAAGACCCTTGCTATCAAGAGTTATGGCTGTTTTAATTAAGAACCCGATTTGGGAACTGTCCACGAAATGCTAAATCCTTTGAAATTATCAATCTATATGAGGAGCAAAGAATACATACAAGAGTAAATAATATTCAAATTATATTTAAACTCGGGAGTTTCAAACACACAGTAGAATGGTATGCATAAAATCCATTATCTGCATGATCTGTAGCAAAAAATGGATTCAACACTGAAATATTCTCTTTTTGGCTGATTTCATGTTTCGTTAATATTATGATGAATACATGTAAATCTGGGTGTAAAGATTTAATTTCTCTCTGAAATGAGATTGAAGTTGCATTTTTCATTATGAATTCCATTGACAGCTCAAAAAGTGCGCACTTTTTAAAGGAAAAAAGGCGTTACTGAATTTTGATTCAATTAAATATTTTAATTAATGCGTTTGAATGTCCCATATTATATAAATATCTTTTAAATATGAATTTGAATGAATTTGTACTATTTGCATGCTTCTCAGTTTGAAGGATAATTTCAAAGCCATTTCTCGGACAGTTGCCAAAAACGGGTTTGTTTGTTTGTTTGTTTGTTGTTTTGTTTACACGGTCGGTCCGTACGGACACACGCTTTGGTCCTGAAGGGACCAGACTCAAGCAAATTGCTCGGGCCATGCTTAAAAGCCTATATAAGCATGCTGGTTGAATTAAAAACAGCCACTCCCAACAAATAAAGTTAACAATTTTGCTGTCAGCCTTCAGACATGAGAAAAGAATAGTCTTGATCCAATCTCATTTATGCCACAGAGGCTTTCTTCTATTAAAACAGGCATAAGGGTGCACTACACTAAATGGGGTATCCCCTACCCTTAAGTCGGTGTTTAAAGCTAGAATCGGAAAGTGTGCATCACAAAATCCTCAATTTAAAAAGACTTGACAGTAATACAATTCCGTAAATGCCTATGATTTTTGATTAATTATGATTAATGGGACATCACCTACATGCACCCTGACTATAAACTGTGAATATCATCTAGATAAATTTTGAGAGATCTTTCAAATTTGTGTTTTATACTGGAAACATTGCCGATTACGGCGATATTTTCAAGCCCGTCAGAGAGGTAGTCAACTCCATGGGCGTATTTTGGAAAATCGAGCAGGCTCACCTACCTATTTTCTTCACTTTTTGGTGAGAAAATGTGATCATCTTTAAGAAAAAATCACTCTACAAGGTCCAAGTGCGCAATTTAGTGGTCTAAAACAGAGTTTTATATCAGTGTTTTTGTACATATCCCTATGGAGCCCTATTTAGTGGTGTGATCCCTTAACTCTTGATAGCAAGGAGCAATTCCAGGGATTCTTTTTTTTAAGATAAGTGAAATAATATGTTCTTTTGAATACGTGCTTTATTGTTTGAATACTCGGGATAAAAATACCTTTTGAATTTGAATGAATCTGCACTCTTTGATCCTCACTAGGACAGATAATTTCAAAGGATTTAGCATTTCATGGACAGCTCCAAAAATGTGTTCATTTATTTAAACGGGCATAAATCTAGCAAGGATAAATATCAGTGATTATTTTGAGCGGAAGAATATGCTCTTTGAATCCATGCTTCATTGATTTGTCAATTTGTTCGGTCTTTTTTTTTGGGAGGGGGGGGGGGGGATATTCATTCGTACATGTTCTTTTTGACGCACACTGTATGCTATCGTTATACATAACATAGTGGGTCGACCGAATGGCCAGTAGCGTAACACTGATTTACTTTCTTTTCACCATTCCTGGTAAAAAACGATGAATTTGACAATAAAGGTGGGAAAGGATGCTGTGAAAATGTGCCATAAGTTCGGGACAGATTGCAGACGGAATGGATATAATTTGAATATTTGTGCTGCGATCGATCAAAACTTTATGTCATGTTTTAGGCCCAATAAAAAACCAAGTTTGTCTAAGAAGACCGCACGTGTAGCATTAAAAAAATAAAATCTTCAACTTTTGAAAATTATGGTGTAAACCAAGTTGTGACTGTATGGAATGGGGTTTTTTCTCAAATATTAAAACCGTATATAAACTCAAGAAAAACAATAGACTCAAGTGATTTATTATACTATGCTTCTTTAAATTTTAATATTGCATTATGAAGTACCACACCAGCTTCATTTTTCAAATTTCACTAAAATTGCTGATTGTTTGAATTTTAACCAAAAATATCACTTTCTTGCCCCTTCAATTTTGACCAATTCTATCTGTCCATTGTAATTTTCTAGACATTTTCAGCATGATCCGTAAAATAATTTTGTGTGCTTTAATTACTCCAGGAGATTGCGAGGTTGGCTTAATTTGCAATTACTTTTAAGGCATATTGATCTTTTCCAGGGGGCGCCCTCTATTCATGGTTTTTTTTAGAAAGTAGATTTTCTTGCAGATTTATATTTCTGATCATATATCATAAATATATTCTGAGTTACAGAGCGATACGATTTCTAATTACTTCAAAATCATGGTTTTTAAGGGTTGAAAATAGATAGTTCGCTAGCGAACAATCTATTTTCACTCTATTTTCACTCTAAAAAAATGATTTTGAAATAATTAGGAATCGTATAGCTCTGTAACTATATTTATGATCAGAAATGTAAATCTGCAAGAAAATCTACTTTCTAAAAAACATCATGAATAAAGGGCGCCCCCTGGAAAAGATCACATAATATGCCTTTAAATGTCGTGAAAAACAAATACCTGTAATAACAGTCTTTCTTTCATAATACCGATCTTCTCAGCGCACTGGACTCCACATCACTAAAATGAATACCTCTTAAGCCTAATACTTGTGTTAGAGGCCTACGTACACCAAACACGCACACAGGTATTAGGCTTATAATGAACTCATTTTGGTGATGCGGAATCCACAGCGTTGAGCTTGATCTTATCTGTCACTGGCTTGATCTACCAATATAATAATGGTAAATTCCCCCGGTAAATTCTGTTGCATTTATGGTTATACCGCCATCTATCGGTAATTTCCACTCTGGCAAACGAAATTCTAAATCAACCCAGGATCTAGGGGATCTACCGTGTATGAGTTGGTACACCGCCATCTATCGCCATTACCCACGATTCGGTCGCTTTCTAAAAAAATCGCCGATGACTCTCTTGCCGATTACTGCTACCCACGCCACCAGCGATCGTTTTCGCCCGTCCGTACCTCGGTCACCAATCACCTTCTTTGTTTCGTTTCACCGTCACGTGACAGCATAAATTAAAACCGATCGAGCCAATGAGATTGTCGTATAAGAAAAAGTATAGAGTGAATATATTTTACTCTTAGTATCGCGTTCGACAGTCTAGCTTATAATATTATCATTCATTCTGTGAGCTCCACACACGAGTGGTAGACGCCTCTTCTTTGGTTTGCAAGACATTTATTTCGCTGGGGAAATTTTTAGCAGACCACTGTTATAGTACATGCACAAACTCATCTACAAATTGTGCATATCATTTGGGTGCATATGCCCAGGCTGTCACTGGTTCAGGCTTAGTACACCACAAGTTTTCAGCCGGGCTAGTGAGCTAGCATCGCTATTGTTAAATTTATCGCCATTTCAATAATTTTATCTTTTGGAATACATCAGCTGATCTGATTATGCCGATTATGGAGGAGGCAATTTCGATAAGTAAGTTTTTAATAATTTCTATCTCGTTTTCTTATTCCTTCATTAGTTAAGTCTTTTATATTGTTTTATTATTGTTATTTTTAATGTATATTTTTTAATATTTTTAATATTTTACAAGTTTTAAAGAACCAGTTAGAGAATTATATGAGTAAATAATTTCATCTTAACTCCACACATTATAATGATGTTCAGTGAAAAATTTGGAGTTCCTTTAGTATAGCCTACCCTCCATCCAGGATTTGAACCTGGGACCTCTGGATCACTAGACCAGCGCTCTACAAACTGAGCTAATGAGTCAGATGGGGGAAGAACGGCGATAATATTATCCATAGGTCTTCAGTTCAATCCTGAGAATTATATCTTTATTTTATAAATTGTTTTTGAGAATATTTTCATTACCATAGCGAAATTCATTATAGTTTATATATTTACCTATTTATTTATTCATTTATTTATTCATTTATTATTCATATATTTATTTATTCATTCCTTTATTTATTTGCTATTAATTTATTTATGTTTCTGAACTGTTGGAATATTGTGTTAAACTTGTTTGATAAGGATTTCACGATCTTTGAATAAAATAACTTGTCTTCCGTTCGACCATTGGAGAGGAGTTCACCGTAAGAAGCTAATGACTAAAATTGATATTAAGAAGTAGTACATTAAATGTCCATAAGACGCATTACGTTCAGAAATTTGTAATCGAGGGTGCCATAATACGCCTGTGGTGGTATCAGGAATAACGAAGTGTTGTACATGTCTAGCCACATCATGTACATCAATAATGCATCAATTAACTTCTTTCATGAACATGACCTATTATTATTTACTTCCAATACTAGGTCAATGTTAACATAGTGGTGTGCACCTTTGATGAACTAAGGACAAAATAAGACAATAGCATTACAAATTAATTCACACAAAATAGGCCAATAACATTACAAAAGTAATTCACACAAAATATATCATACAATTTACCAATGATTTATTTACATTGGTTGTCTTTTATCGTGTTTTATAGTGCCTTTTCAAACCAAAATTTGGTTACTTATTAACCCATTGATATCTACTTACCAATCCATACATTATGCATTATGGTGTTCTTACCATCAACGTATGTGGCGCTGTTCTCTTCTCAGATTGCATATTTCCAAAATTCCGATAATTTTGTACATGTAGACTTTATGCCTTATGCCAGAGAAAATGGTAAACTAAAAGGTTTTTCAACTCGGAACGAGCGACCTGTTTGATTATTTAGGTCCCCTTTTGAAAGTATACAACGTTGATTAGGCCTAATTTGTATTTTGTACTCAATTATCAATCAAGTGAATAACGATTCAAGCTATAATTATATTAATACAAATCACTCAATTAATATATTATTACAATATTAGGCTTGCAAACTAATAACACTAACATAGGCCTAAATGAAACAAGTGCAAATCACTTACGCTTTTAAAACCTAATTGGTAATTAAAGATGACAAATAATTAGACTATGAAATGGATATGGCCATCCATTGTCTGGATTGTATTGTTTTAGCTCCTAAGCTAAGTGCTCTAATCAAGGCTCCAAAACCTATATTCATACATTCTATATGTTAGTAGTGCTGTAACGTAGATACTGATGGATATCGTTTCCCACCTATTCTTTCAGATAAGGGAATAATGTCCTGCTGTGTAGGCTGTGGCGGACCCATACAGGACCAGTACATTCTACGGGTGGCTCCTGACTTAGAGTGGCATGCGTCCTGCCTCAAATGCGCCGATTGTAATACCTATCTCGACGAAACGTGTACCTGTTATGTACGCGATGGGCAGCCCTACTGTAAACGGGATTATCTTAGGTGAGTTTAAAATATCAATTTTCAGGGATCGGGTTTATAAATAGAAGGGAAAGGGGTACTGGGGAGGCAATCAATTATTAGTTGTTGATATGAGATCGTGACGCTTCTCGTTGGTCTTCAGATCAAGGCATTACACACAGACCAAGGCATGTGTAATGACTTGGCTAAATGTATAAGCCTGGGAAAGGATCAGAAGGGCTTGAGAATAAGAGTTAGAAGCTAAAGGGCGCAATGTTATCTTAAGGGTGACAGACGTCTACCCGTCTTTGTTCCCAGAGGGTTCATATCAACACATAAAAGTCGTTATTTATTTATCATAGAGATATTTCATTCAACGCAACCATAGGCTGTTCTGACGTTATCTCAACACTGTATTGTATGATGAATCTCGATTTTCCAACTCCTCGAAAAATTCTAAATACCTTAAATTCTGCTTTCGTGATTACCATTCATATTTCATAGGAAACCGAATTCCATTTCTGACATGTTTGAAAATGCTATGTAGTGTACATTTTGAGCTCTAGATGTTTAGCAGTGTCATCAAGCATGTCTGTAAAATAAGGAGAAGGGTTTAAGAATGTTTATTTGACCGGAATTTCTGACAAGTGTGAATGCAGTCAATTTGGTGCCATATTTGTCAGCGCGTCTTACAACCTCTATTGTTTTACCATTGCACTGAATATCACGCTTAAACTAATGATGATTATTTGACTAAAAACTGTGCGTCTAGCACTGTACGAAATCGCTCATCGGAGATAGCTATCGTCTACTCTTCAATTCACGCTGTACACACACGATCACCATAGCCTGAAAACCGCTCGTGAAGCCAAACATGTACCGCCGCCTTTTTATATTCAACTCTAAAATGCGAAAGCGCGTACGCTTGCCACCAGTTTAGCGTCTAATTAATTCCCTTAATTACAACATTGTTCGTTAATTAGCGGTGTATTTTAAACAATGTGTTGTGCCAATGTCAATTTATATTTTCTTCGAAAGCTCGCGCACGTGTGAAATTGGATATCTTTCTTTACAATCTTTTATCGTGTCATCTTAATAGGCTTGTTGCTATTAAATTGTGTTTTACATTATCTTGTATCTTATTTTTGTTTTTCATGCATAGACTATTTGGAACAAAGTGTGCAAAATGCAGTCAAGGGTTCAGTAAAAACGATTGTGTGATGCGAGCACGCAACAAGATCTACCACATAGACTGTTTTCGTTGCCTTGCATGCGCCCGACAGCTTATTCCTGGAGATGAGTTTGCTCTTCGCG
This sequence comes from Ophiura sarsii, assembly GCA_035610835.1. NCBI lineage: Eukaryota > Metazoa > Echinodermata > Ophiuroidea > Amphilepidida > Ophiuridae > Ophiura > Ophiura sarsii. Next base: position 55,017,026 of record CM069452.1, read on the forward strand.
AGGATGGATTATTTTGTAAAGCGGACCATGAAGTTTTAGAAAGATCCACAACGCCAGATGTCAAGATGGCGGCGAATAACAACAATAATGGAAATCATCGAAATTATATGAATATGAATAGTGAGTATTATGTTCATATGGAAACCATGGCAACTTGGACCATGCAATATTTGACCTTATGACTTAATGATATAAAATATATAATTGTTCTTTGTACATACCTACCCCACATTACGAGCATCCTACCCCTAAAATAAGTTCAGTTTGGAAGTAGATGGCTTGCCTTTAGTATTAACACTGAAATTGACACTATATTCTACCAACGTGACCTTGTCAACATTTTTTTCAAATAAAATGATATACTGAATAATAGCCACCATCAATACAATACTTTTGTATACTCCTTTTAATATAATTTCTTGTATGATTATCTATAAGCATTTTTCTATTGTCCAATTTTTTTCAACATTGAGCCCGCTCGTGCCATGCCTTTTGTCTATTGTTTTGAATTTATCTAGGCTGCTATTTTGTGAACATAACACCCCGGCTACGTTATAATATACCAGTTGAAGTCAACTTATCAAGTTTGCAATAATAACACAATAGGTATAGATGTTGGTCATCTACCCACAATGCCTTTGGCGTTAACCTTTTTCTAGCACCCAAAACATGGCGCGGGACTATGAGATAATATTCCACTAGAAAGAAACCGGACGCCAAAATATCGTAAAGCTTTCGGACTATATAACTTATTGTTCTTTTTTACAATAAGTGATACACTCAAACAACAAACTATGTCAGCCTACATCGTATCATTTTCTAGTATTTTGTCCCTTCATTTTGTCTACACAACTGACGTTCGCCCTGGAGTTAATATAGGGCCACCTGAACCCCGTAGCTATCTAAAGCACACTATAATAATGATAAAACATATCAGTTTCAGGTTCATTTTACCCGCCAAAAGAAAAATGGGAATCTCATAGAGAAAAAAAATTAGCCAATGGCGAATATTTTTTCTAAACACATAATAGATTTACATATTATAAAAACTTATTGACATGGTTAAAGGATTCGGGTAGAGGTCAGTTTTGTGGTTGGCACAAAAAATGGTGACAAAACAGGAGTAACGGTGAACATTTTGTGAGCTCTGGTTGGGTCATTCACCTCGTTTACTACAACCAACGGTCAACATAATACAACAACAGAGCGTTGTATATTTTGCCCAATAATCAATTAATGATTAATGATGTATATTAAAATGACCAATATAAAAGCCAATACAAAAATATCCATGAAAGCTATACGAATAACAACTGTAAACACTAAACCCTTGTGTGTACATGTTTTAATGGAATTGTACGCACGCTTCCATTTTGATCTTATTGACAATATTTTTGAGTATTGACATTCTTGGTTTTATTTTTTTGACACGTTCAACAAAACGTCAACAACTCTTTTTTTGGCTTATGGCAGACGGTTCTGGTCGTTCAAAAAATATTTTTTTAAAAAATGAATAAAATCAATGTTTCTGTTAAACGCACACTTGTCATATTTTCTGGCATAAAGGCACGCGCTTCGATCGTTCGTTCTGCGTGGCTTAAAACAGTTAAGATCAATTCGATACCCATTAAGAAATCCACGCACCAAGTGATTTTATGCGCTTCGATCGACACTGCCTGACTATGGACATATGTTCAAATTATTTCTATGTACTCAACTGACACTGACGTTATGCTTATTGTAAGTGTCTTGGTTTTTGGATGATAAGCTTAATAACTTACAACTGACAGATATTAGTGTATATTTCTATATATTTCAAATTAATATGCAATGCAACACAACGAAAGGGGGCACTATTTGGAGATGAAAGCAATTTTGAAACCAGCATTTCTGCTGTTTAGACATTTTCTAAGCTTTACAATGATATTGCATTTACATTATTCAACACATTCACAATTTCAATTGAGGTATAGATTCTCAACTCTTACTATTTCCTCTATTTATTTGGTCCATTTCCAAACCATTTTGCTGCAAAATACACCCTTTCGATGTGCTATATCAGGCATATAACAAAATCGATCATTATTTCTTAAATATTGAATTAATACATACTTACTTATTTTTTTCTTCTTCTCTTTCATATTCGAATCGACCTTTTGTCACGTGATCATCATGGCTTTTTTTCTTCATCCGGCCTTCATCATCACACTCTCATTCCTAACGTCAACGTTCCCGTCACATAGATTCCCATCATACAGAATCGTTACCAAAAAGAAGCCGCTCATCAAGTAAACCGGAGAAAGCAACGCGAGTTAGAACTGTTCTGAACGAGAAACAATTACACACACTTATGGCGTGCTATAACGCGAACCCCAGACCTGATGCGCTGATGAAAGAACAATTGACCGAAATGACCGGTCTTAGTCAAAGAGTCATTAGGGTGTGGTTCCAAAATCATAGGTGTAAGGACAAGAAGAGGAGAGAAAAGGTCATGGAAAACGCTGCTGATGCTCAGGCAGGAAAGGTAAGAATAAATGCACAATACAATATGTCAAAGTCTTAACACTTTCCACGCGGCAGGCAGCTGCAGACGACATTCCAAAATGTCACAAAATCTTTCAAAAATGTCAAAATTGTTAAATTTCATAACCATATTTGGAAACACCATGTGAAATGCATTGAAATAAGTACAAACATGCCTATAGTATTGGTTCAGTAATACTTGAGATAGACTTTGAAAATTGCGAAAGGTTTCTGAAAAATCTGTTTTGTATATGGTGCAAATAATAGTCGCGTGGAAAGTGTTAAGGCTGTAGTGGACGAAGTACCCCTGCGACCTATTTTTCCTAATGAATATATTCATGATGATATATACGTGACAATTCATTAGCCAACACTAACCAGAGTTACTGACTGCGAGGGGGAATACGGCCTTATCCCTCAAGAGATGTGTACCAACCAAGAGAAATCATTCAAGGGTTTAAATTGGGGGAAAAGGGAACACTATTCTTCCTGAGGTGATGGCTGCGGGCCTATCACCCATCATCCCCTTACGGGTTCGGAATGATAGGCCCATGGCCACTACCTCGGGAAAGACATGTGTGCTCCATTTCCTTATGCAGTTGTAATGTACAGGGTGTATCAAAAAAAATAGGACTCTCTATCAGCATGGATTTAATATTTATTAAAACCACTGAACCATGACCAATTTGATTTCATTGTAAAGTCCAACTAATAAAGTTAAAATCCTGAAAAGATGAGTAAGATCCATCATCAATAAAGGAAAGTGTGACCAACTAGGCTAGTCAACCCATTCTGTAGTATGTACAATGGTAATTCACATAGTAAAGGTAGAGTTACTAGATAGTGGAAGGTTACAAATTTAAATAGGCTAAAAGGGAAATTATTCGTATTCTTATCGTGCTAAATTAGTCTTATTCTTATTCTTATCATGCTTACTGCAGAAATTGAAGTTGACTTACAAGTCCCATTTTAATCTAAATGTCCTCTGTTAATGATTGGTATAAACACACTATTGACATGACTGGTGCTTTCCTACCACAACTTTCCTACATGCTGAGGCTTTTACATGAGAACACTGAGCAACATTGAACATTGCACAGAAATATTCATGCACCAAATTTGTGTATTATGTAGCTATTAATGATTTGTGCCAGAATTAAGAAGAATACCAAACTAGTCTTTGCTATTATTATTGATAGATGATTTACAACATTTATGAATGCAAAGTATTGAAATGTAAACCATGTCATTTTCTGGTTTGTGTGTGTGTAAATCCCATTGTACAGACTAGTAAATGACATGGTTTACGCCAAATATGCTAGTGGATTAATCTCAGATTTTCAGAATATTATCATTATTAATTGGGCTTTGCACTGACGGTGAATTGGTCATGGTCCAGTGGTTTTGAAAAAGTTTTAAAAAGGCATGAAACAGAGTCCTATTTTTGTTGTTGATACACCCTGTATAGGCTACATGTTTGAAATCTTACTTGGAAAATGAAATTAATTTAGTATCATAATAATCGCACACGCAACCTTTGTGACTGTATAGATATTACCGAGGAATAACATTTTATGAATAAAACTGCGTACATAGTCATCGTCTTCAAACCTCCTTAATTGAAAGTCGATTATCATCATGTCATCCCCCTAAATATCATGCTACCAATCAGTTTCTAATGTCGTCTTAAATGCCCGTAGAATCAGTTTGTGAATACAGCGGGAATTTTTTTTTTCTTCTCTCATATCAGTTTATTCATGGTTACAGTGCCGTATAAAAACTATTAGTGGTTTAATATCTATATTAATTTAACCCCATCATTGACGTTTTGAAAAATATCGAAGACCCAATATTAAAAACACGAACCCAGCCATCAATCGTCTGATCGTTTTCTTGATTATTTTGTTGCAAAGGGCATATTATCAGCTATACACGAAGAGCTTTTCCCCCCTCATTAATTCTATATACCTGGATCTATGTTTTGTAATTGAAATATAAAACACACAATTTTTTTACCTCATTATAGTTACCATGGTGACCAATATTCGGCAGAGTGGGGTTTGAATATTGAAATCGATGGCTAATATAAACAATGGATTCTTCGTTAAACAAACTTCTTAGTTGGTTTTCCTGACGTACAAAACCTTACATGAGTTGACATTGTTGTTGTAGACAGATTATTAAATTGTCATATTGAGATGTCATCGGATTTGATATAGCTGCTAGCTTGAATGTACATTAGTTGGCAATCTTATACGCTGATAATTTCAGTTAACTTACATATTTCTGGGTAACCTTTAATGTAGATCGTGATTTCTTGTCTTACACTTGGCTGTAATGTATTAATGTTATAGCTGCCATGTGTAAGCCTATATATTTCTGCTATTTGTTTGTCATTTAATGAAATTATAAAAAGGGTGAAATGAAATGAAAATATAATGATGTCATAAAATGAAGAAAAAATGCAAAATACAGCTATTTCAAGATATGTCTTTTAACACTAACATTTTGATATGTGCCTTTCTATGTGTAAGAATTACCCCTTAAATAGCAATCATGTGTTATATAATATTTTCTGGAGCTATTGTGTGCCCCCTATGTTTTCAGGGCATCTCTGTTTAGATGATACCTCTCAGCACTTTACACATTGATATTTGCATGTCTATTTATTGTGTGTTTTCATGTTTTATTCAACGACTGTTCTAGCGACTATGATATCAAAAGTGATACTTAAAATACCCGGCTTAAATACATTATTATTTCTGTAGTGAATTAATAACCTACATTTTATGACTCAAATTAAATTGTGCATGATTAATTAATATTATGATGTATTTTTGTTTGTTTTTCTTTGATACAGGACCATAACCGTCGAATGCAGGGTTTCAGCGGTGTTCCCATGGTGGCTTCAAGTCCCGTCAGACACGACTCCCCGATGCAAGGCACCCAGGTTGAAGTACAGAGTTATCAACCGCCGTGGAAAGCACTCAGCGACTTCGCCTTATCCAGTGACATTGATCAACCGCCTTTCCAACAACTGGTATGTCTCAGGCGCGGCCTAATCTAATGCCATGGCCTTTCGTCATAATTTGTTTATTCCATTGAACAATAGAAAAGAGCTCAAATAAATGTATTTGAAAGCAGGCTATCGAATAGTGTATTTAAGCTTAACATTTTCCACGTGGCCATTTGTTTTACGGTGTAAAAAACCGTTTTTCAGAAACCTTTCCCATACTTTCAAAGTCTATCTCAATCCCGATCTCAATACTAGGCATCTTTGTACTTACATTAATGTATTTCTCTAATGATTCCAAATATGGTGATGACATTCAATAATTTTGACATTTTTGAAATATTTTGTGATTTTTATTAAATTAGCGTCACGAGAATAAGAATAATTAAACCACGTAAAGGCCTAGTATTTTAAGTGCTATGATGATATCATGTTTAATCACATTCCCCTTTACCCTTTTTAGGTCAACTTTTCAGAGCAGAATTTGGAAGGTAGAGAACCACCACGAGGAGACACCCCCGGGTCAGGAATGAGCCTTCCTCCTACTCCGGATTCATCTGATCGAACTTCAATAGGACATGGGATGCTAGAACCACTAAGCGTAGGCAGCGAATAGTGGTGTGACTGAGCCTTCATCTAGTGTCGCGGCAGAATGCTACGTCAGAAATACCTAAAACTATAGACAGACATCGAAAAGTGCAATATCAAGTAACTCACAAATTTCCAGAACACACAAAAGACTCTGCCACGCAATCGTATTGATACCTGTCATTGCGGAAGTCAAGATCTCTGACACGAATTTAGGTCACGACGTAATCCTGACAGGAAGTAAGGTCACGACCTATGTATAGTTGTTTGACTACATCGTCGTTCTAAGAATGCGCCTTAAACATTCAAAGTCACACCGTAGTCACACGAAACTCCAATTTGCACTTGACCTGTCTACATCGATGAGAAGGAATCGGTTTTATAATGTGTTTTGCACTGTGTGCCAGATGTACTACGTAAGGTTATGTAAATGCAGATATAATACACTAGGCGATGGCGATGAGTTGTTTGTAGTTATTTATTCTAATGTTTCTTTGTATTGTGTACATGCACAAAGTACTCTTTCAGAATTTGATATGGTTTTTCAAGAACAAAAGGTAAAAACAGACCACAACTTAACTACATTCCAATTAAAATGCAAAATGTTTAATAAAAATCCCACGTATACATGTATACAATAGGAATAATAACGTATGCGGGCTACTATTAAACGCCAAAATGGTCTTTTTACAATGAGATATCAAGGTTCAGCATTAATGGGGTATGTATACATAACGATTAATAACAACTGACAGTTTCTATTATAAAGTTGGTGCAATAACATCTGCTGAGTTGCCGGCAGCGGAGTATAATGTAATACAGTCAATTGGATACATTTTAATTTGATCATACATAAGTACATTTGAGAGAAGAAAAATAAGATCCTTACATAAATCTAATTTCAATGTATTAAAATGACTGAGACTATAAAATGCCTGGGATCGGTCAGATACATTGCTATGTTAGTTGCATTATTCAATATTCTTAGGAAGCGGTAATATTTTAATATTATATTTCCTGATTTGATATTCATATTTGACTTAAGAGCACTTAACTGCTTTTATGAACGTTTATTCAAGGTGGACCAATGTTCAAAGTGTAAAAGTGAAAGGAATGAATCCTCTCATACAAAGTAATATTATTTTAAGTACAGTTTATATAATGTCTATAATAAGTTATCTCATTTAAACCTTTCAACTCAATTTATAATTTGTGATGCGAAGACAAAACATGTGCTTTCTTTTCACAGTGTTCGAGTATTTTCCTATCCTCTGAAGAGATCACGGAAGTGGGATGAAAAATACTTGAATATTTTTAACAGTTTAATGTCGTTTAGATTCGTGATTTATTTTATATCGTCTTAAGGGCCATGTGCAATCATATGTTTGTGTTAAGGACCGTATTCCATTAAGAACTCCATTAACATTTACAACAATGCTGTTAACATGTTAATATCAGTCTAACGGAAATCATATTGATGATTCCTTCAAAGGATTGCTAGATGTTTATTTATTTATTTATGTATTTATTGATCAATCATGTATTCATTCTATTGATTAATTTTAAGGTTTTTTACTTAATGAAACAAACTTGATATCAATTAATTCAAGAAAAACCAGACAACATTTTTTGAAAAAGATATATTTTGGGACTTACATATTCAGATGTCTTGTAAAAAATAATAGCTATGAAACTGAAATTCAAATTTCGAAAGCTATGCACGTGAAAAGCTGGAAAACTTACACGTAAAATAATTTCTTTTTGTTATGGGGAATTATTGTTTGAATAAACAGGGATGTGTTTGGAGTTATATTTGGCATGTGGGGAATTTTGCACTTTGTATTTTCATCGTAAGTTATGAACATTATGTTGGCGGTACTATTTTCAAATTGACAAAAACAAGATAAACAGGGTTACCGAGACCAATAACGATACTAGTAGAAACACACTGACAAATATGATTGAATTAGTAACCATTTTATTGTCAAATAAATTGGACTTCTTTAATGATCACAATTTTACTTAAAAGGATTATTTATTTCGACAAATTATATGATATTCAACTATGCATCCAATAAATAAGATTAGGTCAAAAATGGCCCCGTCATCTTTAGTGTGTACGCTTGGAGGGGGGAAAAGTCACTAATTCTCCCCGTACGACGATCTCTGTCTGATACATGCTTTTAGACTAGTGATGCGGAAGCAATTTGGTCGTGTCAAGGTCATGCTTTTTTATTACTGTAATGGGTATAGTTTCAATTAGTTTTTAATATTTTATCAAAGTCATCCATCCATCGTGCTAAAAGCATGGTCAATATTGATAATTGAGACAGATATAAAAAATATAGAGGTCAAAATACGGGTCAATGCTAATACATACTTATCATCTTAGTTTCTCACTTGTGTAGCTCTTAAAATTGCAATTTCTGCGCATATATTCATGCTTGTATAACGATTTATTTTCATTTTGAACAAAAACGGCCTTAAAGTTGATTTATTGTTATATTAGTTTACGGTCATGCGTACCATGATGAACTCCAATTTGCGTTTTTCCTTGGAAACTTGATATATACATGTACATCAGACAGGGTTTGCGGCGTTGTCATGGTTATTGATTCGGTCTTGGGACAGAACGGGAGACGGTGCGTTGATTGGAGCAAGTTGTTAGTCAAATGGAAATATTTTAAAGTACAAAATACATTTTGCAATAAAATGTTGAAATATCAATCTGGCGGGAGTTTAAAAACATAGATTTTCGTGTCTTGATAAAGTATTTGTTGACTCTTTAAAGATCAGTGAAAGTCAAAAACAAACAAAAAAGGAAACTTCATTGGTTTGTTATTATATTTTACTTTTCATCTGAATGTAAATTTAAGATCACTCTTGTTCACACTGAGATTTGTGTGCACTTTTTGTCTCCCGATTGGGTTATAAATTCACAGCAGACCTGGTAACAAGTTCACTGGGGTTTGACCTGGTAACATGTTCACTGGGGTTTGTAAATACATTGTATAATTATATAAAGCCTGTTTCATTCTACTTTTCTATTGTGAAAAACAGAACAGGGTTTTCCTCCTGGTCTTGTCGTAAAACCTGTTACAATATTTGCAACGATGGTACTTTATGTTATAATGTATAAAGGATGTATAAAGTTTAAATTATTTAAATATTTGTCACATTTGTTGGAAAATCTGTGTTCTAATTTGTGTATTTTCTATTATGATATTATGAATTGAAATAAAAAGCACTACTGATATTTCAGAAACAATGCCACCACCGACTCGTTTGACTTGCAATCATTTATTGCGCGCTAGGCTAGATAAACTTATAAAATATATCAGGTTTTGTTCTTCAATCGCCTAATTTCGGATATTTCTTGATAAACTCATATCGTGTTGCATACAAATGGAAAGCCGATTGTGATGTGATCATCTTGTCAGCGATACCACATTTGTAACAATCATTTGTCATAGTGCATGCACTCTCAGCAAAAAGGGCTCTAAAGGGGTTCTAAAACTGTCCTTTATATGGAACCTCTAATGGTTCTTCATCAGGCTGTTCTTCATCGAACCAGAAAGAGTTCTAAAAAGGTTATAAATAACCATATTTGGTTCTTCTAAGAACCTTTTAGTGTTCCTCAATTTTTAAGAACCATTGTTGCGGGTTCTATTCTCAAGGGTTCCATATAGAGGGCACAAAGGTTCTAAGTTTAACTATTTTTTCGGAGAGTGTGGCCACTTGCTTGAGAATGTGGGCAGGTCTCAATCATTTAGCACATTAAAATGTGCCAAATTCACAAGTATTTGGTGCACGAAAGAACAACTCTGCTGTTTGTACAATGAAGTGCTACCTTGACGACTTACCAGTTATAATTCGAGGGTTTAGTGCAACAAAGGGCTATCTGCATTTCGGTCATTTTGAGAAAAAGTGAATTAAAGATTTGTACCCATCATTGTCACTAATATTGGTTTTGACAAGTTAAAAGAAATGCTATTCAAACATTTTTGAATAGTTAAACTTACTTTTTTCTCATAATTAGGTTCCTGATCTTGTGCGGATCATATTGATACAAAAATCTCATTTTGGCCAAAAATGCAGATAGCCATTTGTTGCACTAACCCCTCGATATATATAGACAGCCCGTATAGACACGATATAGAGATATTCTATTGATAATGACTTCTGAGTTGTGATTTTTTCTTCTTCAGATTTCGTTTGAAACCTCCCTATACATACTCAAATCAAATGGCTGAGTATTGAAACAAGTGATTGAATGTTACACATTTGGTATCATCAATTAGTAGAAAGATGATATTTATATACGCAACGCAATATGAACATAATATAATCATTAAATATACAGAATTCGCTACATGTAGCGATATGCACGTATAGGAATATAACCGTTGCCAGTTACAACTGACTCACGTTAACGTTGTTTCGAACCACTGATCAGTGTTCACATTGATCATAACACAAAGCTTATGGCATCTCATAATTCGGAACATGTGTATGGGCCCAGGCTTGAACCAGTAACCATGAGTTTGCATACTACGTCAACGAATATAGAGGTTGAAACAAAATCCGACGCAACTGCGTAATGCAACATACATCCTAGACTAGATACATAATACTTAATAGGCCTTGCTTAATTAGTCTTGTTACGCTTTATTCGTCGTGCAAGCATCGATCGCGTTTCCATGAATGTTATATTTTGGATTTTAACAGTCGCCCCCAAAATCCTGATAATGTTAGGTATTTATATGATGATATGAACACAAATAATTAGGCTTTTGGCTTCATACATGAGCGAAGTCTTATTATTAAGTGAACCCGACGAAAGCGCATAAACCAACTGATCCAACTCTTTCTCAACGTGTCTGTTTGCAACACTTATAATATGATTCGCATCACAAACTCAGACAGAATGCAGAGGTTGTTGGTTCGAATCTCATCGTGGTCTAAAGAAATGTATTTTTTAGATAAATAACTTCCAACCGAAAACAACATTCTGGAGGGCTACGTCGCTGTCGGCTGCTAGTTCCGTCAAGTTTGCTATGGCGACGAAAATGCACCCTGTTCTACGAGCCCGACTAACAGTAACACATTCTTTAAAAATGTGTCAAAATAAATGCTCTCGTGCAAATGAATACGACCAGAAAAAGAACGGTAAATCTTTCACAATATCGAAATACTGGTGTACTGCTTTAGTGGTGAAATAAAAGTTGAAAGCACAGCACACTGCTACGAGGTACAACCCCCGTTGAGCTGACACGGGGCTCATCATTACCGACTTGTAATACAAGACAAGATAATCAAAGATCATGACAGGTTGGACAATGTTGACATATGCCTGGCAAGAACAAAAATGAATATAATACATGTATACGTTTCAGATATTTTTGTGTCGTTTTGAAGGGAAATAAGAAATAAAAAAGGCCCGACTGACCAACTCAACCTGAGAGGTCCGTTTGCCCGTAGAGTAGGGGTTTTCCGATAGCCTATAAATGGTTTAACTATGTTTAATGAAATCAAAATGTTGTAGCCGTTTGTTTGTTAGCAATGCGTTTTATTTTTGATCCTAGTTTACTTTATTTTAATCCACCCATACTTTTCGACTATATTGGACTCTTCACGAAACGACAATAATTATACTTGTTCAGGCCTGGCAAATCTCCCTCAGCAGATCATTGACCTATCATTAATGATAGGTCAATGATCTGCTGAGGGAGATCATTGACCTATCATTAATGGTGAATTTAGCAATAGAAAAAAAATGGATCGTCACTCATGAGTGATCCCAAGCTTTGTTTCTATACTATAGTTTTGAGGCTAAACTTGAGGGACATTTAAATAGGCAAAGACGTAGTGAGGGTAATTAGCAGTGGCTTATACTTCTTTTTAATATTGGGGGTGGGGTTTCTTGCAAAATTGGTAAAAATGAAATAGTCCCTTACTTTTTAACCTCACCAACTGCATCCTCCAGTGTGTAAATGAAATCTTAGCCACTGCTAATTCCCCACCACTTCATTGGCGATTTAAAAGTCCCTAAACACTTGTCAAATAAAACAAAGCATGTGGTCACTCAAGTGTGACGAACTTCTTTTACCCTTCAAATTGAATTAAATGAAGTATTGTTAATAATTTGTACAACCAAAACTAATAACATTAACAGTTAACATAGAAAGGAACAAAATATTTTATTACAGTTTTACACGAGATTAAGAGATTTTTTTTTAAACAAGCTGTTTCACACACACATTTTGTTGCACTTTGTCGAAAAGGTGAAATCACCATGTCTTACACAATAGATTTGATCTTGAGTTTATAAAACCGCAATTCATGATCGAAAATGCTAATGAAAGGGTACAGTATGTCTAAGATGATTTTAAAAAAACCCGGATCTAATCCCATTGATTTTGATGATGAAAATAATTAATGAACTTTGGCCATCGATAGGTACTATTTATTTTGGGACACCCTGTATATAAAGACAGTTATATTTGGTCATCAGTTGAAGTACAAATTGTACACTTATTTCATGATTTATCCAATCCTTGTGGATATATTTGCCAAATAATGCATGTTTGATGTGCAAGGTGAGGTAAAAATGATGAGACCCAATGCTGACAACTTTCCCATCAACGTAGCTGCAATTGCGCCATCTTTTTATTGTGTCATTTCACAAGACAGCTAATTTTGTTCGGCCTGCTTAACACTGAAAACGAAGGTGCATCGAGCTGCCGATGATCTACAAAGGCTTGGATGTATACATGTAGCTAGAAATAAAAGTAGCGATAAACCACGGTGGATTACGGAGCCGGATGGATTCGAATAAATTTGAAAATATTGGTTTTTCTATTCGATAATCCAGGTTTTTCAAATCGAAAATCTTGGTTTATCAACTGAAAAACCACATTTTTCACTTCCATGTTGAAAAACTTGGATTATCGGTCGACAGAAAAACCTGGATTTTAATCGATAATCCACGATTTTCGGCGACAATCCAGGTTTATCTAATTATTGCACATTGAGCCTGCCATATTATCAACGCGTCCTCTGATCTTTAGGGGGGGGGGGGGGCACACTACTAAATAATTCCTCCATTTTTCAAGACCGTTTGTTTACACCACGTGACAATGTTGGAAGTTTTTGTTTCACGTAAATGTCTTGGATAAGGGATTTTAAACCTTTTTTTTCGTGACCAATCTATACAAACTTTTACGCTACAAGCGCCTAAACAGGGCCATGATTTTCAGCCAATATCCACGATTCCTTGCTACTTCTGGTTTGGTATCATTCCGACGTTCAGATACTATAGTAGTGTAATAAAATAATCGCACGATTCAATACAGTTTGCTTCTCTTGGGACGATCATGCTTTTCACTAGTATCTGAGTATAGGCCCCTACTATTTTTCATAACCATACACCAAACGCGGAAGAATTTAGTATTGTGCCCTTATTCCAAAACGTAGTAGTAGAGTCATTTTCTTGGATTCCGTGACCATTTTCTTCCTACCTTAGTTTCTTAGTGAATTTGTTAACTAGAACCATTTTAAAAGAAAATGAGCCCCCATGCATTTCTCAAAAGTGACGGGAACGTTCTTTTATAGCGCAAATTCCAAAATGGCCGCCATACACAGGGTTCCCAGCATTTCACAAGACCAAAATTCCCTGAGTTTTCCCTGATTTTTCCCTGACAAATTTATATTATTCCCTGAGAAAATATTTTCACTTTATCGGAAGGCGAGAAATGAAAATGAACCGACAAGACTTTTGTGAGCCAAGAAATGCGCGCACAGCGCGCGAAATTTTTCGACTTTACACCTATTCATTGCCTGGAAATGTGTTACCCACTTGAGCCATCAAATTCCCTGAGTTTTCCCTGAGTTTCTGTCTTTTTTTCAAATTCCCTGAGTTTTCCCTGTCTGGAAAAAGTTATTTTGATTTTCCCTGATTTCCCTGATTTCCCTGAGTGGCTGGGAACCCTGATACAGGGGCCCAAAAATTCAAATGGCTTAAATTAAGCTACAAAAAAACACCAAATTGTTCGGCTGAGCACAAGGATTCCGAAAAAGTATAGTTTGCTATACTTCCGATGTTTGGTTAACGAGTTATCGGGTAAAATGTAAAAAGGTCGTTGACCTTTACGTATGGGGTCAAAATTTAAACTTGCTCCGATTTTGAAAAATGATATCTCAAATTGTTCGTCTGATTGCAAGGATTCCAGAAATTATAGTTTTTACCACCTAGAGTGTCTGTTGTACCTTATAAAGGGGTCAAAAGGTCAGATTCTATATAGGTCAGTATACCTTGACCTTTTGACCTACACAAAATATTCCCGGTGGTAAAAAAACAACTATTTCTGGAATCCTTGTGATCATACGAACAATATGAGATATTGTTTTTCAAAATCGGAGCATGTTAAAATTTTGACCCCATATGTAAAGGTCAACGACCTTTTTACGTTTTACCCGATAACTCGTTAACCAAACATCGGAAGTATAGCAAACTATACTTTTTCGGAATCCTTGTGCTCAGCCGAACAATTTGGTGTGCTTTTTAGCTTAATTAAAGCCATTTGAATTTGTGGGCCCCTGTATGGCGGCTATTTTGGAATTTGCGCTATAAAAGAACGTTCCCGTCACTTTTGAGAAATGCATGGGGGCTCATTTTCTTTTAAAATGGTTCTAGTTGACAAATTCACTAAGAAACTAAGGTAGGAAGAAAATGGTCACGGAATCCAAGAAAATGACTCTACTATAGATACACACGAAATGCTCCGTATCATTAACTGTTGCCAGGTGACTAATAAAGGCTACATGCATGTATACTGCCATAGTCCCCTTTATGGTTTCTATATCCATCTTTGTTTTTATACCTAAATCATCTTGCCAGGTCCATGTCAACGTTGTCCAACCTGTCATGATCTTTGATTATCTTGTCTTGTGTTACAAGTCGGTAATGATGAGCCCCGTGTCAGCTCAACAGGAGGTTATTCCTCGTAGCAGTGTGCTGTTCTTTCAACTTTTATTCATATGTGTACCACCAGTTGAAAGAGAACTGGAGATGGAAAAAACATTCAAGTATCAAGAATTCGTGACGTCAGATTTTCATTTTAAAACTTTACTTAATTACATCATGGTTAGGCCTATACCATCCACATCAACGATAAGTAATAAAGGGCGATATGTTTTGTATTGAAAAATACAACGAGAATAACTCTTGCGGAACCTGTCGTGCGTTCTAATTGGTACACAGGTGACTCTTGAATAAGGTGTCAGATTAAAACATAAACTTGGATGTCATCGGCATAAATATGATATTTCACATTATGATGGCTTAATATTCTGCCGACAACATGAGTATAGTACACAAAACGCAATGGGCTAGTAACCGAGCCTTGAGGAACACCAAAGCGGTAATTAATTCAAGTATCAAGAATTTGTGACATCATATTTCATTTGGAAAAAAATGTGCTGACTAGTACCATGCTTATACCATCAATATCAACGATAAGTATAAAGGGCAATCTGTTTTATATTGCAAAATACAACGAGAATAACCTTTCTTTGCGTTCGAAGTGGTATACGCAGGTTACTCTTATAATACACATTATTCGTTTGAGGCGACGATTAAGAAACCATGTTCTACTACGGACTGAAGGACCTCTAGAGCAAGGTTGATCCGATTCTCAAAAAGAGAATCAAACACTATCAACAACAACAAAATCAAATTTCCAAACATGATACAATTCATCAAAAACATTCCAACAATGTACCGGTACATGTATGTCCTTTTTTTTAAATCGACCAAGACTATTTTCATTGAAAATCTAATTTCGAAAAAAGTCTAAAAGCTTTAAAAAAGTTAAAAGAAGAGGGTTTTTTCTCTCCTGCCTTCATGGTTATTTGTGTACATTATATCCACCTTTGTTCTTGCCAGGCACATGTCAACGTTGTCCAACCTGTCATGATCTTTGATTATCTTGTCTTGTGTTACTTGTCGGTAATGATGAGCCCCGTGTCAGCTCAATGGGGGTTATACCTCGTAGCAGTGTGCTGTGCTTTCAACTTTTATTTCACCAGCAGAACACCAGTATTTCGATATTGTGAAAGTTTTTTAAAGCGAGTTGCGCGCGTGCCTATCCGTCGACGGCATGTTGACTTAGATTCTGTTGTTACAGATAATGAAAATAGTATCGGAGAGAAGCATCGACTTATAACTGGGCATTGTTTTATGATCACGTTTCGACTAATTTCTCTTTGTCGTGAATGTTTTGTTGTGGCATGGTGCAATGAACGAACGTAGGTGTTGGTTGATGTGGTAATTATAAAAGGTCAAACTGCGCAGTTAGTGGTATTAGCTCAGGTACCTGCACTCTAAACTTTGCAACGGGTTAAAGCATTTAAACAAAGTTCTATACCTGTATGATAAATAAACACTGTATGTTGACAAATAAATAGTTGAACAGACTGTTTAAAATAACCATTTTGTCATCAAACGGCTCGACAGATCGTGTGTAAATATGCATTAATTACCACGCGCTCTATGTGTTTAAATGCAAATGCTTAATTTTCCTAAATATCTAAATAACACCATGGAAAGTAGATTATTAGGATATTATATAGGCATATTTTTAATTAACATGATTAAGAGACTTCAAGACGTGACTACTTGATGTGTTAGTGTTTATGTGAGCGTATACTAACACTTGAACGTTCAAGTGTTAGTGTACTAACACTAAAATGGTGCATGCGTTGTATGTGTTTATTTTGTGGGACAACTATGTGTTGGTGTATAATGCGAAAGTATATTAACACTTTGAACGTGTAAGTGTTAGTGTACTAACACTTAAAATGTGCTTGCGTTGTATGTGATTGTTTTGGGGGACAACTGTGTCTTAGTTCTTATGTGAGAGTTTACTAATACTTTTAATGTGTAAGTGTGTTTGTTTTTGGGACAACTATGTGTTGGTGTTTATGTGAGAGTATACTAACGCTAAAATGACTTTGAAAATTTAGTGTGATAGCGAAGCAAATAGCTTGTTAATGTTACAATCCTTATTTTGGGACAATTCTTATTTTGGGGCAAATAGCTTGTTAATGTTACAATCCTTATTTTGGGACAATTCTTAGTTTGGGGCAAATAGCTTGTTACAATCCTTATTTTGGGTCAATACATTTTCATCTAGTTTTCATCTTCCGTTAGGGCGCGGCATCCACTGTCCACGCACAACATGTATTACACTATGTTGACTACCATCACACAGAAAAATGTTTACATAATTATGTTAAATATAGAACTCCATAATTATTATGTAAACCTTTCACACAGTATATGTGTACAAATTACACAAGTTATGTAAATATAACTTGTGTATTTTATACACAATTAAGTTGTGTACAAAATACACAAGTTATTTTTACATAACTTGTGTATTTTATACACAAATACTGTGTGAAAGGTTTACATAATAATTATGGAGTTCTATATTTAACATAATTATGCAAACATTTTTCTGTGTGCACTAATTCTTCACAATGATTTTATGAGAAATAGCTGTATCACTTGTGTGAGGGGAAATATAGCAAATTTAAAACTAAATTCATTTTAAATACATTTTAAGGTACAAGTTTCAGATAAAGTACTTTTGATACAAAGACTGTGGGGAAGAAAGTTAACCATGTAATCACTTATTATATAACGCATGAAAATATTATAGTCATCTGATTGGTGGATACTAGATCAGATAACACAAAATAGTTTGGTCCATTTCATGCTTGACGTCACTTCCCGGTCATTTTTTTACTTTCAAAAAGTACTATTGACCGGGTGTTCAATAGTACTTTTTGAAAGACAAAAATGCCCTGCCTCGAACGATTTTGCCATAATGGCATGGAGGATCGACTGTTTTATTTGATCAAAATCGCACACAAAAATATTTTCATGCGTTATATAAAACAAATATGGACTGCTCTTTATTCGTGAAATGGGGTGAACTATTGTCCCTCGGTGATCTGGAGACCTAAGCCTACTAATTTCCCTCAGCCTTCGGCTTCGGGAAAATAGTAGGCTTATATACGGTCTCCAGATCACCTTGGGGCAATAGTTCACCCCATTTCCCTCATGAACAGTCTATATTTGTATACTACGAGGGTCATTCAATAAATAATGAAAGTGATCATGGTATGGGATGCATGAGTGATTCTATTGAGGGATAATGTGATCAATACAAAGTATGAACCTTTGTCTTTCAAACAATACACTTTTGGATTGTTAGATACCTTTGGTTATGTAACGTCATTAACATAAACACAATAGGTTTCAGACACTGACTGAAATCTGTTAATTATTTGGCTGGATATGTAATATGTTGAAAATGGGTTGATTGATACATTTGCGTATATCTCGGCAATGCAAGCATAAAAACAGATAACACTTGGCACATAGTTAGAACACACACTTATCTCTGTTTGACACTCTTTTTTAGATCTGAATTCCTTAATACAAACAAGTAGGGACCATCTCAAATACGCTTTTATTTAGCAAAATCCGCAATAATATAGCTTTAAAAAAAAAAAGGATAAAGAACAATGGAGGGATTATAATTTAGTAAATTGTTGTGGGATGTAAAGCAATAATAGTGGGGATTTCAAGAGGAGCTGTTCATAAAATGTCCTCAAACCGTTGAAATTATGTGACGATTACTTTAACAATACATATCTAGTAGCTCTAAAGATAACAGTAATAAGAGAGGTTGTGGCAGCCATCTTTGATTGATACATTCATGTATATCTTCATTTTTGACTATCACAATATTTATACACATTGATTTAAGCATTTTTCATTATTTCTGATTAGAATTTGAAGGCACAGTAAGCTTTTATCTGGTAAATTTCATGATTTTAGCAATTTTTGGCCCAGTTCAAAATGATCTGCCGTCTGCGCATACGCATATTTTCTATAGGTTTCATGCGAATAAGTTCAGATAATTAGTTAGCTATCATGGAATCTGATCACACTATCCCTCAATAGAATCACTCATGCATCCCATACCATGATCACTTTCATAACTTACTGAATGACCCTCGTATATATGATTAGGGAGGGGGGGGGGGTAGTGAGAGAAACATCTTTCTGTTACAGAAGAACTCCTTTTTTAAACTTTGTAAACGAATCAATACAAATTCTTCCACGAATATGAGAAATATTTTGTAAATGTGTCAACTTTTGGACCATTACATCGGGTATATGAGAGCAATCAATTCGAACTGAACTGAGGGCAGAGAGGTGACGTGTCGGCGCGTAGTCTAATCGTAACATTATTTTTGCCCTGGTGTCGCCATTCGTCTTTGATGATCTCGCGGCTATTACACCATTGGAGTTACGCGCACGATATTTTGATGCACACACTAGAATACGCGAAGGCGTCACCCCCTTAAGCCGATTTAGCGTTTTGCTAACGTCCCCCTTTGATAAAATGGTCCTATAATAGTTGACGCCTTTTCACAGGCATAGATTTCTAGTTTTATTAAACTTTTCCCTCCATAAACCGCCTACCTGTTTGCGATATTGTTCAAAATCGTAAGTATGTAACATTGATAAACAGCTCAAGTTATGAACCGACGCATAATAACACTTGAGACCCGATGTATGACGACCTATAGATCGCATATGTAAGGAAATCGCTCTCATCTATTTTCTAAAAAGATTTTAAACATATCTCTTGCATTCATAACATGAAGAAATTGGCCAAACGCGCCCCTTGCGTCTTAAAGTACTCGTAACAAGTGCATGGCATCTACGTTTTAGTGGGGAAAATAATTGCGAATATAGCTTTTTGATTTCCACAATTGACTTAATTTTTCGAAAGATCTAGGGCTGTGGAGACCACGGGTCGTGTCTCCAAGTCATGTTTTTCCTCTCTCGAGAAAGCCACTTAACTGATCCAAATCAAACGGCATGAAAAATATCAAGTAGAATGAACAAAATACAAGATAAGAAGGCCCGAGTTTCCATTTTGGAGCGAACCGATTATAAACGACAAGCTAAAATGCTTTCAACCGTAATTATGTAAAAACTGAAATGGCCATGTCGAATTATTCAAACAATTCGCCTATAAGAAGAAAATGGATGGAAAAGAAAAATGGTTGTGCATTAGCATGGCAGGTTTACTTCCCGCCAAAAGCAAAAACGCGGGAAAATGCCCCCAACGTTCTCTTGACCTACTTAAGCCGCAAGCGCACTTGTACCTCGAACTACATTTTGGCGGATTGAATCGGTCGTGATAAAAAAGATCTATTGCCACGTTAAAAACACACTTTATTCGTCCAGCGCATTTATGCCGTTGGTTTTCCATATTTCTCGCTTGTTTCAATACACAATTAACGATCCATTTAATAACAATTAAGCACATGGACAAGCGGGCCAATATAATGTGTGAAACGTCACGCTAGATCAGGGTAAGAGAGGGCACGTAAAACATTGAGTTGAACGAAAGCATCAGATCCCATGATGAACATTTTGTAAAAAACAATCCAGAATTCCAAAAAAGAGGCAATGAAAAAAAAACCGCGTATGAAAATAATAAACCATTATAATTACATTTGTCACTTATCATGTTATTGATAAGTTTACAATATACGGGCAGTGGTGCCACATCGGGACGTAAAGTCAGCAAAGAGTGCTCTCAAAATGTATAAGGTCACGCGTTATGAACTCGCCTCCCAATAGGGTGGTGCCGTTACATTTTTTAGTTTTATGCTGTCATTTCCTCAAATATTTTCAAAACCACAAAAGCTATCTCAACAAATTTGGTATCATTTTAAAGCCCTAATAACGAGCTATCTGTCTGCAAAATGGCATTGGTATAGCTAATACAGAATGGGAGATACAGCTGTTTGATGTTTGGGGACCAGGGGTGGTGCTGGAAGGGGTGTTTCTGGAAGGGGTGTTTCCTGTACAAACTCAATGGGGATAATCCCATGTTTTGTTCTTTTTACAATAACTAGTCATCTCCTAATGTTACAAACACCATTCTGGTCCCATTTTAAAGGATAATTAGTAGTCTTTAAGTATGTGGTTCAACAGACTTGTCAACTATTTGTAACAACTAATTAATTATGGATAAGACAATGAACATCAGCTTTCTTCCTATTCGCTACACAGTAAACATGAATAATCAGCCTCAATTTACCGGATTTATAAAAATGACAATAACAGAAAAAGTTGTCAACCTATGATAGCAAAAGTATACATTTTTGGAAAGCTTGTAACTAGAGGAATTCAGAAATGCAGTTTATATCAGGGAAGGGTTCATCCTTAAACAAATATTTTTGAAAATTCTAAAAATATATAAAATAAAAATTGGAGATATTCACTAGCCGGTATAATTACCAAACCGACGTAGTAACTTTAACAATTATATATCATCTAATGGGTAATTTCATGAGGAATTCAAATATGTAAAGTAAATAATGATAGGGGGTAGGTATAAAAAATATATGGATCTCGAATTAAAAATTAAAAACTCTGATATTTTTCCGAACATTTCCGATCATACCAATTTAGTTCTTAGTCGTACTATAATTTTAATGGCATATTTGGTTTCCTCATGAAATTTCCCTTCAGAAAATATATACTTTTACTACCTCAGGGGGGTATACAAGCAAATATAAATGTGTAAAGTTAAAATCATGTCGTGAAAGCCAAAATCCGTGTGTAACGCGAAAGGAGGCGAGCTTAAAACACATGACCATAATAATCAATCACATAGGATCTTAATCTTCAAACAATTAAATAATCCTATAGGTCTTATATTGATCAAGTCCTAAAGAGATCCAGTTAGCCAATGTGATCGAGACTTTTATTTTTTGTTGTAAAACGATTTATTTACATTTAGGGTACATTTGAAAACTTTCTTGCATGTTTGTGCTGGTGTACGGATAAATGACCATTTATCCGTGACCATTTATCCGTGATAAGTGTGTTAACATTTTCGTAGGATTTTTGTTTTTGTGGAATTTTATTTTATTGGAAGCAATGGTATAATTAAATCAGCAGTAACGCAGAGTGGATGTTTTTGTCAATAGGATTGCATAGCTAATAATCTGTCGGTGTAAGCCATTAAGCATATCTGAGTCATAAAATAGTATCTTTGTGAATATTTTCTGCGGAATAATTCCGGTTTTATTCATTCCCCTACAGATTGGTCTCCGAAATTCAGGCTCCAAATTTACCAACGGGCCCTGAAACCATCATCCATGCAAAGTGCGTTTCCCGTTCAGTGTCATTATGAATAAACGGGTCGTATCGTAAACGGGCAAAAGTACACGCCAATTCCGAATCGCTAATTGACGCGCAACACAAATGGGGTTTTTGCCCTATTTCCTAATTGTTTTGTTTTTATGAACAAAATTTGTCAGGTAAATTATTTACGCAAGATTATGAATGACAGGGGAAAGATATTTGGCAGATTGCAATGCATAAAAAGGTGGAGTTGTCGTATTGATGTGTTCAACTCTCTTATACTTAAGTGGCCCGGTAGACAGGGGAGTTTTCTTTGCTATAGTATAAAGAAAGATAGTTCTTTAGCCCCAAGGATATTTCGGGATATAAGGATTAAAAGAAATGAATGGCAACAACTAAGGTAAACGGTGTCGGCCTCCAACGGTTATCAATTAACTTGATTGTCTTTTTGACAACTTTATAACGAGAGTTGACAATGACAACGGTTCCCCTTTTGACTAGTTCAAACACGTCTTTTGTCAGTCCATTTCATAAGTGCATTTATTTGCGTGGTATTCTAGGCCCATAACTGGCATGTTGGAATAACTTCACTTTTGGCAAGGTGAAAAGAAAAGAAAAAGCTGCCTTTTAATTCTGCCCAATTTAAAACTTTCAAATTAAAAAAAATGCCAACTTTGATCTCGAAGGCTGGTAACATAATGTTCGGGATATAAGATACCACACCTCCAAATAAATTTTTGCTAGCGCCCATCACTATCGGTGTTTTTAATTCAAGATAGACCCCACCTCTAACCATTAATTTAAATAATATATAGACTCGGACAAACTGGCGAGAATTAAATTAACAAAGACCTTAAAAATACACTTGTTCAGAAAAGGTATACAGTGCTCTTAATATGAAAGAAATTTGTGTTATTTGTGATTTGTAGACTATAAACTCAATATTTAACGAAAGTACCCTGGTATTTTCTGTAATACTATAGTAAGATTTGACACAACTTTTCTCTTTTCACCTCTTCTAGAACAAATGCACTGAATATAGCTAGCAGACAGCAGTTTGGAGAGTGTATTAGTATTCGACGTCCCGTTGCGGAAAAAATGAAGGTCAACCCCCCTCCCCCAAAAAAACAAAACACAAAAACCCCAAATTGGTGTTCTTTTGATGGAAGACATCAGTATCTTCAAAGAAAACAAGGATTTGAACAAACCAGTCGCTCGATAGCTGAAAAAATCAGACTTTAATTTGATCTCTTAAGCATGTAAGTCAATGGCGATTTAATTGGTGGTGTGAGGCCATAAGGGTTAAATGCAATATATTGCAACAACTAAGGTAAACGGTGTCGGCCACTTTTGGCATTCTGATAGGAAAAGAACAACGACAAAGATATTTCATGAAGCCATTAAAAAGCTCCCGATTTTCTATTAATCAATTTCATATCATGAACAACAATAATCAGGAAAAATTAGTTAGTTATAAGTCGATTCGCAGACATTGGCCGATTTTAGCGATATACCATTTCAGTAAAGAGGTAACAGAAGCAAAAGATGGGGAGGCACTCGAATTTAATCGTAATATGCAAGGGTAATACCGTGGCTTCGTCGTGTGCATGTACTACTGTGATCATGGTGATGTAGTCACCACTATGTACCTAGTGACAGGGAACTTGCGGTTGGATTATCGGCATAACGATAAAGAAAAGGTATTGTTATTCAGATAAATTGATAAAGGTATTCAGGTGGTCTCATAGCCAGAAATACTTAACGTAACGTTTATAATCCGTATCTTGGTTGATATAACTGTTTTTCCATTTAATTAGGACAAATGGTTTTGTACCTAGGTATATAAAAAATGATTATTGAATTATTTTCCGGTTTATTCTCGCAAAAAAATACGTAGAACTGTTATTTTCATTTTAATGTTTCCTTTATTCCACGTGCATAATAAAAACGTAAAATAATAAAAAGTATCCACTAAATTATGAATAGGTAAAATGACATACATAATATTTTTCTTTCGAATCCTGTAACGGTCGATGATGGTCGATTTGTTTTTATTGTGGTAACCGCTTCCAAAGGGATAATACATTTGAAGCTGCTGGATTAATTTTTTGGTTGTCGTGATTGTAAAGCTATTTGATCAGCCCTATTCATAAAGCCACACTATCATGAATAGCATTTGATTATGGAGCGCAAATAATCATGATAATAACATAAAAGTACCGCTGTTTCATCATTGGTCAAAATGGGTTCCTCTAACGCCCAATGGACGAGGTCCAAAATCGATACTGATGCGCCAGAGTTTATGAATCTATAGTATTAATGATGTTTGTCAGTTAAAGGAATCGGTGGGTGTCGGTGCTAAAATTTGCGCATGTGCATTGTATAACTATGACATCATCGACACTGGGACTTTCGATCGCCGCGAATTTTAAAAAGTGCATGTTGAGAGATTGCGGTTTTTATTTGTTTTTGTCATAAGTGTGGTGTTTTGTTCTATATAATCACACAAGTTGGGCTCGATTGTTATTTTTCTAACATATAATGCACACTTTTATGCTTGCGGGACACCTGCTTTAACACTAACAGTGCATGCAAAGGTGTCGTATAGTAACATACGGCGTAGTGTCTCATTGACATGTTCAAGTCTCTTATATACTAAAGTGGCCCGATAGACGAGAGTTTTCTTTGCTATAATACTTTACATGGTATATAGGAAGATTGGTTATTCGGTCCCAATCATATGTATGAGATATAAGGGTTAACATAAATTGATTACAACAACTAAGGTATAAATGGGGTCGGCCTCCAACGATTATCAATTAAACTTAATTTTCTTTTTGACAACATTATAACCATGATAACGAGAGTTGACACGAACAACAATTTTCCTTTTGACTAGTTTAAACACGTTTTTTGTTAATCCATTTCAAATGTGTCAGAAATAAACGTCACTGAGTTTGCCTATAATACAAAACTTGTTCTTAAAATACTTTGGAATTGTAATATTTGGCATATTTTCTTTTATCGGCATTTTTCAAAAAGACAAAATATCAACAATAAACATGACTTTTTTGTAACCATATTGCAACTATTATTATCACAAACGTGACAACTGGCATACAAAGCGGTCAGTTTTCCCATTGTTTCGGTTTTATGAACGAAATATTGTCAGGTAAATTATTTACACAAGAATTAGGAATGGGGGACATGAAGGTGATGACTTATACTTATGGACACTTATAAGGGTTAAAAGAAATGAATTGCAACAACTAAAGTCAATGGTGTCGGCCTCCAACGCTTATCAATTAACTTGATTGTCTTTTTGACAACTTTATAACGAGAGTTGACAATGACAACAGTTCCTTCCTTTTGACTAGTACAAACACGTCTTTTATCTTTCCACTCCTCCAAGTGTCGGAACCGCATGGTATGGTATGGTATGGTATGGTATGGTATGGTATGGTATGGTATGGTATGGTATGGTATGGTATGGTATGGTATGGTATGGTATGGTATGGTATGGTACGGTACGGTATGGTACGATATGGTATGGTATACACCACGTGGCTGGTATTCCAAAATTGCAGAATAGTGGCCACACCCATAAAAAAGTTATAACGAGAGCCTATTGGTAGTAACTTGGCCTACCCATAATTAGTTATCAATAAGAGCAAAGACATCATCACAAACATCAACGTCTTCTACATTAATCAGTTAACGACACAGAGAGCATGAAACTATTGAGATTTGTTTTTTAAACGCCTGTTTTCGTTGCTTTTGTTGAAAATCTTATTATGCTTACGGTTTACTTAGCGATTCTCCTTTGCAGAATGAATTTATTCATTGAAACAAATGTGATCATGAGAGGCTCTTCATAGTATCCAAAGTAAAACCTTTCATGGTCCATGTAGCAACGAAATTAGAATATTCATAATGCCGCTGTGCCTATAAATTGTCTTACGCAAAATATCTGGAATTGCAAGCAAACGTTTGTGTAGAATGTCACGAATTCTGGTTATCCAGAGTGGATTTGTTTTCTATTAAGATAAGAACTTAATGTAAACCCGGAATTATCGGCAAAAGAACTAGCTACAAAAATAGCCAGAATTGTTCAATTTAATGGGCGGGTGTCTTAACTGGAACAATCAAATGCGTTTGACACCATTGATTTAAAAGTTTGATGAGTACTTGGTACTTCATAGCTTATAAAGAAGTGCTGAACTCATGGTACTCTTCAAACCCTACCTATCAGTATCATCACCTATGCATCACACACACACACCCCACACGCACACCCCCACACTGTGCGTACATGTACTGCATAGTGAGTTAAAATTGTCAAACTATCTCTGTACATTTTTCTATTGCCTGCGAAAAAAAACTGGCAAAACCGCTCTCTTCTGATTCTTTGGTTTCCACACGATCTTTACATTCCAATGTTTGAATACAGCTGAATAAAGGCAAATATAAAACGTCATATTGTGTGTTTCATTCGTGATTTTTAACTTGAATTAACTTTTAATACTAATGCGCTCGTGTTGCTTTTCCGTGGCAGACGATCTTCTAAAAAAACCACCTTATAGGTAAATGCCCGCGATGCGCGAAAACACTCAAATCAAAAGATCGAAATATATTTTTGTCTAGAAACACTCCACTCTGATCAATACACTGAAGTAAAAAAGTTTATTTAAGTCGCGAGTACAGAGCTTTATTTATCTTTTTAATGGAAACCGGCAGAAAACTTCCAAATGGATGATAACGCCCTAGGGTTGAATCCACCCTAATATCGTCGGGTTAAGTGCATTAGACACATCATGTGTAATATCGCCTCTATGTCGGTTTTACCTACACAAACAAAGATGGTGGATTCAACCGTGTGAGGCATTATTATCCTTACAAAATATCTTCTTTTTTTTATTTCTAGTCATAAAATTGGAGGATTGCTTTGAGAGAAAAGTGTGAGTATGTGTAAGTGATAAAGTGGTTTATTGATTAATGCCGCGTAACATTTGACATATCGTTTGCGAAGGAGTCGCAAAGTCGAGATTAAATTCTACAGGTAAGGTTTTTCACTGGGTTTTAGGGTGAATTCTTTTCACCCTAGAGGATAATGGGAAGAGGTTATCTTGCCAGTGAAATTTCGATATCATTGCTACCGATGTTTCAATTCAGATTTCCAATATTGTTCATGATTCTGAAACCGGTTTTCTTTAAAGTTGCTATCTTAATGTGCCTATCATTGGGGAAATTGCATTGATGTCCTCTCTTGGCAGCTGTTATAACCTATCTGGAATGGCTTATTGACTATCACGTTTGATTTTACACGTGAGGTACTACGAACATTCCGAGTCTTATGTCAGTGATGGAAACGGTATGGTGACATATGCAAGACCATGGGTACCACACGAAATTCACTCTACCCGTAACACACCATAAAGAGTAAAATCTCTTTAATAGCAGATTATCAGACTTTAGTTCTACGTGATATTTCATTGATAGGCTAAGACTATGACGTACTGTTAGGAGTTTCATATCCTAGCAGCCTATGGAGTCGTAGCCATATTGCCCTTTTCGGTCATATCTCCTTTCGTTTATTTTACAAGTTTCCGATAGCAATATACCAATAAACTTACAATCAGCTTGAGTGAAATACCGTGTGTTTGTCTAGCTCCTTGGATTTTTAGATTAGATTATTAAGTGAAACGGGTGAAGTGATACAATGTGAAAAAGGAAGGAGAGAAACTAACGAAACTCAAGCAAATTTGATGTGGTTATACCTGCTCACGTATCTAATCTACGCGGGGCTTTTTGCTCGGTCAGTCTCATTCCGCACGTACCGCAACATATGCACGTACAGCTGGGGTCTTTCACCCAGTCGGAATTTAAGTTTATAAAACTCGCGTTGTCGTGGTGTAAGTTTACGGCCGAACGTGCCATTGCACTCACTGCTCTGCTAATGCCCTGTCTAGTTTATCAAGCAAAAAGGGTTTGAATCTCTCATGGATCTCCGAAAGGTGTATTATATTATAGCCAGAAAACCCCGCACGCGTTATACCAGTTATGTGCTTTTTACGCGAGATGCAATCAAACGGTGACGACTTCTCGGACGAGTCCGAGAATGATAAGTGATATTTCAGCGGCCAATCAATGATACTACCGTCAACAGGGCGTAAACTACTACGGTCCCGTCGCTACAAGCAATTATGACAATATACTAATGATTTTGTAACCTCGAGTCCCATTTATAGCCTTCTTGGTGTCATTTCCTGCATGGCCCAGCTTGCTGAATAAGGCTCATCGCACATTGCCTGCAGAAACGGGACGGGGTGACACGGAAGAAGAGAATAAGGGGGAAAGGGGGTAATTGTGTCGTTTCAGTGACATGTCACTGATCGTTCTAGATCTAAAAATGTCCAAATTGATAAACAAAAGAGTTTCGTTAAATTTCGGAATTGGTTTGGAATGATGAGCGAGAGTCAATTCAAGTTTATAAGTAATTGGTCGTATAAGCATCGGCTATCTCCATATTAGGCCTTATATTTAAGGTGACAGCGTGGTAAAAACTGGTATTTGCTTGCTAACACTAACGGCAGAGTCGGATTTCCGGACCATTGACATAACAACGAAGACTCTAATTTTATACCCTAAGCATAATTTTGCAATTAGGTGTGATAACCCGGTATCTCGAACCCGGTATCTAGAGTCTTTAGACTTTTCAAATCTAGGTTTTCCGAAATCGGACAAAACGGTGTCATAAACGTGACGGTTCTAAATGGATACGTCCACGGTTATACAGCCGGAACCAAATACCGTTGAGCACCGTTTTATGAACCCATTTTTCCTCGCCTTTATAATCATGATTTGAAACGGTCTAGCCTACACCTAGCACATAAAGTCCCTGACCAGGTGCTTTGAGGTTAGCTAATTCAAAATAGATAATCGGTACCAAAAATCTGAGATATACATTGAATGAGCAAATTTCTTCTCCGCAGTTTGATACCTCATTTAACAAAATCGAATGGATACTTTTAAAGTTATGGCGATTTCAATGACCGCGCATGCAACAGAAAAGTTGCCCTAGGTATAGGAAATCATTGATTTGTGTGTGATTACGCACTGAAAAAACTCCCAGCTAATCAGCTAATTAGACTTGTATTCGTCACAGCCAGATACACCCTTTGTCCCGCACATTGCGGTTATCACTCCAGACCCATTCATCTGTCTCGTTCAGATAGCACACAGTTATGACAGTAATTACACACAAATCAATGAATCCTACACCTAGTGCAACTTTTCTGTTGCATGCGCGGTCATTGAAATCGCCATAACTTTAAAAGTATCCATTCGATTTTGTTGAACGAGGTATCAAACTGCGGAAAAGAAATTTGCTCATTTAATGTATATCTCAGATTTTTTGTACCGATTATATATTTTGAATTAGCGAACCTCAAAGCACCTGGTCAGGGACTTTATGTGCTAGGTGTATATCATGTATCACACAGGCTCACTTAATCCAGTCGGAAAATCCTGAAATCCTCTTTCAATGCCTTCAACGATAAATTAATTTAATCAAGAAAATATATAGGCATACAATTGAATTGAAAGCTTATTGTTTTGTCATACGTAGCAATTTTAGAATAATTTCATCAAGCATAGGCTACTTGTACAACTGTCGAAAGAGGTGTAAGAACCACTAAGAATGCTAAGTGTTTGAATAATTATTAGAATATGTTTGGTCAGTGCATCCGCTATTATAACATACCCACTGTGTGAACGCTGTTGTGCGTAAGGCCCTGTTAAAACAATCTGGATTACACACTGCGGGGAACGAAACTTAAAGAATATGGCACGCGCAATAAGTTTGGTATGTAATGCAACTTTAAAACAACTTTCAGTGCAATGTATAACTAAATGCCTTGGTATATATAACCTTAATCTGGCCAATGTCAAGAATTGCAACTAAAACAATAGACATTATGCCAAGGGGGAAATGTTCTACGGGCCCGATAACAAGAATACTTGACAACCGATCCCTCCTTACATACTTTAAAAGTCTGCTCGTTCAGTAATACTAGATTTAGAATGTTTGATGCGCGCGTCGGTCGATGGTTCATGAATATGAATGATTTTCCATAATTCAAACTTGGCCCGGATTTCTTTAACCTTAACCACCCCCACCCCCCCCCCCCCCCCCCCCCCCCCAGTGCCACAAATGGCCGCGGTGCAGTCTGTCTGTGTAAGCTGGCGTGGCACTTTTTCGATGAAATAATGGCCCCAGACTACATAGTTGGCCGAGTATACTCGGCCAAGTATGGTTGACCCCGTGGCGCACTGGTAGGGCGTTCGTCTCTCAACCGAGAGGTCCTGGGTTCAAGCCCAGGGGCGTGGCCACTCTTTTTGTCCGCGCTTTTTGTCGTTGAAAAATATTCCCTTGGAAAATGTGGGTAGGAGGTTAGGGTTAATGAGACCAGCTCCGGTGAGACCGGCCAACTTCATTGAGCACCACCGTTCGGCGAAATTCAGTTCATACTACGATCGATGTGGATAATATCCGGATTGATGCGGATTGAAACCTGGAAAGTGTTCCAGGTTTCAAAATCTTAAACCGCATCATTTTTTTAGCATAAATTCCTTAGGCTTTTTATCCGGATATACCCGGGTTTTATCCGGGAGGTAGGGAAAACCTGCTCTAATGTGAACACGCCCTTAATAATGTTAACTCCCATCACATCCATGCGCACAAATGTCGGGCTATGATGATGTTTAGCAGTAAGCAGAACAGTTAATTTTGATGAATGAATGTGCAAACATAGATCCATAATCGCACTTCCATAATCGCACTTCAAACGCGTCATGATCGTATACCGAAAGTATAAATCATTAATGTCATACTTGCACAAATAACGGCGTATAAGTGTTTTAATCAAGATTTTGTTATTGGCTCTCAATGATCATTTTAAAGGTAAATATGATAATGAAAAGCTCGTTATGACAGATTGGTTTAGCGTACTTACTAATACAGCTAAGTGTCTCTCAGACGCTGTGCAGGCAAACACACGGAATAGCACTATGGATATCTTTGATCATGTTGATGTATAACGTTGCTTAAAATTACACACTTAAAACGACGGGGTTGACCCGTTTCAGTTGGTGTATAATAACATTGAATAATGGATTTCGTAGTGGTCAAAATGTGAAAGTATAATCTGATCATGCCAATAGTGAAATTGTATCTTAAAAAGTAAATTAAGTTGACCTCGTTTGTTAATAAGCCTGTAGATAGACTGTTATTCACCGGTTGAAAAACCGTCAGAAATTAACCCGTCATTTTAAGTGTGTATGATATCATGAGTAATATAACTCACATGAAAATGTAATGATATGATATTATGGTCGCTCATAATGACCACTTTTAAAACCATCCATCAGTGTTGGAAGATTAAACATATAACGCATGAGGGTCTGTTTGAGGGAAGGTGAACTTTGTTCATTCTCTTGAAATAGACTTTTCTAAATCGGTAGAATTTTATTTGTGCATAAACTAAACCGAAGAAGTCAAAATTCTAATTCAATTCAGTCACCATCCTTGTATAAGGTCTATTTATTGTTGATTGGCTGAGGTGAGTGATTGAAAGTGGCGGGTGTGTTAAAGTTTATGCCTTGTTAAGTTTCAATCAAATTGGTGTGATTTCTTCGGCACACTACCAAGGCATACTAATTTCCCAATTTGTTTTCCATTTTGTTAACAGTGTTTTTATCATAAAAAATGTAATGTAACTATACGATAATCATTCAGTGCATCTAACGATAATCACTCAATGCATCTCAAATGTATTCAATTTTCCAATTCAATTTGTAATCCTTACAGGTCCAATTTGGTTTTACAAAGTAATATCTATACGTTCGCCCATTTGGCTATTATCTAGATTACATTGCGCGGGAATTTCAGACTATGACTGTACAATTTCACGTCTGCTTTAGGTACTGGGTACGTGAAACGTTCAAGCTTGAAGGAGTTTCGCGAATAATTGATGTACATCATTTCATAAGATCTCGTGTAATTCCTTTAAATTTTAACACTTCACTGGCATTCATTCTCTATAATGTCACCGACACGAAATAAACTTTAGTTATAGATCTAGCTGTAATTTTGTGTAACGGCAGAATCGGAATGGGCTACAAAGCTATACGGCTTGATAGAATTACGTTCAGTCGAATTCGTCTCACGGCCGCGGTTTTCTCTACGATTTACCCGCCCACCGCCTGTCATGGCAAAACAGGAATGTTATTTCTTTATTTCCTGTTAAAGATAAAGCCGAGACGACCATCTTGCAAGCCATCCGAGAAATTACAGGCCTCATTGCGCGATAGATAGTTTTGCTAGCGCCCCATATGTTGCCCAAACCGAATAAATCAGTCAGGGAGAAAGATATTGTCACATCAGTTGGAACCAAATCAGACACAGAGAAGCGGATTGTAGTTGGGATTTCAACCCGATAATTTAAGGGTTGAATACTCCCGGTCCCCGAGACCACATCGTTATTATTGATATTATCCCGTATAAAGTGCAATCAAAACATGTTTTATAATAAACACTTGTAATAGAGTCGAACTTAAAAATGTAGTAGGCCTATAATACGATTTGGGTATAACGAAATATTGTATGGGTCATCGATCATCATGTGTTGTGTACCAACCCGGATAAGGATCTGTAATTGACCGTCTTTGGTTTGGTAGATATCATCGAGTATCTGTACTACTTACGACATTTTCCCTCAGTCAAACAGTTCCCTGATAATGTACTTCCAAGGAGGCCATCACTTCCGGTCAAAACTTGGAAATATTACTGTTATTTTAAATGTAAAACACAAGCTTGGTAACTCTACACCATCATCATATAAATGTGACAAAGTTGTTATTCTAATGTAAAAATCTACTACATCGAAGGTATCAACATCGCTTGGATATATTACTTCATATATATCTGCCATCAGCGGTAGCAACTTCATCAATAGTATCATCAGCAGTAGATAGCTCCTTCATCAATAATACCATCAGTAGTAGAGAGCTACTTGACAAATAGTACAATCAACAGTAGCTAGCTACTTCATCAATAGTAACATCAGCAGTAGAGAGCTACTTGATCAACAGTATCATCAGCAGTAGATAGCTACTTAATCAATAGTACCATCAGCAGTAGATAGCTACTTCATCAATAGTATCATCAGCAGTAGATAGCTACTTGATCAACAGTATCATCAGCAGTAGATATCTACTTCATCAATAGTACCATCAGCAGTAGATAGCTACTTAATCAATAGTACCATCAGCAGTAGATAGCTACCTGATTAATTGTACCATCAGCAGTAGAGGGCTACTTGATCAATAGTACCACTATCAGTAAATAGCTACTTCTTCAATAGTACCATCAGCAGTAGACAGCTACTTCATCAATAGTATCATCAGCAGTAGATATCTTCTTCATCATTACAATACCATCACCAATAGATAGCTACCTCATTAATAGTACCATCAGCAGTATATCGCTACTTGATCAATAGTATCATCAGCAGTAGATAGCTAGTTCATCAAGTACCATCAGCAGTAGATAGCTACTTCATCAATAGTACCATCAGCACTCAGCAGTAGATAGCTACTTCATCAATAGTACCATCATCAGAAAACAGATAGCTACTTCATCAATGGTACCATCAGCAGTAGATAGCTATCTCATTAATAGTACCATCAGCAGTAGATAGCTACGTGATCAATAGGATCATCAGCAGTAGATAGCTGTTTCATCAAAAGTACCATCAGCAATAGATAGCTACTTCATCAATAGTACCATCAGCAGAAAACAGATAGCTACTTCATCAATGGTACCATCAATAATAGATAGCTACCTCATTAATAGTACCATCAGCAGTAGATAGCTACTTGATCAATGGTACCATCAGCAGTAGATAGCTACTTCATCAATAGTACCATCAGCAGTAGATAACTACCTCATTAATAGTACCATCAGCAGTATATCGCTACTTGATCAATAGTACCATCAGCAGTAGATAGCTACTTAATCAATAGTACCATCAGCAGTAGATAGCTACTTAATCAATAGTACCATCAGCAGTAGATAGCTACTTAATCAATAGTACCATCAGCAGTAGATAGCTACTTGATCAATTGTACCATCAGCAGTAGATAACTACCTCATTAATAGTATCATCAGCAGTATATCGCTACTTGATCAATAGTATCATCAGCAGTAGATAGCTAGTTCATCAAGTACCATCAGCAGTAGATAGCTCTTTCATCAATAGTATCATCAGCAGTAGATAGCTACTTCATCAATAGTACCATGAGCAGTAGATAGCTACCTCATTAATAGTACCATCAGCAGTAGATAGCTACTTGATCAATAGGATCATCAGCAGTAGATATCTGTTTCATCAAAAGTACCATCAGCAATAGATAGCTACTTCATCAATAGTACTATCAGCAGTAGATAACTACTTCATCAATAGTACCATCAGCAGTAGATAGCTACTGTATCAATGGTACCATCAGCAGTAGAGCTACTTCATCAATAATACCATCAGCAGTAGATAGCTACTTCATCAATAGTACACTCTTAAGTCCTGGAATAGGAATGATGCTGTTTAAGAGGAAAAGTTTAAGGTTTTTCTACAACGACTGATTACTTCCATTAAACCTTTCTGGTTTATACCGGCGTGCGGTGGCGTTAAACTAAATTGTTCAATATTCATTAATTTTTCTCGGTTTTATGAGGTATTAAACTTTAAGAACGTTTTAGGGAAATTAAGGCCGCGTTTAGCTCGGTTTAAGAACCGCGACTGTTTTTAAACACGAACTGCATCACTCATAAACTAAATCAGTTTAGGTAACTTATCCACGTGTATCTGGTCAACGTGACATCATGGCGGACGAATGCATTCGGAAATATCAATTGGCAAGTTGGAACCTATCCTCAGAGCTGACAGCGATATTTGAAGGTAAGATTATAATATACGTTTTGCAATTACACAAATCAACTGCCAGGTAGGCCTAAATGATGTTTTCTGAGCGATTTTCGCCGGGGATTTTTGGATGGATGGTCATGACTCGCCGGATGCATCATGATATTGATAAGCTTATAATGCATGCGAGACTCAAACATCATTTAGGCCTACCTGGCAGTTGATTTGTGTAATTGCAAAACGTATATTATAATCTTACCTTCAAATATCGCTGTCAGCTCTGATGATAGGTTCCAACTTGCCAATAACCCTGGACTACTACGTTGATTCCATAAACAATAACAAGATAAAGCCTATACAGTTACTGGTTAATAACTGTTGATTCCATAAACAACAGTATAAAGCGTTATACTAAATCCTATACAGTTATTGGTTAAACGTGTTAAGCAACCAAGTTAGTTAACTGTTAAACTTTTAGTTGGTTAGGGACGCACCATTTGATTTTCAGGGGGGCATGGAAGTTTGGGTCGGGCGGAATTTTTTTTTTTTCGCCACCGAAGTAGGCAGAATTATTTATTTTTTGCCGCTTTTTTTAGCAAAGCCGGCAAAGTTTTTTTTTTTTAGGTTTTAATGGTTTTCTTTACATTGAGTTGGGCCTTTTGGGTGAGTCATCTTTTTTTTTTTTACTCAGCAGTAGGTCATTTTTTTTTTTTTCCTGGTTGGTGGGCAAAGTTGTTTTTTTCTTTCCTGGATAGTGGGCAAAGTGTGTTTTTTTTAAAACTTCCATGCCCCCCCCCCCCCCTGAGTATCTAATGGTGCGTCCCTTAGAGCGTTTTACACATTAATTGGTTAAAAAGTTTAAAACAATAGTTGATTAAGAGTTAAACTGACCGAAAATTAACGGTCGTTAACCAATAATTAGAAGGGAGGAATAACGAAACTACCAGAGTTTAAGGTTGTTTCAGTGGCGTGCGCAAAGGGGGGGATGGGGGGGGGGGGGGCCTAGGCCCCCCAGTTTGGTCTACAGTCGGGGGAACCTACTGCCAGTCGGGGGAAACTACTGCCAGTTGGGGGGATGGACCGTCGCTAGATTTTTTTGTGTGTGTGGAGGGGTGTAATCCAAATAGACAAATAGTTGGCAAAATTGTACATGTAGGCGACAAATTTATGCACCAGGTTGGTATAAAAAGGAAATGTTATGGAAAAAAATGATGAAAACGCTCATAATTGTCCAATAGGCCTAGTAGTTGTTTACTTGGCTGTCTTTTTGACTGTGATATTGTGACTGTGCGATTTTTTTTTACTGAGCGAAATTTTTTGACCGTGCGAAATTTTTTGAACCTACCCCCCCCCCCCCCCCCCCCCCAAGATAAGAGTGTACCATCAGCAGTAGATAGCTACTTCATCAATAGTATAGTACCATAAACAGTAGATAGTTACTTCATCGATACCATCAGCATGCAGTAGATAGCTATAATACTTCATCAATAGTACCATCAGCAGTAGATAGCTACTTCATCAATGGTACCATCAGCAGTAGATAGCTACTTGATTAAAGTACCATCAGCACTAGATAGCCACTTCATCAATAGATTACTAGAAAAGATAGCTACTTCATCAACAGTACCATCAGCAGTAGATAGCTACTGGATATAGCTATAATATTAGTATCGAAAACCTCACAGCACTTGAATGTTTAATTTAGGCTTTGATCTTAGTTCGCACTTGTATGACCGTCTCATCCCCATCCTCCCACCCGTATAAGGTTATATTTCATAACAGGAACCAATATTGCAAACCCTTTCACTTAGGAACAAAAGACAAACCCGCAAGGTCGACCGGGAACAAGAGTGGGGAATTCCTCATTTTGAGGAGATGTTGAGTGGATCAAAACAAGTGGGGCAAACGTCACAAGTTTAATTGCATCAGGATTTTAAGCCGCAATTCATGCTCAATACAGAAAGGCGAGATGACAGCAATAGAAGTGAAGGATTTTTTCCCCGTCTTTAATGTGACATATTGCTAATAACCTACCCCGTGATGTCAAACAAGAATTCGTCCTTGTGAAAGCATTGTAAAAAAAAAGATTGGTCTTTTTTTCTTTCGGATTTTGTTCTCTTCCCCGAAATCCCACGGGTTCTCGTATCCTAGCGTCTTCAACGAGTATCTCCTGCCTAATAAGATTAGTCTTCTGAGCGACGGTGCGGTATTGTATTGTATACAATTGTCATGCGGGCGGTTTTGCAGGAGAAATAGAAAGCTCGGAAAATAATAACACGCCTGTAGTTTTGTTTTGATTCTGTCCCACTTGACTATGGAGGTATCCTCCAAAATGTAAGAGTCTTTTGTTCAATTATTACGCCTCCGTAGCCTCGACTTCTGTTGATATTTTTGAGGCTGATATTTCATTGCTTAGCAACAATACCCAATCTTTTTTGCCGGTGATACATGTCAAAAAGAGGAAATGGAAAACCAATACTTGCTTGTGTACATTATATGTATCGTGAAATTGCGCCGATTGGTTAAATACGTTGGATCGGGTTATTTTACAGTCACAAAATTAAAAGAAAAAGGGAAGAAAACGTTAACTACACAACAATTGTAGGCAAAATCGTGTGCGTTTTTAATTCAAATTGCTGCAAAATATTTTTATTTTTATCAAAATATTTTCAAACGTGAAATAAAACGAAGAGCTGAGAAAGTCAGATTTTATTTGAGAAAATCGCGTAATAAACTAGTGTTTAAATGTCGACATGTCAAGTTGCTTGTACAATAATACGATTACATGCATATTACACGGACATAAATCCAACTTCACTACCAAGGCCCGAAACACGTACAGAATTCTTACATTTGATATAAAGAACGCGGAAGACCGTAAGGATTTTGTTCTTGAGTGGTCTACTTTGAATGTTTCGCCCCCAGGAAAACGCCGGTGTACCTTCTCACGATCCGTCGCCTCTACTCGTGTATGCCCCTGGGCAAGATGCACTTTTTTCCGCGGTCATCTATCTTTATTTCTTCAACTGAACAATAAAATCTGTGCATTGCTGCTTTCATCAGTGTACTGGTGTTGGAGACAATCAAGCAATGAGAAGGGCTTGTTATAGAGACAAGAGGATTTCTAGGGGAACATATTGAAGTTGTACATCGCTACATGCGTCGCTGACTTGCCTTATATGCTCTGTCGCTTTGAATTTGAGTAAGCCATTCAAAACAAATAATTAGCTTGGCGTATCCAACTTAGGAAATAATTGCTGTGAATGATTGTGCGTCTATGAAAGTATGTTTAAAATCTACCGTAATGAGAGAAATTGTACTTCTGGGTGTAGGCTACTGTCTGCTATTTATGAATAGGACTTAAAGTCCTA
Organism: Ophiura sarsii; assembly: GCA_035610835.1. Taxonomy (NCBI): domain Eukaryota; kingdom Metazoa; phylum Echinodermata; class Ophiuroidea; order Amphilepidida; family Ophiuridae; genus Ophiura; species Ophiura sarsii. The sequence continues at coordinate 55,055,750 of CM069452.1, forward strand.
CAGATGTTAGTGATACGAGCACCGTAGTTGACTGCATTTCTATGATCATATGGTGATGGTATACAACTTTACGATAATAATTGCCATTCACAGTAGAAAGCAATTTTCATTATCATAGTCAGTTGGAGTCTTCTAATAGATTCTTCAAAATAATGTTATCGGACGGGCAGCAACAAGAGTTCCTGACCGCGTGCCTACTAATAATGTACTATGATACATGTACATATTGCTATCTACCGTAGATAGCAAGTAGCAATCAAGCCTGCCATGAGAACGGTACACTCAATAATGAATCTGGCCCACTTACTATTGATAATTGCTTACTTGTTTATCTTTTAAGTTTATTAATTGGTGACTTATGCTTGATTCCGTATGGGAGACCTGTTTGAGGATGCTACCCATAAAATGATGCTAACCATATATAAACAAAATAAATACAAAAGATGCATAATAGCACGACCACAAAATTATGATTCTCACCTAATATCTATAAGGCATCATCGATCGCCAATAATCACCACGGGCGTCTTGACCACAAAACGATTCTTTGTTTTTCTTGTGTTTTTCGAAAAACATTCTCACCGTTTGTTGGCTATATTTTATCTCTTCAGTGGCAAGCAAACATATTCTTTGGGCAGACCTCTCAAGTTGCCTAGATATTTTTATTAATTTATCATCAAATTTTTTTTTAAAAAGGGTAAAATAAAAATCCAAAAAGTTCGAATATTTTCAACAAAATATTTTTTTCGAAATATATTTTTAAGCAAAAAATCAAAATCTCCAAAAATATGTCGAAAATCTAAAAGAAATGGCAACATTTCGGGAAAAAAGAAAGAAAACAAACCAAATTGCAAATGGGTCGGTCAGGTCCACAGAATCGATTCTTTTCGTCGCCTCACAGATGACAGTTGCATCGTTCATACATGCGTGAACGCAACGATATCTTTTATATTAAGTGATATAAAATTGCAAGATCGCTGACAGTCAAATATCAATAGAGCATAAAATATACGGACCTCCTCTGGAGATAAACTAATAAGGTTTTCGTCAAAGTTAGATAAGTGAGGTATATACGTATCCCGATATTATGCTTGCTGTTTGGCCAGATGAAAATAAATAAAGCAGTTATCTCGACCCCATTTTGAGAACCTTTTGTAATTAAATGTCGAACGGAGCACAAAAGCCCATGTAGTCCATTTTGAGAAAATTAGAAACCGTGTAAAATGTCAATGCCTTTTCCCCACATCGGCCTATTTACAATAACCAAACTTGTGCACTTAATAAAATGAAGTATTCGTGTTTTCATAAAATTCATAATCTCCAAATCACTCAAATGTTACTTTATAGCAGGTTTGCTCATAACTTTCACAAACAATCGATGTAGTCTTTTATTTTTCCATTTATTTGTTTTTATATGTATTTTATTTCAAGTGTTCAGACTTTAGATATGATTTTACTGATAAACCTTTTTTCTTTTTTCAATTTTTTCTCTCGTTTTTGTTAGAATCTTAGATCGTAAAATAAACTATTAAAACTGTTAAAACACTGTTTAGAAATTTGTTGTTTAAAAAAATTTAGCCAACAATGTTCAAATTTTAAACAACAATGGTTAAATAAACTTTGATTTTCATAAATTTAACAAATAGTTGTTTAAAATGTAACCAACATTGTGCAAAAATATGTTAAACAACTGTTGAGCGATTCACCGGTTAAACAGTTGTTTAAAAGAGCATGTTTTAAACAATGTTGAGTCATTTCTAGTTAACCGGTGAATCGCTCAACAGTTGTTTAAAAAAAATTGCACAATGTTGGTTAAATTTTAAACAACTATTGGTTAAATTTATGAAAATCAATGTTTATTTAACCAATGTTTTTGCACAATGTTGGACAATGTTGGTTTTAAACAATTATTGGTAAAATTTATGAAAATCAAAGCATATTTTACCAATGTTGTTTAAAATTTAAACAATGAAATGTTGGGTAAATTGTTTTAAACAACAAATTTTTAAACAGCGTTTTAACAGTGAAAAAGGGCATAATCCTTTTTCGCAAATGCAATCCGAAACTTTAAGTGAAACCCACGACTTTACGTTGGGAAAACCAAAGCCAACTTAACTTTAGAGACATTGAAATTAAAAACCACCATCTAAATTTAATTCTGGCCTTATATAAATATGTAGTATTTTACGAGTCCCTAAAGAATTCATATCAAGTCATAATATCTGTGGTTTAAAAAGCTAAATTCGTTATTGACTGTATAGCCGCATGGACTGTTCAAATGTCCCATATGGATACCAGATTACACACCCATCGCACACCATCACACAGGTGACTGGCTAATTCAAACCACGACAGGACTTTTCCCAGCACTTCAAAATATTCCCATTTCGCATTGGACGTGTGTGTGTCGAAATCAGTTAGGCGAGAATATCACCCATTTTACGCTTATGAATATAGAGCTACTATTTATTTTATCTATAGTGTTTGTTTTATTATATATTTTATAAGTGCACTTTGCCAGAGTATTTTGACATATATTTGGTTTGACCATTCGGTTGATTGGCTTTTGTAGTCCGTGGGATTTTTCTCTTAAATCAACAATCAATTGAGTCTCATCTGAAGCCAGTATGTTTTTGTTTGTTTTTGTTCTATAAAAAATTGCTGATTTCCAAGATATAGAGAATTTTATCATAACGATACACATTAATTATTTCCATTAAAATCTGGGAGTTTATTAAAATTGACATAAATTGGGGTGTAAATAAATGAAAACCAATTAAATTTGTCATTTAAGCACGGTTTGGTATTGCTCCTTAGTCCTTAAAGGGTTTACAATATAGATATATAACTTTATCAGGAAAAACATATTAATAATTTCAATCAAAATCTTAGAAGTATAATTGAAATAAGCCTTACTTCAATTGAAGTGCAAATAAAATTAAAACTACACTCCGTAAAAGGTTTCTATATTTATCATTCAAACATACAGGCGACAAAAGAAGGTACGGTGGCTTTTTCAAAAATTATATCTGCAACCTTTCTATTCCTCCTTTTTAACCTCTCGTAACCTCATAAAGATATTAACCCAATTGTTAGGGTTCAAGACATTTGTTTGATACTTCTTGAAGACGAAGCAGAAGTAAATACAACTCTATGCCGACTTTAAATGGATTTACATGGTGTACCGACAGCTCATAACAAGATGATACCAAATGCCTACGAGCAATCTTATTTCGCCTTCTTTTTGTGTTAATCCCATTTCACTTCGTTTCATCAAATATCTAGGCCTATATCTATTTACATATTCTCTCTACCCCCTCTCTGCACTTTTAATCAAATTCGCCATATCAACGTGGTTAGATGTATTATTACATGAAATATGAACCGTTGTTAAGTCGTCGGAAAATGATTAAATTCTGCTTGTCAAAAATGTGTCAATGCGTTGCGCCGCTATATGAGATGGATTTAATATGCACTGCTATCTTCAGTAGATAGCAAAGTTGTTACATATCTTACGTTTTTGGATTGTTGTGTTATGCTAATGCACATAAATGACAATCATCGATTTGTTACGGTATTGCTCATTAACTCTTTGGAAATATTAAAACCATTATCATTAATATATCAATGCTATATCGAGACAGCAACACTATCAACAAAGGTCCAGCATTTAAAGATAATACCAGCAGATAAAAAGTTTAAAGAATAAAGAATTCCCCGTTTGGAGAGCTGCCTGCCTCTCCGTTCAAGAGATGCATGGAGGATGAGTGCGTGCGTAGGCTAAATGACCTTGTGTGGCTGTCAGTGCTAGATCTTGGGAATTCAACTCCAAGGTCGTCTGTATCTAATGGCGTGGTAAAGGTATCGTCTTGGCATCAAACAATTAGCTTCAGATATAATAATAATAAGAAGAAAAAAACAACTTAGTTTTGTTTGTTTACCTTTAACACCAAAAAGCTCTAAGTTGCGTACATCTAATGTTATTTATTACAGACCCTGTCATGTCCATGATCGCACATCATACGGACAGATGGACAAAAGAAGTTAAGTCTCTAAATCAACACACGCCACAATATACATCATACATAGACGCAATTTGTACAGTCTATATACCACCACGGTCTACCTGTCTGAAAGTTGCTTTCGGCACAATACAGAATTACACAGCTCCGCGGAGCGGGCAGTAGCTATAGTACAATATTATACCAACACTTCACTACACATTTATATTATTTTCCGCTATACCTGAAATTATTTCATCAAGTCTGGCCAATTATTTTTGCCCGGGGAGACATTTTGTTAATGTTCATGGGGTGGGAATATCTATTTTTCATTCATTGATTGTATATTTTAAATAAAAGATAAGATTTGTTAGTGGGGAAAAGATACCGCGCATTTAAGTAAAACGACTGTTTAGCTTGAAGGGCTATCATTGGGTATACTAAAGCAAGCTTTTAGACTGTAGGGTATTAGGGGAAAACTTAGGTATCAAAACAATTTCTATAATGGATGTAAATACAAACCGATGATGATAATAGGAAGGGGTTAATCCTGGGCAATATTTTAACTTAGCATCTAGCCCAATGATTGTGTACTAATATCATTTGGATCTCTGATAGATAGAAAACGTCTTAATCATATTCGACACCCAGCAATTTAGATTAAATTGGGAGGCGGGAACGGAAGAAATAGATGTTGTTTTGTTAATATTGCAATACCCCAAACTCTGCTGAATGAGCAGGTATGATGTCATTGATCATCGTATATAACAATAAATACCCGTTACATAATGGCAAAATAGGTGCACGTGGACCGTTAACTTATGTTTAACCTCTCCCATAAAAAAAACCACTAGGAATTAAGAATCTATATAATTATTTTCAGCATGATATAGGATTTTTTTTCCCTGCGGAAAAATCGAATGAAAAAGAAAAGATTAACTGTTTTTCACAATATTGTTATATGTTTTGTATTTTGGCGTCCAATACGTTGTGTCCACTACAAGTGATGCACAGGGAGCCCCCTTACCTGGATGGGGAAGTTTCACATTGGTAGGAACTTAGGGAGCACATCAAAACTCGACCGCCCGGCAACCGCCGGTTCCGTGCAGTTCCGTGAGGTTGCAGCCGGTTTATATTGTTCTAAACAATGATATGCGGTCCAACCAGGCGGAACCGCCGGTTGCCGCGCGGTCGAGTTTTGATGTGCTCCCTTATCACATGCAGACAACACTGCGATCAAAATGCCCTATTTAGACCGCTATCTACGGTAGATAGAAGTATTTAGTGTATATGAGGTTGACAAGAACTCTTGTTGGTGATATGTAGAGGAGAGCGGGGAGTGTACACCCTATGAGCAGATTCGCTCACCACGTGATTCTCATCTTTGCGGCCACTGGTTGAATTTGGCAAACACACAAATAGATAAAGTAGTATGTTGCAAGCTTCCCACATTAACGTGACCGTAACGTGTTTGTCATCCCAAAACCAGTTTTGCCTCACAAAAGTGCATTTTCTTCCATTTTTCATATTGTTTTTTTCCCCAAAGATATTCGTAGAGAAGGTTTTAATGTAAATTATCATTAAGTAGGTATGGGATTGATTATGGATCTGATGCAGTTAACAACCCATCATGTATGTGGGACATCCGTGGTATAGGTCAACGCACTTATTGAACTATATGGGACACACTCGCCCTTTGATGATGGGGCAGGTTCACCAATAGGGATTTATATAGTTGTGATTTTGCATAATTTCAAAATTGCAATTCTCCTCTTACAGGATAATTCTAGTTATAAAAACAGTTCAAGATTTAAAATGTTCAGGATTTAAACTGCAATGTTAATTGAATTTATTTGAAAAATACTTCGCGTCCTTCTCAAAACAAGTATTGACATTCTTAGGACGAAAAACCGAATTAACTTATGTTTTGGCCTGAGGCAGGGTCCATAAAAACGCCATCAGCTCTCGGCATAAATATTTTTCAAATTCACATCAATGTAACACTGAGAGACAAGTGTGAATAGAGTGGCCGGTCGACTTATTTGAATATCTGCTTCGACACTGCTAAGAGAATTCTCGGCTCGAGGCAATATGTAGAGTAAGCGATTGTCCGGAAATCTTTTCTTGGTAGTCACACCCTACTTGATGGCGATTGGCGATTAACAGGGTGTACATGAAAGCCATGCACGATGGCTTGAAACAAGCTTTAGCGGCTATGATTTAATAGTGAACAGAAAGATTTTCTTCCAAGTCTGGTATCGAAACACATAATTGCAAGCCACAGGTCACAAGATAATAATCCCTTAAACATTTTTTTTTTCTCACAAAAATAAAATCTTATTTAAGCACAATCACATATTATAAGCAATCCTATGTTAATGACTCCTTTATAGGCTACACGGAACAAAATGACTTGTGCACTCTTAACATGCTTAATGCCGCTATCTTCAGTAGATAGTTATCCAAAGTTGTCAACGACTTGTACATGCTATATACGGAACGAACATACTTACTTTCTGCTGCTATCTTCAGTAGATATAGTAACCCCGAATTGTAATGATTTTTATATATGCTTCACGGAACGAAATGACTTTCTTAGTGCACTCTTCCAAAAGTGATAATGACTTCCATAGGCTATATAGCCTACACAGAACAGAAAGATCTTACTTTCTTGGTGCAATATGCTGCTAATTAGCTTAAACCAGACGGAATGGGCAGATTTACTATTATTGCTCTGCTATCTTCAGTAGATAGCTAGTAGAATGTTTGAATGAACCCTCGTTGAGGGCTTCCTTCAAAATAAATGTTGTTGATTTCCCCCACCTCCATCACAGGTCTGCCCCTTACTTTTATTACACAATTGATGACGCTTACGCTACTGCCACTTGCAAAAATGAAATGAACTTGACCGAGGGGACCGCGGGTGTTAGGAGTTAATTTGACAGTGCGGGAAAGTTCACCATAGCATCTCATATGCTTCATTGTTGTGTGTGTGTTTGTGGTCAGGCAATACCTCAAGGAAAACATACCGATCGGCAAACCTCCCTTTTTTAACCTTGGATATGATGAGAGCAAACGCAAACAGTCGTGTGCTTAAAAAGGTGCGGGTTGCTTTGATACCAAAAACTTAACTATCAAATGAACGGATAATTAAAACAAATCTTGAAGAAACGTGCGCGGTTGTTCTCCGAACGAGGTTTTCCAAACGTAGGTACGTATACATAGGAGTCTATAAAAACCGCGTATAGCCAAATGGTAATTCACAGAACCGCACACCAACGTACGCTGTTTGATATTAAAATAGATGAATTTTTAATAAATTTGATAATTTCGAAGGTTTGAATAGCACTGTATAGCTCGTAAAATATTTCCGCCGACAATTATGGGCTATTAAGATTTGCAATTGGAATAAATTGAAATTGTTCGATTGTTCATCCTTTATATCGTAGGACAATGCTTTACCCATGTTTAGAACAGTTAATGAACACGTAATTTAATAGATTGACCGCGTAGGGTTCTGTATGATTATTTTACGTTGCCTGCAAAAAGATACCACCAAGAGTCTATATCTCTACGCGTACGGTGTCTATAGTTATCATCAACATGATAAAAGATCGATTTCAAGCATCTGTTTGACTATTTATTTTGTACCAATTTCATTAGTAATGAAATTAAATAATAGGATATTCATTTTGTGTCCACTTGGTGCTCAATTATCCAGAAACGTTTTGGTGTATCTAATTATTGAAGCCTTTAATAAAATACTGTGGTCTAGTTGTAGTGACCCCATTCTATAATGCATGATATGAGGAAGCAGGGGCAGATCAAGAATTTGATAAAGGCGGAAGGGGATCATCAGTTAATATTTGAAGTGATCTATCTAATACACGTATCGATAATGAAAATTAATGTATCCCCTTTCACGCAGATATAGATACAGCCCACCACATTTCGGTGATAGGCCTATATCGATAGTTGAAAAACAAAACAAAAACAAAACACGAGTAATTATTGTCTGAATTTTACCATGCACTTTTCAATTTAGTTCCAATTAAAATGTTATATTGGTACCCTGGCATAGGGGAAAGGGCCTCTTGATCCAGCGGGCAGTCCCAAGAAAAGAAAGAAAAGGGAGGAAAAGACAAATTAATGAATTCCAAAGCACATTTTCAGAAATAGTCTGGAATTCTGTTATGTTTTTTATTATTATTTTGAGACTTTAAATAAGTCAGGCAATTGGAATTTCAGGCAAAAGGAGCTGCGAAAAAATCTGGAATTCCAATTTCCTCTAAAGGGTGGTGCAATTTTTTCTGGAACAGCCCATTTTAACACCTTTATCGGCAAACTGGGGAATGTCGGCCTTCTAACCATAACTTATATTAGAAATGAAATCCTAGTTACGCTATACATTTGGCATATCACTATTTTTGACCGTATTTTCAAGATGCCCCCCCCCCCCCCCCCCCCCCCGATAGAAATAAAAAGTATTTTGGACTTACCCGATTTGGTGGCCTGCTATGGAATATTCTACTGTGTAATGTGGGAATAACCCCTGCTTAACATCAAATAACCAAACTACGGGGAATGCATTGACTCTATTGCAGGTATTGCTGGAATGAAAATCATTCACAGGCGTCGTCAAATTCATTATTTATGGATTTGTATAGTTTTTACGTGGTTTAGTCGTAGTTTATTCCTGATTCCTGTGACTTTTAAGAAATACATTGATTAGAGCAGGTCAAGATCAATTTACGCAGATAACAGAGGTCAAAGGTCAATGAACTCAAATTTGGGCTATGGTAAAATGCAAATTTTGCTCACTATTTTTGAAACATTTACAAATCTCAAATCAAACTTAAACTTCACAACGTGTTGTAGGTCAGCAATATGTGATCTAATGGAAAATGTTATTCCGTGTTGCCATGGTTACTTATTGCCTAATTTCTCGACATTTCTTCCTGGTGAAATTGTCCAGCTATCATGAATTCTGAACTAAAGCTTTGTTCACAAAAGCTTTATTACTTTTCAAGAACCTTAAAAAAAATTCGAGCAATTTCCAAAATCAACGAAAAGCGATCGCGAAAAAATATTTTATCTTAATCTAGAAACACTTAATTATTTGATATCCAATTTTAAATCAAAATCAATTTGGATGTTATATGTTTGGAGCAATAAATATTTTTCCTAAATTATCATTACATTTTGCCCACAAAACAAGTTTAAACTAAGCAAGAAACATTTGTTATATAATTCATTTAGATATTGCAGCTTGAAAAATTGTAAAATACAAACGAAATAAATTGCAAATAATAACATAGGAGCGAGCTGTTATTTTTAGTTATAGTATTTCCCATTTTTATTCGTCTTTTTCGCCCACAACTTTTACGGATCCGATTGAACCCAAATAAAAGCAAATGAAAGCTCATATTTTGAAGATTTCCAATTGGTTAATCTACATTTTGTTACTGTTTTTCTGCAATTGACCCATCAGCCTTACAGGGTATTTATAGCGTGAGTATTGTAGAATAGAATCCAAACTGGAAAAGGAGGTAAAAGCCTCATCAATCTCTGATGTAAAGTCAAACCAGTGTACACGATTTGTATAGGCTTCCTATTTAGCGTTGGTCCGAAAGTTCCGCTTTAGCTATACACACGTGAGCTGTATCCGTACAACGCCGGTTAATATCAACCTAAAATCCGGAGGAATCACATAAAATCATGTATATCAATTATAAGTGCAATACGTTCCTTAATTGATTTTGACACCAGCCCTGTTTATTAGTTCTCTTTTTTATTTGATAATTCATGTTAACTAATATAAACGGTGGGAAACGGAAATATCACAATGCATCTTGATTATAGGCCTATATCTGAACTTCGATGAGATCTACCGGGTGGTTCAAAAAAAAGTTGACCCAAGTTCAAAGTAATTTTTCAACCACATTTAAAGTTTCAGATAATTTCTGTTTGCTTAGTCTTAATCATCAGTAAGTTTTGAAATTATCCTGATAAGATGGTACATTTATCTTGGTTGGTTCTTCAGATATGGTTCATTACAGAAAGCATGCACACAGCTGCCTTGGCCACGGGAGCGTCCTTTAGTAGAGATGGAATGCACAAAGTGGACTTACACACGATTGGTCACAAATTGTAAAAATAGGAGAAAAAGAAACAAGGAGACATCTGAGACATCTGTCTGGTGCTTGGCATTACCTACCTATACGTATCTACGTTTCTTTGTTGAATGTGAATGGCACATAAGCATAGAGATTGGAATACTTTGTCAGTGCGGGCTTTTCAATTCTGAAACTAGAGCATGCTGTTTTGGTTAAGACAAAAACTAAATAACGCTCCCGTGGACAAGTCAGTTTTGTACATGTTTTCTGTAATGAACCATATCTGAAGAACCAAACAAGCTAAACGTGCCATCTTTTCAGGATAATTTCAAAACTTACTGCTGATTAAGACTAAGCAAACAGAAATTATCTGAAACTTTAAGTGTGGTTGAAAAATTACTTTGAACTTGGGTCAACTTTTTTTTGAACCACCCGGTATGTATTTGATTTGCATACTTTATATCATGTATAATGTAAGCAGTAATAGTTGGCCGGCTATACGTACTGTATAGTCTAATCTACACCCTACCATCATTCCTAGCCTACTGCAGATTGCAGAGTTTGGTATATATGCCGTTTTTGTTGCAAATACAAGTCATTAACAATTTGAGGCTGCTATCGGTTAGTGTACTATTAGTGGAATGCACATGGACAATTATTTCGTTTTGTCAAACATTTACCATTTCAAAAGTGTGATGTTGCCATGGCGATGTTTAGCATGAACATCAAAACGCGTTAAAATAAATACAAATATTGAGTATACACCCTTTCTTCACTGCGTGGTTTTCATGTCTTCGGGAACGGTACTTTAAATATAATACAACCACGAGATCGCGTGTGTAACTCATTCCGCTATCCGGATTGACTTTGTGTGCGTCTGCTATCTTCAGTAGATAGCAATGTAAGCATAGACAACTAGAAGTGTCATAAGTTATCCCGTTTATATGGTAATGTAACACTAAATGGCTTTCTATGCTCATTCTGTTGGAAAATATCAATCACAAATTGTTAATGACTTGTTTCGGCTATAATGCTATACGGAGCGGAATAGTTTTCTTTTAATCTTGCTGCTCTATCTTCAGTAGATGGTATAGACAAGATGTTATTGAAAAGTATCCGGGTGTATACATCAGGGTCGACCAACCGGTACATTAACATGAGAACCAAGCATTTAAATCTCATCCATGTTCAGATACATAATCAAGATATATTATATACCCGCCTCAGTTTCACATCGTTTATATTAGTTAACACAGACCATCACATAAACTAAGTATGGGTGCCTAAATGAACAGTGCTGGTGTCGGAATCAATTTAGAAACGTATTGCCTTTATTGATAGCAATCCAGTGATCCCTCCGGATTGTGTAAAAGGCGTTGCACGGACTTGACACGACGCACGTGTGGATGGCTAAATCAGAGCTTTCGATACCAGATTCTCAAAAATCCGGGGGCGGGGAGGGGCACTCAAATTTGTCAATTTAGATACAGGCGTAAAACTAGCATTTTCGAACCCTTTTGGCATGTTAGGTATTTGGAGTCGAAGAATGCACATAAATAGAGGTCGTTGATGAGCATGTTGAGAACGTTCCAGGTGCTACAAAATGGTCACAAATGTTTCAAAATTTTCCAAACTGAGGGTCTTTATATTAAAACTATGTAAAACTTTTTTTCAAGTCCGTGCAACGCTTTTTTTACACAAATTGGAGGTCTTTTTGGTGATTTTTATAAATTTTTTCTTTTTAAAAATTGTCTGCTGGTGACAAAAATAAAATGTCCCACAAATATATGGGATATTTTGGTGACAAATGTTAATGAATATATTCTTTGTGTGACAAAAAAAGGTGAAATGAGGGGTCTTTCAACCTTTACCTCGAATGTATGTGCCATCCCCCTCCCCCGAGCCGAAAATTCTATATGCTTATAGACGTTATCGTGTAAACTGGTTTGACCTGCATCAGAGATTGATGAGGCTTTTATCTCATTTTCCAGCAGGGATTCTATTCTATAATTCTCGCGCTATAAATACCATTTTACTTGCAAGGAGAAAAATTGAAAAAAGGCTCCCTTTCCGTGTTTATGGCTTTCATGGTCATGTATAATTAAAATGATGAATGATCAAAGTGGATGTTTAGCGTCATAGATAGGAGACAATAGCGAGATGAGACGTCTTCCCGTTTGGGTTTGAAAATCGGTTTTTTACTGCTTTAGTTTTATTACACAAGGGGATCAAACGACGGTCGATTATAAAGCTTATGATATATACAGGCTATATAAAACATTGGCTTTGATTCTTCCAAACATTGATATCGTGTTCCGTGCTTTTGATAATGGCGACAGTATAAATAATATGCAATTTGATGTGATTCAATTATGGATGATATGCTCTTGTGTTAACATGTATTTCATATACACGCCGTATGCAGTTTAAAAAACTGATTAAAACTGGGGGTGTTTGTGTGCGTTAAAGTCTGGGACAATAATATGAAAGCGTATAGAGCATGTTTTCTGCTTTATTGTTGATAAAACATGTATCGGCAATAAAATGACATAATAATCTCGATTCGGTTATCAATGGTTTAATAGGTACGGACGGAAGTGCAATTGATGCCATGAAATGCGAGAAATAATCGTACCCACTTTTACTCAAGTCGTTTGAAAAACTCTTTTAATATATTACTCGGCTAAAGAAAACAAATGGCTATACGGGCTGACCTAACTACACATTTGTGAAGGAAATGTATGAAAAAAGGAAACATTTTTCAGAATGGTGTGGTTTAAAAAATCCAACTTAAGGGTACGACCCGCACGCGAATTTATTAACCGTAAACGACATTTGGCAAAACACTGTATACATACCGATCAGTCTCATCATGTATACTATTACGCTTTATTCCGTCAAGGTATCATATGTTGTTTACGGTAAATAATATCGCGACCCGCTCCCCCAATTGTTCACTGTTCTAAATCTCTGTTTACAAATGTGCGTTCAAGCGGGCGCAATTTAGTAATATCAGACCACAGGAATATAATGACATTTTTAACCGCCTGTTATAGCATAAGTTTCGATAGGTTTTGAATAAGAACACCTCGGTTGGAAGTTATCGATCGTAGTGAAATCAAACCTATACCATTTCCTGAAGATGGTAACTCCGCGAGATAATAGAGATGATATATTTTGCGTATACTGAAACTGTATCCATTTTATGACGACGGATGTCATTTTCTTCATGTCTATGACATCATTGGATTTTATATAACACATAAAACAATGAAGCTGCAGCAATTATGCCATCGCATATTATAAGTTATTGGGAGATCATTTCAGGGTATTCAGATACAACCCAGACCGTACATGTTGTCGTTTTTTCTTCAACAATTACTGTGATATATCGATCAATTGAATGTCATCAAGTGAAATAAATCAATATGTGTATTCAACTAATGTTCAAACTACTGCAAAATACAATATCGTAGCTATAGGATTTGGTTTTGAAGTTAGGGCGGAAACTTGACTGTTTGCCGATGTATATAAAAAGTATTGAAAAATGCACGCGAAGCGCGGTAAATTTATGACAATTTAACCCGACAAAGTGAATAAAAGTTGCCTTGCCTTTTCCACCCTTTTTCTTGCCCTCATCCCCATCATCCATTTAAAAACCACTATAGTTTGAGCTCAAATTGAAAGTGCACGGTAGAATTTAGACAAGAGTTACTTATTTTTGAAAGATCAACAATAATATCCAATAAGATCTGTAAATGCGGTGGGCTGTATCAATCCATGTGCAGGGGCTAGTCATTTATACACACTATCGCGATTAGAGAACCCATTTGACCCTCTAGCTTCCTAAAATAATCAAATGCTCATCTGCCTTTCCATATAGGGGAACTTAAAATGTTATAAAGGAGCCACCACTATATCTAGACCACATCATCATGATCATTGATATTATTAAAGTTTGCATGATTAAATATGTCCAGAAGTTATTTACGGATAATTGAGCACCAAGTGGACACAAAATGAACACCATATTATTTAATTTGATTTCTGGTGAAGATGGAACAAAATACATAACCAAATATAGATGTTGAAATTGATCGTTTATCTTAATATAATAGACATCACATAGAACTGGTATCTAGCAACGTACAAAAATAATCATACAGAACCCTACGCGGTCAATCTATTAAATTACCAGTTCATTAACTACTCTAAACATGGGGAAAGCATTGTCCTACGATATAAAGGATGAACAATCGAACAATTTCAATTTATTCCAATTGCAAATCTTAATAACCCATAATTGTCGGTGAAAATATTTTACGAGCTATACAGTGCTATTCAAACCCGTCGAAATTATCAAATCTATTAAAATTTCATCTATTTTGATATATTAGATAGCGGGTGTTGGCGCGGTTTCATTCCTGATGAGTTGTCTGCTCTGATGATATGAGAAGGCTTTACTTGATTCTTCGTTTTGAACTACGTTCCGCGCACGTTTCTTTAAGATTTTGGTTTAATCATGTATTTGATACTTGATTTTTTCAGCAATAAAAGTAACCCGCAACTTGTTAGGTACACTGTTTGCGCTTCTCTCACACTTTAAGGTTATAAGAGATGTTTTGCCGGTGCCGATGCTTTCGTTGTGATATCTCCTGACCACAAACACACACACTAGCGAAGCGTGTCAGTTTATGCTACGCCCAACTTAACCGTCTCAACTGATTAACTCTTAACACCTGGTTTCCTACAAACATTCGGTCAAGTTCAATTCATTTTGACAAGCGGCATTTGCGTAACTAGAGTGTCATCAATTGGGGGAGTGGGGACAATTGCGGAATGGGGGACAATTGAGGGAATGGGGGACAATTGAGGGAATGGGGACACTCTCTTGTGATGGAGATGGGCAAAACGTTTGCTAATATAAATTAATATGTCGTTTAATTGGGACAAGTCGTAAGGGAGAAAACTTTCGGCGTGTAGCAAAGAATGCCCCTGCTTCCTCACCCGACGGCGTAGCCAGGGGGTGTAGGGCCTCCAATATTAGAGTCGTGTCGGTTGAGACTCGACACTGTTGGTCGAGATTGGTACTGTCGGGCAGTTGCCCCACCTGACAGAAAAATAGTAAAATAGTCGTAAAAATGTGTACATAAAAGGTCTCAAAATGTATGCAGTAGTGGGCTAAATAAAGGAAAATGTTATAGAGAAAACTGATGAAAACCCGGAGAATTGGTCATTAGTTGCTGACGGGGCTATTTTTTGGACTGTGCGATTTTGTTGTGACCGTGCGAAATTTTTTGACCGTGCGAATTTGTTTTGTTGACAAATCACCCAATTTATGAATCATATCTAACGTCAATTTCATCAATTTGTAAATGGTTGTTATCTGTATAGTACTGGTAGATAGCATTAATTTCGTCTTCAGTGAAATCTGATGTTTAGCTATTTAGCTATTATTTAGTTGTCAGTGACGTAATACCATTTGTAATGAAATGCTATCTACGGTAGATAGCATTATTTGCATTCCTAGTGGAATGCTATAACAGCGTATAGCTGCTTGTTGTATTGCAGACCTACTTAAATAAAATCTTGTAATGTCGCCGTTGCTTAAGGGTCTTACAAACTTTGTATACAAATATCTCGCATAACGATGCAGTTGCGTTCATCAAACAGAATAACGAATTAAACATAGAGAATAATCTCTCTTCAAAATACAAGTACTTTAATTCCAATCTGTAATCCTAGCATAGATCCTGCATATATCCTGCTTGTAACTTATAAAGCCAGCTCAAATGGATTGCGGCTTAATTCTGTTCTGTTATATATATAGGAAGACGAAACACAACTTTTGGGGGAGTATTATCCGGGTAGAGGTAGATTTACTTGTCACAGTTAATGAATGTCATTCAAATGTGTGTAGATTTCTAAAACCTTCCATTTTTTTCAAGTCAGTATAAACATGGTAAACGCCTTCAATGCAAATAGTTTAACCTCATAATGCTTTATCTTTACTATAACATTTTGCTATCCAGAGCTTTCTGACGAGGCAAGGCAAGTTGTTAGAGGTTAAAACCTCTAAGTTTAATCTTTCAACAGCGGCATTGGCGGGGAAATCTACTTAAGAAACAAAACAATAATATGATAACATAGCTTTCGAATCTCTTTCTCCATCCATGAATATATATGGTGCATACAGAAGCCGAACTTCTCTTACATGCATTATACTCAAAATGCCCTGGCCTTTGTTACGTATTGCCCTATTCCATTATGCCTCAAGGATTTTTACGAAAAGAAAAAAATGCCTAATGGACGAGCTCGGCCGCAAAAAGCGATTTTGATACGGGATGCTCTCCATCAAACCCGCAGGGGGATAAGGTAGTTAGAGCTCGCTATCTTTCACAATTCGTCTTATTCTTATTTTCATCTCTCTGTAGTCTCCATCCCTCCATGGTACTTTTTTCCTCTTTTTTCTACGGTTTTTGTCGGCGGTACAATCGCAACTGCAAAGAGAGGTACATTGCATGACACGGAAGATGACTATGCTATAGCGAACGAAAATGGTTTAGATCGATAAGACTCTTTTCCTGTGTATCTTGTGTTGGCCGTCAAGATGGCTTAAACAGTAAATCCATCATGGTTTAGAACTATTATACGGTGCGCTATTTTCTAGCAGATCTACTCTTTCTGGATAGCTAAGTTTGAAGAAAAAAAAGTCACACGTTTTTCATGCATTTTTATTTATTCATTTCTATAATCCATTCTTTTTGCCATGTTTATTTTATAACTGTGTCTTAAAATTTTTCCTTTTTCTAAATCGACATGACCAAGTCGTACTGAATGATAAGAATGGTCAACTTTCACTCAAGTTGAGAAGGGGGAACCCACTTGTATGATTGGACAGTGATGTACTTAAAAACTAATTCATTCGAAAGGTTCACATAAAGGGTTCACATAAGGGTTACAAAAAGGGGAAAACCAAATATGCGTCATTCAATAAGAATTTTATACTTTTCAGGTATGCTCAACATAGATATTTAGGTAAAGTTATTTTCAATTAGACGCTATCAATATTTCATAACACGTACGTCCATTTTGAAACGTATCAGCATACCGTAGTCTCGTACGAATATTATTACATGCGGCACAAAAACGGGAAGATGTCAATGAAAAGACCAAAGAAAGGGTTTTATTCAAAATTATATTCATTTATGTGTATATTGCCTAAGAGTTTGAGCAAGAACAAAGATCATATACGAAACATATTATCCCAAGTTTTGGTCGATTTGAATGTTAAAAAAAAAAGTACCAACAATCACTAGCGGGCGCTATAATTTCCCCGCCTCATAAGTCATTTGTGATAATGTCTCGGATCACATAAATGTCTTCTTTCACACCTGGCAGCCTGAGGATGTACACGTTACACTATCAGTAAGTGTTACATGCTTCCAAGCTGGCATCATACCACCACTTTTAAACTATTTCACAACCACTGTGATAAGAAGCAAATTATATCAGGGTTTTGATTAAATAGCTTCAAAATCTCATCTTGAAAATAAAATCTATCAACGTTATCATTTTCACACCAGCAAATTAATTTTAAATGCTTTATGGTAATCAAGGCTGTCAAAATAGCAATTGTTAATCGACAAAAACCGAGGGTATTTTTCAATTTCACAATTTTCTGAAACATTAATGCATCTTAATTACAAATGATATTTTGATAACCCTTACATACTGCCTAGTCTGATAGAAAATAAATCGTTTGACTCAATTGAACAAGTCGTCTACTTCTGATAATTCTATTGATGAAGTTGTTCTCTATCCACGGATTGTGGCGTTGTTGAAGTCCCTATCTGTTGCTAATTATTGATGGTAATATTTATGAATTGTCTATCTACTACAGATGAAACCATTCTTGATGTACCTTTTTTTGACTGTGTTGACTGGAGCTGATGGTAGTATTGGTGAAGTAGGGATCTACTGCTGGTGATATTATTGATTAAGTTTAGCTGTCTACTGCTGATGGTACTATTGATGAAGTATGGTTATTGATTGCTGATGGTACACTTGATGAAGTAGCTATCTACTGCTGATGGTATTATTGACGAAATAGCCATCTACTGCTGATGGTACTATCGATAAAGTAGCTATTTGCTGCTGATGGTAATATTGATGAAGTAGCTATCTACTGCTGATGGTACTATTGCTAAAGTAACTATCTACTGCTGATGGTACTATTGATTAAGTAGTTATGCTGATGGTACTATTGATAAAGTAGCTATGCTGATGGTACACTCTTAGAAGGTCAGGATCAAATATGAGACGAAAAGGATCAATTTTGATCCAGAAGCGGTATCACATATGAGCTTACCCTTTCCGGATCAAAGTGATCCGACAAGCAGGATCAAAAAGTTTGATCCGAAATGGGATCAAATATTTCTGTCAAATGATACTGAAACGGATCAAAATAATGATCCTGCTTGTCGGATCACTTTGATCCGGAAAGGGTAAGCTCATATGTGATACCGCTTCTGGATCAAAATTGATCCTTTTCGTCTCATATTTGATCCTGACCTTCTAAGAGACCCACTGCAGACTATATATCGAGTGCAGTAAGCTTACTACATCGTGTAGGCCTAGTACATCGCAGTGATCGTGACATTTTGTGAGGAGCATTTTGACGGAAAATCGTACTGATGGCACTGGTCAGGTACAAGAAATTTGTTCACAAGAATAGAGCATGTTCAAACATAAAAAATAAAACTACTTTACCGACAAAATCATGTAACATTTTACAGATTAGACTGGATAACTTACCGCGGTATTTCACCCTTGTTTCAATGGCGACCGAATTCAAAAGATCGTCTGCTTGTCGTCTATCGGTTTGCGAAAGAGTGACGTCAGTCACCTATTGACCAATGAACTTTTTCATCGAATTGATCCGGAAATCAGATCAAAGTTGATCAAGGTGAATTTGATCCGTTTGTTGATATCTATCTGGAAACGGATCAAAACGATCCGAAAACGGATCAAAACGATCCGAAAATGATCCTTAAAGGATCAAAACAAAGTGAGCCGGAAATCTACTCATGTATTTGATCCTGACCTTCTAAGAGTGTACTATTGATGAGGTAATTATATACTGCTGATGATACTTTTGATGAAAGAAAGTAAATGCTGATAAAACAGAGGGTATTTTTGTTACAGCTTCTCCTAATTTTCTACGTTCTTGCTTCCTGCTAATCTCAGACTTGGCAATTCAATTATTAGAACCGTCTGACAGTGTACAGAATCTAGGAGTTATGTGCAAATTCTTAGATAATGAATCATCTCACCATGTTGCCAGATCTTTAGGCGTTATCGCGGTTAGATTGTGGAGAAGTTCTCCTGTATGGCTTCACAAGAGAACGATATTGACCGTCTTCAACGTTTACAAAACCGTGCTGTTAACATTGTTTATGCTGCAAGCAGATTGGATTCGTCGCTGCCTTACCTCAAGAAGCTTCAGTGGTTGCCAGTTCGACAAAGAGTTGATTTTAAATTGAACACTTACAAAGCTGGCAGTGACTCTGCTCCAGACATCTTATTGACTGCATTTCAAAATATAAAACCTGGACGTTCAAATCTAAGATCAAATTTTGATAACACTAAATTGGTTGTTTCCAAGAAAAACCGGTGATAAATGTTTCTCGGTCGCTGGACCCAGGTTGTGGAATGATTTATCATTAGGCATACATGTTAAAACATCGCCATCATTACCCATATTTAGGAAATATCTGAAATCTCCCATATCCCCAAATTAATGTATGTTTCTTTAGTATCTATAATTCATCCAGGTTGTTTTGATTTTGTTTAGTCTGCATTCTGTTGCTATATCTTTTTGTAAAGCGCTTTGTTCTAGATATACCTTCGTTATAAGGTTGATCGCAAATAGGTACAAATAGGTTGCAAAGTGTACAAAATTCGGTCTTTGCGATCCCACGATGCATCAGAAAAGGATAATCAATTGATTTTTACCTATTTGCGATAAACCTCATTGGCCTATATAAAACCTCATCGTATGTAAGATCTTCATATTCTTCCATCAGTAACTTTCAACCAATTACAATTTATGCTCTTCACTCTTCAAAAGTTCTTCAAGAACACACACTCCTGCAATACATTCGTCATTCTATGCTCGTCTACTCGCTGCCATGCCGATACGTTTCAACGCTTTAAGGTATACATTACCTGTATTGTCTACCAGGGCGGGCTACTTATTGTTGCACTGATTCAATTTGTCATAAATCAATTTTTGGAAAAACACACTCTAAGCTACTCTTTTTGGAACAATGTTTCTATTGTGTTGTTATTGAATGCCATCAGGGTACGAAGTTAATTGAGAGGTTATCTTTCACATGTTTCAAGAGGCAGAGTAGCTGTTGGCGAAATTAAAGTTTAGAAAATGTAGATTCCAACATGCACCTACGTGGAAATGCCATGTTTGAAGACTTACAAAACTGACTAGTGATCTCGTTTTTATTTATCCGAATAAGAATGTTGAGTATGGGAAGTCTTCTTGAACATGTTGAATGCAGGTATCGATAAAGCTGATGGTACTATTCATGAGTAGCTATTAATATATGATAGATATTGAACCGAGATGGTTATCTACTGCTGATGGTACTATTTATAAAGAAATTGTCTGCTGACGATAGTACTATTGTGAAGTAGCTAGCTACCGCTGATGGTACTATTGATTAAGTACGTATCTGCTGATAATGGTGCTATTGATGAAGTAGCTACTGCTGATGGTGCTATTGATGAAGTAACTATCTACTGCTGATGGTACTATTGATGAAGTAGTTATCTACTGCTGATGGTACTTTTAATGAAATAGCTACTATTGATGATGTAGCTATCTACTACTGATGGGACTATAATTGTTGTTAAGTAGCTATACTCTCTAAATGTAAAAGAGCTACAACTCTCACTCTTTTGAGAGCTAGGAGGGACAGCTCTTTTTTGGAGTTCACTCGTTTCTGGAGTGAAGTTCACTCTTTTCAGAGTGATTGCCACTCTTTTAGAGTAAAAGTCACTCTAAAAAGAGTGGGAAATCACTCCGAAAAGAGCGTACTTCACTCCTAAAACGAGCCGTCTCTCCTAGAGCTCTCAAAAGAGTGAGTTTTAGCTCTTTTACATTTAAAGAGTGCTGCTGATGGTATACTATTGATGAAGTAGCTATCTACACTGCCGATGGTACTATTAATGAAGTAGCCTTCTACTGCTGATATTGATGAAGTAGCTATCTACTTCTGATGGTACTATTGATGAAGAGCTACCTACTGCCTACTACTGATGGTACTATAATTGATGAAGTAGCTATCTACAGCTGATGGTACTATTGAGGAAGTGGCTATACTGCTGAGGGCACTATTGATAAACGTTATGCCTCTGGTGGTGCTACTTCAACAAAAAATACTAGAGAAGCGGATAGACATGGGTTTAATTTATAAAACTAAACAATATCGAAGTATTAAATGGTTTAATATTCACATGAACGCCAAATGCTCACTCGTAAACATAGACCTCTTTATTTTGCCATTTACACGCCTTTAGTTCATGTAGTGTATGTACTAATGGAGTGTTGCAAACGGCAGCACGAGACATTGCTATAATTAGTTCAATAGCTACAATTAGTAACCATGATATTTCTTAACCTTTCTTTTCAATAAAGTTACGCGTCGAACGCAAATTACATTTCTCACCTCATCGCCCATCACTAGTCATCCTTATCACTTTCCTCTCGTGTGGTTCGCCCATGTCTACCTTTAATATGGCAACTCTTGAAATGCGGCGGAAGCAGACAGTAAAGAGAAAATTGCGCGGGAAATATTACATGGGTCCCATCAGCCTCCTCATAAAAAGACAATGATATTGTACTCGCTGTACCTATAATCAAATTTACGCTCGTCGAAAATAGAAGAGAGTAACAGAATTATTTCAAGTTGGGTTAATCGAGGAGAGAAATTACATCCGTTGATATTAAATTTCATATCATTTACGACCCACCTCAGAGTCATTGGCGACCATTATTGATATGAAGACATCCAAATTGCTCTCTCGTTTTCCTTCTCGCCGTAAGGGCTATACGCTTTCAACTTGAGGGGAAACCTGTGCGCAGTTTCCGGTTCCACAATGACAGACATCACATAATCATAATATTCACATATCGCTGGTTTTCGATGTAAAATAAAAGGCCAAAATTAGACAATTATTTGTCAATCTATACCTCTATACCTCTCTCAGTGTTGGTAACCATTTTTCGGATGGAATCATGTTCCCGAAATTGACATTCGAATTATTCATCTAAAAGATGACATTGACAAAACGTTGGTATTGTGCATCATTCTTTTCTTTTCCTTCAAAATACCCCGAAGCAGTGAAGAGAAGTATACTTAAAAAGAAAATCGATTTTGTCATACTTTTCAGCTAATTAAGGTTCGATAGACCGGGTTGATGCTACCCTTGGAGCACTCTGGATTCAACAGATGGCTTTATTCATGCTGGGACCTGTCCATCGCTACTGTTGTATAACATTGTTACAAAGACTATAGTATACACCCTTCATTCAATCTATGGTATTGAATCCATCAAAAAATACCCCCATCAAACCCAAAGGCATTTCGGAAAACGCTCTTTTCTTTTATAAAAAACCATTTCGATATAGCTAACCAATCGCTTAAGCGCTATTCAAGAATTGGCAATTCGTTGTGTTTTTATTGTATTCCGCAACGATCGGCATTGGGAGACCTAATGGTCGCCTTAAGATATCACTTTGTTAAGTGTCTATGGAATTACAAAAAGGTGACTGTGCCAGAGAGAATATACGCTACCTACCTGACGACCTGGTAATGGAAAGCTGCTTAGGCTATGTCGTGTATATATTCATCAGGTTTGCCCGTGATGATACCACTTGGCCTTTTTGAACTAAGAAGAGATTCTATTAAACATGATTAATCCGGGCGAAAATTCGGCGAGAAATATTTGTCAGAGATGCAACAAAAAAAGTTTGTGGAATTTCACGGTTTTGACTATTCATCAACGGTTTAAATCAATGGTTATATATATCAGTCTAATTTTACGAATGTTATCATATCCCAAACTATAGGCCTACGTCATCAATATATAGTACCATTATCAATAGATATAGCTGGCTATTTAGGTCTTTAATAATTTATACCTATAGTACCAGCAGCAGCAGTTTCAACAATGGTTATAACGTCAACAGTAAATATCTACTTTTAAGTTAATACAGTCAACAGCGTACCCTTTTAATCATAAGATTGAAAAGCCAATCTTAAAGACTGTGCTGTGGGAAGGATCTAAAAAAATTGAAAATGTTCAATATAATAGAGTGAAATATCAGTCCGATATATTGAAATTTCACATCTTTAAGATTGACTTTCAATCTTTTGATTAAGAGAGTATAATAGCTACGCCATCAGCTACTAATAGTAAATAGTACTATCAACAGTGGATAGTTACTTAATCAATCTTCAACATTAGTACTATCAGCAGTTGGTAGCTACTTCGTCAATAGTACCATCAGCAGTACACGGCTTCGTCATCAATAGTACCATCAGCAGTAGCTAGCTACTTAATCAAATATCAGAACCACAAGCAGCCGATTACTTCTATAGCAGATGAAGATTACTACTTAATCCGCATTCATATTAGGGCTGTATTATTTCATTACTTACATGAACATTAATCATTTCTCTTCTTGGGTGTAAAATTGAAAATAAACACATTCCCGTGTGGTCAACCTTTTCTAAACTTCCATCACGCTAACAACAACTTCTAATCTTGAAAGCGAACCTTTCAATACCAAGTTTCATACCCTGATGACATCGATCAAAACACAATTGTTCCACAAAGTATAGCTTAGAGTGTGCTCCTTTCTTTCAATTATTGATAAATGACGAATTGAATCAGTGCAACAATACTGTCCCGCCCTGGCAGACAATACTCGTAACGTACCTCAAAGCGTTGACACACGTCGCGTACCGACATGGCAACAAGTAGATACTGAATGCACGTACAGTATAATAATGCGAGGTTTTTAACGAACACAACAGTGTCGAACTTTTGAGGATTAATGCACTTATCAATTGCATCCCCGGCCCCGGGGGACCCGGGGCATAGCGGGGACCATGCGGGGACCGTACGCAATCGTACACAAAACGTTGCCCGGCTATGCCGGGGCGTGTACCGGGGACGTACAAAACGTGCCCCCGCATAGCCGGGGCGTGTAGCGGGGGCGTACACCACTGGAAAATAAGCCGGGGAGTGGCCGGGCAGTGTAGCGGGGGCGTGCGCTAGGGTACACATGCACACCCCGGGTCATAGCCGGGGGTGTACACATACATAGCGGGGGCGTACGCTTTGGTACACAAAATGTACACACCGGAAGAGTAGCAGGGGTGTATACACTTTGTCCCGGCTATAGGGGGCCGGGACCGTACGCCACCGTACACTTTGTCCCGGCCATGGGGGGCCGGGACTGTAGCGGGGACGTACAAAAACTGGTGCCCCGCCCTGCGGGGACCGTACACGACTGTACCCGGGACGTCACATCGGCAATTTGTACGTCCCGGCCCTAATCCCCGCTATCCCCGGGTCCCCCGGGGCCGGGGCTGCAATTGATAAGTGCATAAAGAGCAGAACTTCCAATTGGTTGTTGCTGGTAGCTGATGTGTCATACAGGTACATCTATATCCAGTTATGGCATTGTATATTATTATAAACATCAAATTTTAACCCCATATTTGAAGTTCTTTTATTTGTATCACAAGCTAAACCAAAAAAGAAAAGGTTATGAATCTGAAATGAAATATTCATTATAGAAAAACCTTGTTATCTCTCTTGCTTCTTTGCATACCGGTATCTTACTAAAGCACACAGTAGCAAGAGTATTTTCCCCTTTCGCATAACGCAAAACATGCACACAACACTATTGATGAAGAAGCTATAATAATGTGCTACTAATCATGCTAATGGAACTATTGATGAGGTAGATATTTACAGTTGATAATACTATTGATGAAGTAGCCATCTACCGCTGATGGTATCTATTGGTAAAGTAGCTGTGGCACTATTGGTGAAGTAGCTATCTACTGCTGATGGTATCTATTGGTAAAGTAGCTGTGGCACTATTGGTGAAGTAGCTATCTACTGCTGATGGTACTATTGGTGAAGTATAGCTATCTACTGCTGATGGTACTATTGATGAAGAAGCTATCTACTGCTGATGGTACTATTGATGAAGTAGTTATCTATTGCTGATGGTACTATTGATGAAGTAGCTATCTACTGCTGATGGTACTATTGCTAAAGTAGCTATCTACTGCTGATGGTAATATTGATGAAGTAGCTCTACTGCTGATGGTATACCATTGATGAAGTAGCTATCTATTGATGATGTTACTATTGATGGAGTAGATATTGCTGCTGACGTTGTCATTGACAAAGGGACTATACTACTTCTATTTATTGTCGAATATATTATGGACTAAACATCTTAATCATTATAAGTGATAGTCTCGAGATATGTTATTGTGAAGAAATTACCAACGTCGTCCGGGCACTTGTCACCTTATGACGGGCTCACACTTGTTATGTTTTCCTTGTACACAATAGCTTTAATTTTTGTTCTGATTAGAAATGACTCACTTTAAACACACCTCCTCTTAAATGTTCCGAAAATATATCAGTAGAACATCGCGTGTCATAAGTAAACATTGACAGAAGTGTTTACTTTACTACATACTGCGCTTCAGATTCGCCCGCCGTCAAGTATAGGCACTCACACGCGGCGCCCGCTTCCAGCGTAAATAAATTGAAATTAAATTATATAGCTTATGATAATTATGAATTGTGATTATCCCATTATTATTGTGATAAGCACACTACCCATCAGTAACTTGTTCCTAGTCCAACTTGAAAATCCCTTCCCAACCGATCGATATCTTGTTTCGAATTTGAGATTAACCTTTTTGCTGTTGTATATTCAAAAGTTGACATTTCTTTAGAAATCTCATTCAATTTTGAAAAATTCTTGATTTTGAAACTTTGAATTGAATATGCTTGAAAATATTCAAACGTTACCAACATTTTCAAGTAAATGTTGAAAAAGCACCCCCCCCCCCCCCCTGTAACGTAACAACACTCAACACTTTTGCCTATGTATGTGCATTTTTTGCCGCGCTACGTGGTTAGCCTACTGCAAATGGCGAATTACTTAATGCATCTATTTCAACCCTTAATTATATCCACGTGTCTATATAGGCTATAACCAATCTTTAGAGCATCCAATGTGTCACTCTATTTGCCATTGCTAAATTGAAACAAAAGGATCCGACTTTAATAAAAAAATGTTTTACAATATTTTGATTGATGCGACATAATATTCCTTCAAGAGAGTCATAATATATATACCATCATGCACTTAAAAACCGGGCATAACTATAGAATACCGATCATGATCATTCGATAGTAGGTAAACTTCAAACGTCTGTATCGGGGGCAGCATGTTTCAGACGATGGCGTGCTTTGGCTTCAAAAGAAATTGTGAAACAAAAAGTGATATTCTGATATAGTAAATAATCCCCGATCATCTCTAGACGTGTTTTTCCATTCTAAGAAGTAATCGAAACTTTGCTAAAGAGTGGGAGGGTTAATACGTAGCGTAGTTGGTACATAAATGTATGCAAGATCACGTCAACAGTTGCCCAGACACTGTGAGCAATATAAGGTGTGCACTTTCTTCTTTATTAATGCGCCTCCGGTAAACACGTTGGTGCATTATATAATTAGGCATCAAATGGACAGAGTTTTGTCGCGTTTCTTTCATCCGTCAATCCATCACTCGTTTATGTATAGAACAAAAATTAATTTAATTATAGCCGCGATGTTTG
Organism: Ophiura sarsii; assembly: GCA_035610835.1. Classification (NCBI taxonomy): domain Eukaryota; kingdom Metazoa; phylum Echinodermata; class Ophiuroidea; order Amphilepidida; family Ophiuridae; genus Ophiura; species Ophiura sarsii. The sequence continues at coordinate 55,082,825 of CM069452.1, forward strand.
AATAGATCCGGTCTAGTGTATATCCCCTGTGCGGTGTATAATTTAGTTTAATAACCAAGATATTGTATATTCTATCAAAAGAGTATCATCCTCAGGAAAGTCCATCTTCAAAATCTTCAAAATCAATCACGCGAGAGCCTGTATCACAGTGTGCGACTTACTCCCCCATAACGGTTCTGTCACATACTGCTCTCTCTTTCCTCGAGAGGGGGTTGGCCAACCCCTTTGGCAGCGCCCCTGGCGTCGCGAACGACAACCGGCGGTCTGGAGTGTGTATTATTAATCTGAAGTTTCGCTTGATCATTAATACCGTATAAGGGCTCTGAAAGAAAGCGTTATCAAATTCAGAATAAGAGAATATCTGTTACACGTTCGCCAAGTTAGTCTGCGAGGGGGTCAGGGAGGAGGCACGAGTGTCGCCGACACTCGTGCCTAAATCTGCTCGAGTATAGATAGAAAAGTGGAAGAACAGTTTGGAAGATTAATCAAGACAGAATTGCCTGTTTATTTTGAGGATTTCTATACCAATTGAATGACAGCTTTACGTTTCATCGATTACTATCTAGTGAACAAAGGTCTTTGAATAGCTCGTTCGTCTGGTATCCATGTAAGCACAGTCCCTGTAGCCTAGTGGAGTAACCGATCGCCGCGATAGCGAGAGGGACCGGGTTCGAGGCTGTGTATTTTTAAGGTCTTTGTTAATTTAATTCTCGTCAGTTTGTCCGAGTCTATATATTATTTAAAAAGAAGGATATTCAAATTCCGATTACGTAGAAATGTTTACCATCATCATCAACATTGGAGCTTGATAGAATGGTCCTTTATCAGACGGAAATTACAAGTAGTGTCATCGGGTGGGTGGTTTTGAAAAGTTTCAAAATATTTTCAGAATTAATAAGATTAACAAGTTTTGGAAATTTTAAGTATTTAAAAATAATGTGTTCTAGCTTTTTTCCAAAATAGTGGAATAGTATTAATTAAAGTTTGCAGCAGCATGCATCCAGCCTTCTGTCGGTCGGTTCAGTCAGCGATCGTCGCATTGAATGTCTTCAGTACGTGATGGTGTGTATGGGTTGTCGAATTCTGCCTTCCGGCTCAGAAATTTGGTCTGTTTGATACCCGCGATTAAATTATTCAGATTAAAAATGATGAAGATGCCAAACTATACTCTCTATATCTCGATAGGTCGAACGTCAATTGTAACTCTTTAGTAAAGTGGTATTGGATATTCTGATGAATCAATTGCGTTCTACAAGGTGAGTCAAAAAGAAGTTGATCGAGAATGAATATTTGTTTAAAAATAGACCAAACAAATTTGACAACCAATGAGGCACGTATTCAAAGAGCAACTTATTCCGCTCATATGACAAAAGGAATCAATGAAATCGATCGATTATATCAGGAGCTATGCCTGTTTTAATAAAAGAACCCCTTTTTAGCTGTCCACGGAACGCTTTATTCTCTTGAAATCTTTCCACTCTAAGAGGGCAGCAAAATGATTGCTGATGTTTGTCCTCTAAGGTGTCTTAATTGTTTTAAGTGGGCCTTCAATGTTTAATCACTTTCTTATTGTTGTCACTGATTTTTTATTTCATGCACACCATGCCCACCTCTGTTTGAAACTCCCGGGCTTTAATCTCATTTGAATATGAATCAGGGATACTATTAATTTTGGGATAGGAAAGTCGTATACTAACGTACGTAGCGAAAACGGTCCTTTTGAATATTTGAATAAATTATGATAACCGTCTGGAATGCGTCGGTGACCGGCGTGTTAGTCAGCATAGAATTGGTGGCGCTGTGCACGCGGTAGATTTACACACAGCTTGCTTTCAAAAAATGATACTGACACTGGAGTTGGTTATCCAACTCCAGCGTGTGATGAATTTTATGGGGTCATACAATCAAAATCCCGGGCAAAATCCATTGTTACATTGAAAGTAATGGAAATTCAAAATTAACGACCGTTCGTGTCTACCATCGTCTGCTACAATCCAGGCCTTATCAGTATAGCGCCATCAATTCTATGCTGACTAAGTTCAATTTAAAAGTGGACCCGATCGGCAAGCTCAGTGGCACACCCCTGTATGAATGCCCGCGTGTACATGTTGCTGCCCACTTAGAGTGGATAGATTTCAAGAAGAATAAGCGTTCCGTGGACAGCTAAAAAAGGTCTCTTGTATTAAAACAGGCATAGCTCCTGATATAATTGATCGATTTCAATGATTCCTTTTGTCATATAAGCGGAATAAGTTGCTCTTTGAAAACCTCATTGGTTTGTCAAATTTGTTTGGTATATTTTTAAACAAATATTCATTCTCGATCAATTTCTTTTTGACTCACCCTCATAGGCATACACTGGTGCAAATGGTGCGACTGCGACACTGCCCTTTATTATGGCTGATGGTTATACTATTTACGAAGTCGTTATCTACTGCTGATGGTACTATTGATGAAATAGTTATCTACTGCTGATGGTACTATTGATGAAGTCGTTGTCTACTGCTGACGGTACTATTGATGAAGTCGTTGTCTACTGCTGACGGTACAATTGATGAAGTCGTTGTCTACTGCTAATGGTAAGTTGATGAAGTCGTTATATCTATTGATAAAGTAGCCTTCTACTGCTGATGGTTAATGAAGTAGCTATCTACAACAGTATCATCAGCAGTAAATAGCTACTTCATCAATACCATCAGCAGTACATAGCTACTTCATCAAAACCATCAGCAGAAAATAGTTACTTCATCAATAGTCAAGTATAGCAATAGATAGCTACCGTACCGTCAGCAGGGTATGTAACAAATTGTTACTTTGAACGTATTTGGGTGAGACAACAGTGACATTTCAAGACATGCATGAATCTGACGCAGACAAATATCTAACCAACAGTATACACACACTCTCTCTGCTGATAATACATAAACAATTAATCGTGATCCGTTAAAATCCCCATTAACTATTATTCAAAAGCAAGTACCATCAGCAGTAGATAGCTATTCATCAGTTGTACCACCAGCAGTAGATAGCAACTTCATCAATAATACCATCAGCAGTATAGTTACTTCATCAATAATAGCATCAGCAGTATATATTGCAACATCATATGGACTGATTCTAACAACTGCAACCTTAATTCAATTCATGTGAAACAAAAGAAAATTATTCGTCTTTGTTCAAATTCACATTACTTAGCTCATTCTACCCCTTTGTTTGCAAAATTGAAAACCCTCACTATTTATGACATTCATAGGCTACAGAAGGCTATTTTTATGTATAAATTTGCAAATAACATGTTACCTGATTTATTTTCTCATTACTTTAATAAATCAGATGTCTTCCACTCCTATGGAACAAGGTTTTCACATCTTTATAGACCCCCACAATTTAGAACTGATCTTGCTAGACATACTATTAGAAGACAGGGACCATTGGAGTGGAATGACATTAATGATGATATTCGACACTGTAAATCAGTCAGAAGTTTTAACAATAGATATAAAAAATATTTACTATCGTTTTATTCATGAGGTCATAACTAAGGAACTTCATTCCTAATATATGTATAATTATACCGGTACTTATATAAATCCGTGTACTTATATAAATCCGTATTCTATCGCCTTGATGTCTTACATAATCATTATTCACAGATGTACATTATAATCGTTACTGATCTGTTATTGTAATTTTGTTCATGCCGTTGCCAACATACACTCGAGTTCTTTGCATTATAGCTAATGATTTTATTTAGGTGGCCAGTACTTCCCGAGCTCTGCTCTGATTTGGTCAACCTACCATAGTATATTAATTGTATTGTCATTATTATGTATCTCATTTGTGGAAAATAAACTGAACTGAACTGATATAGCTACTTCATCAATAGTACCATCAGCAGTAGTTAGCTACTTCATCAATTGTACCATCAGCAGTAAATAGCTAGATCAACAATAGTAGCCTACCATAGCAGTAGATAGGTACTTCATCAATAGTAGTACCAGCTGCAATAGATAGCTAGGCCTACTTCATCAATTGTACCATCAGCAGTAGATAGCTACTTCATAATTAGTACCATCAGCAGTAGATAGCTACTTCATCAATTGTACCATCAGCAGTAGATAGCTACTTCAAATATACCATACTTCACCAATAGTATTATCGGCAGTATAATTATCATCAATCGGGTACTGCAATCAAATGCTCAAAACTGGCCTAAACCAAGATTACCCCCTTAGCTCCCTCTCCATAATGTTTTGTTGGACAACGTCGGTGGACTACAAGCTCATGGTAACGAGAGTTTTAAAACACCATCATATGGCTCTGACAAATCAATATTCCGATCCAGTTGACTTTAGATTATACAAGATTCTTAATTTGATATATAATATTGATTTTTATGATGATATCGGAAGAGCCAAAGACGAACCCTCCATATGGCACCTTAATTTGCTAGAGTTCCATCGTCACGCAATGGTAAAAATGCCGTGGAGGTGACAATCGTATCTGCACGCTTGTATAGCATGTATTATAGTGCATGACTTCTGCCATCTATTCTATGAGAAATAACAAGCCGAATAGTGTCGTACGCACGATTTGTTACGCTCTAACACGGCGACAAATCAAAACGTAGTCACACAATTCAATATGTTTGTTGTATGTGACTGTATGTATAATTGATTACGAAATCATTCATTGAACAATAATAACAAGCATATTGCGGATAAGATTTTGACTATCGACAAAAGCGTTATCGAACCAGATCATAATCTGTATTCGAAATCAAAATGCTATTCATCGTTTCAATATTTATTTAAATAAAACGTGTCGTCTTTCATCAAGTAATCTATGTTCATGAAAAGAAAGGTGATTGATGCATTATAACCAGGCGTAGCATTATCATGTTTATTGGCGATTCTATTTGACTGTTTTATAATCGTCTTGCACTTCAGCCATACCAAGGTCAAGAAATAAACCATATCTAAATATAGATGGAACTATTAATGAACCTACATCTACTGCTATTTACTGCTGATGGTAATATTGATAAAGTACGTAGCTATCTACTGCTGATGGTACTATTGATGAAGTAGCTATCTACTGCTGATGGTACTATTGATGAAGTAGCTATCTACTGCTGATGGTACTATTGATGAAGTGGCTATCTACTGCTGATGGTACTATTGATGAAGTAGCTATCTACTGCTGATGGTACTATTGATGAAGTAGCTATCTACTGCTGATGGTACTATTGATGAAGTAGCTATCTACTGTTGATGGTACTATTGATGAAGTAGCTATCTACTACTGATGGTACTATTGATGAAGTAGCTATCTACTGCCGATAATACTATTGATGAAACTATCTATTGATGAACTGTAATTATCTATTGCTGACGGAAGAGCTAGTAATGAAGTAACTACGAGGGTCATTCAATAAGTTCTACCTCCTCACTCATAACATCGCTAATATGAATGTCAGCCTCATGACATTTGTCATGGTTAGGGCTGATATCCAAACTCTCAGCGGTGTTACACCGGTATTACACCGATGTTATACCGGTATTACACTGATATTCTATACAAATATCGGTGTAATACCAACATCGGTGTAATATCGGTGTAACACCGCTGAGAGTTTGGATATCAGCCCTATAGCCCTGAATCATAAGCCTTATCGCGAATAGGTAAAAATCAATTGATTATTGTTTTCTGATGCATTGTGGGAGAGAAAATGGGGGAAATTTGGTCCATTTTCTCTCCCACAATGCATCAGAAAAGGATAATCAATTGATTTTTACCTATTCGCAATAAACCTTATGGCTACACTTATCAGTAAATAATAATTGATATATGTTTCACTTCTATTCCTGATGTGGTCAAATCCAGTGAGACATTTTGGACAACGGAAACGGAAAATTACTCATTGTCACGATTTGAATACTGAAAATGGAAAACAACGGATGATATCTAATAGACGGTGCTATCATGTATCATAAATAAGATTGTAAGCAAGATTAACTCTTGAAAACTTGAAAATAGTTAATATCAACTCCAATGTATTGCTATGCCTTTAGCATACTAGAATACCGTTAATCAGTCAAATTCGTTGTCACTTTTTGAGTTTTCTTTATGGTCTTCAGTAAATAGTCAATCAGATAGTCAATAGTAGAAAATCATCTGGGAGAGACTTGGAATCGCCCCATTTAGTCCTGTATATTGAATATCTCTCAGTGTTAGGGTTAAGCTTCATGGTTGTCCTGATCTGGTTCTGCCTAATCAGACGGCATATTTTTCATATCAAATTAGTCACTTTTTGCGTTTATAGTCTGTTAAAAAGATATCTGAACCTTAGAACGGTTATACTTGACCGATAGGAACGTTTATTCCTTAGAATTGGTGAAATGATAAGCGCTTTGGAGATATTTTGCTGTTTTTCGTCCGTTTCCGTCATACTAAATGGACATTCGGTTTTCACTGCATTTCCGGAAAAGTACATCCAGTACTCAGACCGAATTATGTATTTGTAGCTGAATCAAATCTACAATTGTGAAATATTTCATAAGGCTGGCATATATGATAGCTATAAGTTATGAGGTAGGAGGTAGATCTTATTGAATGACCCTCGTATATACGGCTTAGTTACGAATTAGCTACCTACTGCTGATGGTACTATTGATGAATAAAGTAGCTATATATCTACTGCTGATGGTACTATTGATGAAGTAGCTATCTACTGCTGATGGTACTATTGATGAAGTAGCTATCTACTGCTGATGGTACTATTACTAATGATGAAGTTACTATCTACTGATGTTGGTACTATTGATGAAGTAATCTACTGCTGATGGTCACGAATTAGCTATCTACTGCTGATGGTAAGCCTACTATTGATGAATGAAGTAGCTATCTACTGCCGATAGTAGGCTACTATGGATGAAGTAACTATCTACTGCTGATGGTATTGTTGATAAGTAAGATTACATTTGCATACCGTATGTGTTCATATAAGGATGTAAAATAATAGGAAGCGACTTAAAATCTTTCGTAATTTTTGGCTGACAAATGTTATATTAACTTATCATACCCTACTGTAGCATCCCTGGCGTCAAAAAGGGTTATTTGTAACGTAGGATAAATTGCATCGGCATAGCATCAAATTACCCGACGATGGAAAATGAGCTATTTATTCAGTTTCACTATTTCGGACTCGCCCTGATATCATGCATTGCTCTGATACATATAGCGCACCTAGAGGTGCTATTACTGCGAATTATGAACAGTTTTCTTAACTCATCAATGAGCAATTAAATAAAGCACGGGGGTAAATGTTTGTCCTCACACAAAGACCCTTCGGTCAAAAAGTCGGAAGGCTTTGTACATCGACCGTATTAATATTAATACCGGGAACCAAAATTGATCATTTTCAGCATGAAGGGCATTCATAAACAACCCTTAATAAATCCCAATGTACATATAATAACAGTGAACGAATTAATATGGAATTTGTCTTTATTACTTACGACTTGGTTGGCACACACTACGCCGAGTTCATTAATGTATACATGACTAAATAGCGAGTACTTATTATATGGAGCTATTGTAATACTAGTCTTTGACGGTCTATAACCTTGTTGAATCAAATGAGCGGCATGAGTATGGATACTGTAGCACAACGTGACTTAACACGCCTTTTGAAAATAATAACATTACAAGAAAAATTGAAACGTTTTTACGTCATTTTGTTTGACACTCTTTTTTTTAGTTTGCATTATTTGAGCACGAAATGTTATTTCAGATAATTTGTTGCCCAACCGGTGTTATCTTTATGGAACAATTGCTTCTCGAAATCCTCAATTCTTCTTTTCTATGCGTCCATTAACAGATAATAAAATGTGATATTTAAGTTGTAAAATTGTCAAAATGTGTTATTGGAAGATACACATTTATTGTGAAAGATGGAACAATTAATGGAGATGCATATCATAAAAGAAAGTATAACGCATGTTAATTGTATTTCTTGTTAAAAGGTACATATTTATTTATAGAAAATTAACACAAAAAATATACCTTTTTAATAAACGTAAGAACGTGTTTTTACTTGAATAAGTAAAAGTTGTGTTAAACTTTAAAATTCTTTTGCTAATTTTACTCGTGCTTGAGTCGACCAAAATAGACAACTCTTTCGTTATCGTCAACATGTGATTAAAAGGAAGATATATAGGTATTTTATCAATAGTATTATCTTAAACGGTAGAAAGCTATTTAATTAAGTGTATCAGCAGATAGCTACTTCATCAATAGTACCATCAGCAATATATTGCTACTTCATCAATAGTGCCATAAGCAGTAGATAGCTACTTCATCAATAGTGCCATAAGCAGTAGATAGCTACTTTATCAATAGTATCATCAGCGGTAGATAGCTACTTCATCAATAGTACCATCAGCAGTAGATAGCTACTTCATCAATAGTACCATCAGCAGTAGATAGCTACTTCATCAATAGTACCATCAGCAGTAGACAGCTACTTCATTAATAGTACCATCAGCACTAGATAGCTACTTCACCAATAGTACCATCAGCAGTAGATAGCTACTTCATCAATAGTACCATCAGCAGTAGACAGCTACTTCATCAATAGTACCATCAGCAGTAGATAGCTACTTCATCAATAGTACCATCAGCACTTAGACAGCTACTTCATCAATAGTACCATCAGCAGTAGATAGCTACTTCATCAATAGTACCATCAGCAGTAGACAGCTACTTCATCAATAGTATCATCGGTAGTAAATAACGACTTCATCAATTGTACCGTCAGCAGTAGATAACTACTTCATCAATAGTACCATCAGCAATAGATAGCTATACTTCATCAATTGTACCATCAGCAGTAGATAGCTACTTCATCAATAGATAGCTACTTCATCATAGTACCATCAGCAGTAGATAGCTACTTCATCAATAGTACCATCAGCAGTAGAAGGCTACTTCATAGTACCATCAGCAGTAGATAACGACTTCATCAATTGTAAATGCTTTAATTATCATACTTTTCTACGCCAAAGTCGATAGGTGTATACACAATCGCAGTATTAAACATGTCGAAAATGAAAAAGGTATAAATCTCATTGTATACAACTTAGAATAGATAATCATATAGCAATTACAAATTCATGTCTCTATGAAACATAGTACATATATATTGATTTCTCACCACTCAACATTTTCAAGTATTTTGACAACCATGAGACTCTCGAACCACCCAGCCATCCACCCAAACCCTTTACACTGCATCAGGAGGTGCGCGATTTGGCCGACGGAAACATCATCTCCAATTTCACGGCAAAAAAATCGGCTGCCTTTTTTTTCAAACCCTGATCAATTTCTCGACATCCTGCGCACGGTCCTTGGAGTGCATGCAAGCTTTTCATATTCGTCCCGTTTATGGGGTCTTAATGCATATTTGATGTGAGCTCTAACTTCCTCGTGCAAACCGCGCGAATTGTCACTTTTCCCGATTTAGAGTTGACAGAGTAAACGAGGAAATATGTGTGCTTTTTTATTGAAAAATATCCGGAGGTTTTGTATCACGAATTTTAGCAGGCATTAAAAGTTGTAAAACCCTTTCAACAGAAGCATATGTTCAGTGAGCAAAGCCTTCGTGTGCGTTGTGGTTAGGGAGTAATATATGTGCGTCACCACTTTATGCAAAGAGGTATATCTGAGCCACGGTTACCCAATAATATACTTCCTTATGTAATGGTAAAAATGTTCTAAATTATAGCAGCTTTTATGTCTCATTTCATCTTCAATTTTAATGATTCTCTCATGGAAAAGTATAAATGCTGCTGGTCCAAATAAAACTCAAACTCAATTCTAACTTGGTAAAATACACGATATCTGTATCATTTAATGTTACAATCAACACACTTTTAACTTATGGCCATGCGTTTTGAACTGGGCCTGCAAAAAGGTGGAGTTGTGACATCGGCACATCAAAAATGACATTGTCTATTCAATTTCTTGTATAAAGATACCACCTACATAGCTAAATTTGGTATCAAAATAAAGCTCTTATGCAGGGCAAGAAGATAAAAGTATTAGCATGTGTTAACATTTTGTCATTTTTTGTTAATTAATGGCTAATTAACCAACATCAGGGGTGGAGGAGAGTCTGGCGCAGGAGAGTCCGGCGCAGCAAATTTGGCATCTACAGTACAGTTCAGTGCAATTGAGTTAAATCATGTTTATGGAATGAAATTGTTGCATCTAAGTACACAAACTCTGGTAAATAAACTGATTTGAATAATTTAGATGTTTAATAATGGGTAATCACCTTAATTAATAAAGAATTAATCAATAATTACAGACCCGCAATGCATTGAAGAACTACATGTGTATGACTGGATGGATCGATATGTACCGACGCAGCGTCTTTTACCAGCACATACGGTTAGGCAAAGTGATCATGGTATGGGATGCATGAGTGATTCTATTGAGGGGATAATGTGATGAATACAAAGTATGAACCTTTGTCTTTCAAACAATACACTTTTGGATTGTTAGATACCTTTGGTTATGTAACGTCATTAACATAAACACAATAGGTTTCAGACACTGACTGAAATCTGCCAATTATTTGGCTGGATATGTAATATGTTGAATATGGGTTGATTGATACATTTGCGTATATCTCGGCAATGCAAGCATAAATGCAGATAACACTTAGCACATAGTTAGAATACACACTTATCTCTGTTTGACACTCTTTTTTAAGATCTGAATGCCTTAATACGAACAAGAAGGGACCATCTCAAATACGCTTTTATTTAGCAAAATCCACAATAATATACCTTAGAAAACAACAAAGGATAAAGAACAATAGAGGGATTATAATTTAATAAATTGTTGTGGGATGTAAAGCAATAATGGTGGGGATTTCAAAAGGAGCTGTTCATAAAATTTCCTCAAACCATTGAAATTATATGACGATTACTTACACAATACATCTAGTAGCTCTAAAGATAACAGTAATAAGAGAGGTTGTGGCAGTCATCTTTGATTGATACATTCCTGTATATCTTCATTTTGACTATCACAATATGTTTACACATTGATTTAAACATTTTTCATTATTTCTGATTAGAATTTGAAGGCATAGTAAGCTTTTATCTGGTAAATTTCATGATTTTAGCAATTTTTGGCCCGTTTCAAAATTATCTGCCGTCTGCGCATGCGCATTTTTTCTGCAGGTTTCATGCGAATAAGTTCAGATAATTAGTTAACTATCATATGGAATCTTCCAAACTGGTTAATTGCTTGAATTTTAAATTGTTTGATTTTCCGCCATATTAGTGAAATACTGATATTTGTATACCTTTTATTCAATTGCTTCTCCTTACTTTTTCCTCTTATACTACACATTCCAAATTACACAGGGATTAAGGTTATTGTCTTTAGTATCATATTTATGCGAGAAAAGAAATCGGGATTTACCTGCTTCTGATGTCATGTTATGCAATCTTCTTACCACGTGTTTCATAAAAACAATTCAAATTTCCCGCCAAATAACTGATTTAGCAGTGTCCCAAGTGTACTTACTTTGAGACAGTGCTATGACGTCATAGTTCACATTTAAAAATCCAAAAGTGTATTGTTTGAAAAACAAAGGTTCATACTTTGTATTGATCACATTATCCCCTCAATAGAATCACTCATGCATCCCATACCATGATCACTTTCATTATTTATTGACTGCCCCTCGTATGTCAGATTTTTTTCTTCGCAAAATGACATTTTTTCCAGCCCGGTGCAAAATACTGTAAACATTACCTAGATATAGAAAGTTATATATGCTTGGAAAGCTTTAACTGTCAGGAATTCAAATCTGCAATAATTAACCTTGTAGGGTATGCAGAATTTTTTTCATATATTTTTTTTCTCAGCAGATTTTTTTCATAAATTGTTGACCTTTTCAAATTCATAACCTTCTAGGGGTTCATCCTATGTTAATTTTAAGTGCATTTTTGAATTCCTAAGACAATTTTAATCAAGAAAATGTATACTTTTGTGGGGGTATTGCCTAGTATAGAAAAGTTATCGCCATTCAAATGAAAATACACGCGATATTCACCAATTTTAAGTTCGTCACACGAGACCGGCCCAACTTAAAACGCATGGCCTTATGAGATGTTGGTCGAAGGCTGACAGTTATATCTACTATTATAATGAAGTTTGAGATACATCTTTTTGTCGTGAAAAAGCTGACACGAGACGTCGATCACTTAAACAGATCTTTGATTTATGTGGGAAATTACGGTTTTCCATTACGTGCTGTGAACAAACGACGGTGTTGCGATATTATCATCTTGAAGACGCTAGTTGAGTTCATGAATGTTGTTAAATTAAATAAAATCTATGGTTAAATCCATTAAGTATGCATATTTGTGATTCAATGGATTCAAAGTTTTTGAACTGCAAAAAGATTACAACGTTTTTGAACTGCATTCGGAAAAACCGAATGACAGGAGGTTGAGTAACACTTTATACAAGGTGGGCTTAAAAGGCAAAGCTTAAATTAAGTTTTATTGCATGGAATATTTTTGCAACATACTTCATACCACATTAATTAAAACATCCTCCTTTTTGCACGCCCAATAAAAATATCTTTTATATTTTTTCAATATTAGGCTAAGCATTATTTGGAAAGTTCAAGTTTCATGGCAATATTTTTTGTTTTTTAATACAGATGGATTATGTCCTTGAAATTAATGGGTTAGGTCCCTAAAACCTAAAAAGTAATTTCGTCCTCTTGGGACTACCGATTGAACATCGATAAACAACCTCACCATACATCAAAAAGAAAAATCAAAGTTAAGCCAAATATATTACATATGCTGCATTACTAATTATACCATTTTTTCATGATTTCATGACAAAGATTCAGTGGAAATCCGTGACTTTTGTCCATGTTTGCTATAAAGCTCCCTCGCGTCACGTGCGTGACAGCCGGGGCGAGTCGTGTCGCACGTGTCATTTCTTTTGTTATAACTGAACGTCACGTCACGTCAGCCGATGCACAATACGCGAAATGTGCCGTGACCGTGATGTGATGACGGGCGGCGGCAAAGCGAGCAAACGCCCAAACGCCACGCACGACGACGACAAAAACTGAAATCATAATATCACTGAAAATCTGTCGCTCTTAAACGCGGTGTAAACGTGCACGTAATGTTGTTGTGAGGCTCGACAATGCGAAGACAATAAAGTTGGCGAACGTCTATTGTGTCTATTGTGGTGAGTCAGTTGTTTTGAAGATACGGATACATAAATAAAACGATTTTAAAAGCGGATTCGTATGAACAGATTTGCTTTTAATATCTTTTTGGACAATACAAAATGAAACCACTGGATTGTTGTATAATCTAAAAGGAAGATGTGTTAAGTATGTCAATGGATGTTTGGTAGGCTTTATCAACGGTCATAATATCAACGATGGAAGTGGCGCATGAAACAAACAATAGGTTCAAGTGTGAACTCACCCATTAATAAAGTTCATGTAATTGTTCAGCGCTGTATCACCATCATGGTGATCCGGTTTATGTGAAGTACATTTACATGATATAATGTGGTTTTTGATTATCCATTTTTCAAATAGACGAGTGTAATTATATGTTATTCCATAGGCTAATTGAATTGTGGAAAAGGACGTAGGGTATTGGTGGATCTTATTTCTTATATTTGATTGTTTTCCCTGGCAATAAGTTGGCATAAATAAAATCGAAGTGAATATTAGATTAGATTTCTTTTCTAAATAATTGTGTGTCTAAATCGGAATTCAGTTCCTCGTGAATTGTCAACATCAAATGCATACTTCAAGAAAAAATGATATCATATCGAGCATGGGAAAGGTTTTCAATAAGTATACGTTGCAGATTTTTTTCTTTCTGGTACACACTTACAGCATCTAAATCATGTAAAATGAATACAGTATCGTAGAGTCGTCCTAGGTTGCGATGTGTGTGCCCCTATCCTTAGTGTTCGGTACTAAAGCACATACTTCGGTTTACACCTCATTTGCTTCTTTTACTCCCCCACCCCCACCCCCACTCCCACTCCCACTTCCATGTCCCCTCTCCCACTTCCATGTCCCCATCACAAGTCCCCATACCATCCCCCATGCCTCCATTGTTTTTTCATACACTCTCCCATGCAATATGTGTTTTAATATCAGTCAAAGCATACCTTTGACAAACAAAAGTACAACAAGACCTTTCGCACTTAATTAAAAATAGTTCACCAATAAGTACTTGTATATAAAGCCTTTGTTTCCTGTTGGTCGTTAATATTAGTTTCCTATTTTTGAATAATATGACACGTTTAGTCAAATTTGGTAAAATTTGGCTTTTTTTTATCAAATCCTTACATTTGTAGCTTTAGGCTACGGTCAGTGTAAGATTTGAAATTCTAACAACTGTTGAGTGGCACAATTAATTTAATTGAAATTAAAACTGACGAAAAGAGATGTACAGATTTAATTCTCCCTTCACACGCGTGTAAAGATCCGTTCTGAGTACTGTATATTATAATTGATATTGATTTGTAACAATTTGTCATCTAATATTACCCAACTTAATCCGTCATTTAAGTCATTTGCATAATTTAAGATACTATTTCAATTTGTCATTCATTGCACTGCACTTGTTATTAATCCGGCGCAGCAAACTTATCAAACGTACGAAACAGCCGCAAAGAACTTAACTTAATATTTTAAGCTCGTTATTTACGGCGAGTAATTACTTTTGATGTACATTATTTGATGAATGACTGATTGTATTGATCCGAATTGTCTCCATTGTGATTGAAATTTAAATGTTTGACTATGTGATAAGAAACGTGATTTGTTTTTCAATATTAATCAATCAAAAACTTCACTTTCTATAAGATAATCTCAACATCTAACAGAGAACAATAACTAGCTCAGATTTGTGATAAATCCATCCACATATGACTTAACGCATACGATTTTAGCAATATCCATAAACAAGTACCCGATGAACATCCATGGTAATATTCAGTATTAAATAAACATGACGATCTCAGTATTCTGAAGATTCATAAAGAGAATTGCCGATCATGTTCATTTGCAACTAAGGGCTGATATCCAAACTCTCAGCGGTGTTACACCGGTATTACACCGATGTTATACCGGTATTACACCGATATTCTATACAAATATCGGTGTAATACCGGTATAACATCGGTGTAATACCGGTGTAACACCGCTGAGAGTTTGGATATCAACCCTAAGTCATATGCACTACAGTTAAAAAACTTGGTTGTTTGTGAATAGCTCTATGATATTTTACTGAAGATAATTTAGATACCGTATAGCAACATAATATAGTTGTAAGTGGAAATTATGTTCTATCTACATGTAGCATGTCTAGTGAAGATAGTTACACGGTTGAGAGTGGGTGGATCTTCAGTTGTATGTGCTATCTACTGAAGATAGCAAGACAATAATGCGGGGCTAAGTTAACTATGCGCTATGTTTCTAAGATAATATATAGCTACACCCTTGAGAGTGAAGATAGCAACACTTGTTGTGGACTGACAGAACTACGAGCTCTGAGTCCCGAAAAAAGCATCACTTCAATGAAAATCCATCTTGCTGATTACCATACATTGCTTTACACAAAAGAGCTATGTATTCTATTCAGCGCGCGAAACATACGTTTTAGAGGCTATTTAAAGGTTTTCTCACAACATTATTCATGTCGATTGCTATCTTGATTGCTGTCTACTGAAGATAGCAATAATATATCTTGTCGATTGATATACGTATTAAGATTCTTATGGAGCCGGATTAAAAATCTTCCTAATGACCATTCAATCGCCACTATAGATTACAAATAGGCCTAAACATAATATCCCTAGCATAGCCTACTTATAATACAGATTGAATAAATTTGTTCAGTCACGTTGCTGTCTACTGAAGATAGCAAAACCGCAATGAAAGATCAACTTGCCGATTGCCATACCAATTTATGAATAATCATCATAACATTCATTAAACAGATGAACCGTCAAGTTATCGATAACAAATTACTTTAGGTTAATGTTTAAGGTGAAAATATACACCAATTGCACGATTTATACAATAAACTGGCTTATGACTGTCTGATGTACTTAATCCCTCAAAGACTCTATACGTGTCTCTTAAAATAAACGTATAAGTGTCAAAGAAAAACATGCTCTATTCCAGAAAGGAAACATATACGCAACATACGAACATTGATTATGGAAGGCATTTCTATGAAATCATGCGCCGTGTTACTATCTACTGAAGATAGCAACAATACTTCCATGACTATCCGTTTTGCCGAGTTGACGTTTTAATGCATATCACTCCCGCACGGGTCTCTACTTTCCTTTGTGCTTACATATGAATATCGCCGATATTTGGCTCGCGTAAGAATAATACAAAGCCTATTATTTGAAATATAATTTTAATCGGATTAAGTATTTGATGTATGATCGCGTTACAATTCCCCGTAGCCCTACTGTGTTTCTACTTGCGTTCGGTCACATACATGTACAAGGAAACCAGTTCCACTGATTGAATTGAGAAATGAAACAGATTGGACCTAAAATAAATGTTTGTATAATTCGATACGATATATGAGCGGGTTTAATCTAGTTTTGATCAAATCTTGAACCAGATTAGCATGATAATTGGTTGGGGACGAAAGGCTGGCTGACATTTATGACAATAACAATAATCAATCCCATCAAAAATTGAACGGTTTTTAAAATGATCAAATCTCTCATGAAAACTTCTCATATTTACAGCCTACTGGATAGTATGCTAACCCACCTACAACATCTCGAATTGCAGAATTGAGAAATGAAACATATTGTCTATTTGGGCGCGCGGGTTTATGTGCTGCAATTAGTAGAATACGCAGTTACGTCACTGTCCCGTGATCAGGGATAGCACTGGATCCAAAATGTGAGAGGTCCCATGACATTTTTCAGGACCCGTAGGACTTCATAAAACAAATGTAAGGGGTCCCCCAAGAAATTGAGGGGTCCTGAAGTTTGGGTATTTAAAAAATGTACTCTTTAACGGGCAGTTTTAATGAATTTATATTGTGAGCAAAGGATGGATATGTAATTTACAGAATTTCTTAAGGTTTCCATTTCCACACATCGTCAAATTTAAGGGGTCCCTTCAATTTTGATCGGGACCCGCAAGTCTTTCCAATTTGAAACCTGACGCGTCACTATTAGAAAGTGAGAGGTCTAGGACGCGCAGACGCGTCAGAATGCGACCCCTGCCCGTGATAGATTAATAGACTAAATAGTTATAAACTTATAGTTTATAATCCTTGAAAGCTTTTTGGGTATCTCCGTGCAAATAATTCCAACAATTCTATAATTGATTGAATTACCGCTATGGATATATGATTTATGTATTTGCCAATGAATACATATTTGCAATTTAAAGTCTACAGCTCTATTATTCAGCAATTCAGCGCTCTGATAAAAGTGATGTATCTGAAATTAATCAACTCATAGATAAGACGACTGGTTTCATAGCTATCATGCAAAATTGATAATTATATATTTTAAACACACTTTTGCGATGGTTAGTGTCATCATTCTTCGACGTCACTGACGTCCAAACCGTACAGAAAAAAAATAATGATAGAAAACAACAATGTTAAGAAATAATTGTATTGAACTTTTATGACCCCGCGGGCCAAATTGGGACGCGGCGACTGTGTGCGGGGGTAAGCCAGTCTTCTTTTTTATAGCTTAGGGGTACCGTAACGCGTGCCTGCCAGCCCCGCCGCGTAATGTGCGTGTGCCTGTTGCCTTCATGACATTGGCTTTGGACATCGCCCTGAACCACAACAAACGATCGTCGGTCATGACTATCCCTTTTAAGCGCAAGGTTCTGACCCTCTCAACCCGTGCGACACACGAAACAAAAGCTTTAGGCGTCATCTTTGTCACGTTTTTTGTTGTTGTATACTCCATTTGCATGCTGCCACGTGTTGAAACAATCACAACAGTCATGCTATTTTACTGCATTGATTTTCGGCCTTATTTCGTTGATTTGGGATTGGTTTTGTTGTTCTTTTGTCATCAGTACACTTCCATATCAACATGTTCAAGTCTAATTAATTTGCATTAACATACCAGAAATATGGGCGATTGTTGTCATCATATTTATATAGCTCAACATTAATAAGGATAGCTAAAGATAGCCACGGGTACATTCGATACAGCGCTCCGAGTGTACAGACTACTTGTCAATATTCTTGGGACTTTTTATGAAAGATATTATTAATATTTGACGGCAAATTGTTTCAAGTAATATTGCAAAATTGAGCACGGGTCGATAGGTAAGGGAATCATAAAATAATCTTAATGAAAAAACACTGTAATTCTATACCCCGCAAATGCTCTAAGGGGTGTGTAGACCAGGTTAGGGGCAGGTGGGGATATGAAATGTCTGTGTCTACGTGGTATTGATTCAATAATAACAAATTATTTTGATTTGATCAACTTACGGCAAGACCAGGGTGACGATGACGTAATGTTAACGGAATTGAGGGTGCTCGATACTGACAAATTAAGTTCAATCTGATAAGAATATTTTAGGTTGGTGCTTTTTAAAGATAATGTAGGCCTATCTCTATGTTATGCAGATTCCTGTCATCTGATTGGCTAAAAGTGTGGGATAATCTATAGCTTTGCCGTCAATTTAAACATGAACGTCATCATTAAAACGGCTATGCCTGGGCATAGTATACAAATATTGACTGCATGGTTCAATTTATAGGCCCAAGGTGATCTCGAAACCAGACTATGCTCCGAGGCGTTAAATAGATTGTTGTCATTTGATTAGTTAAAAGAACATTTTCTATCAACAAATTCACCTTAGGCCAACCAAAGTTTCATGAAATGAAGGTACACGAGACCAAACCTTCACCGGTCTGTTGCCTAAAGTAGAATCGGACAAAAATATCGATTTCCGAATTCGGAAGGTTTGTCATTGTATAATATTCTTACCGTCATGACTGTAGCGATTCTAACAGGATTTCACTTGACAATTTGCATTAAGGCTACATAGCGGAATCCATATTTGATACCTTCTTCGTTAACAAAGGCAACAAGAGCTGTTTGTTTTTAGTCATCTTAAAACGGTACAACAATGCGAAATTGATCATGGAAAATTGTAAACAAAAACTTTACGCAGCAGACGAATTCAGACGAATAAATGCAAAATGTCAAAGATCAGCTGTCAATCACCGCGTAAATACAGGGTGTTCAAAAATTGTTCGCCGTATTATTTATGTTTCGTCAATCGGGACGATTCGGATGTTTCAAACGGGTTGCGGACACGGTTGCAGAATGCGAATCGCTTGACTCGTGAACCACGTGGTTTGACGTCATCAAAAAAGACTATGCCCGGGCATAGTTGTTTTCATGACGTCATATTGAAATTGAAGGAATAGCTTAATTATCCCCTCACTTTTAACCAATCAAATGACAGGAATCTATGTATGCGGTATATAATTGTTACTATGCCCCGCATAGTCTTATTTCATGACGTCACACCTCCAGTTGACTCGCGTCAAGCGACCCGTCGTATCAACATTCCGTTTGAATGACCCTGTATTGATCGCTAGTCGGGATATAAATGTGCCATTCACCATTGCTTATAAAGGGTACTTAGTTCAGTTGACCACGCACCCCCTTGAATTAGATCCTCTATATTAATTTATTATTTCACGAGTCTCTTTGTTCATCATGTTGTTAGGGTTTCAAATAGCGGCGTAGCCAGAGTGGGCGACCCCCACCCCCCCCCCCCCCCCCCCACCCCCAATATTCGAGTCGTATGGGCGGTTGAGATTGGCACTGTCGGTTATCGAGCTCGATTTGTTCACGTCGGTTTGGGGGCGGCACGTCGTCACTCACCCCCCCCCCCCCCCCCCTCTCTCCCCCACTCTCAAGTTTCTGTTCTGAATCGTCGGCAATATTCAAAATTTGACAGCCTGGAAGTCCTTGTTGGTTCACTTTCATTCCCCCCCCCCCCCCCCCCCCCCCCCGCCCCCGCTCCGCCCCTAATATGACAAAACTAGCTACGCCACTGGGTTCAAATATAGCACGATTAAGCATTTCAATCTCAATAGTTATCCATCTTACAGGGCCACTGAGAGATCCTTTGGGGAGGAAGCCCTCAATGTTTTCAAAAGTTGGTTTTTTCACATACATATAGGCCTACGTATAGAGCTTAATTTGAAATATTTCATGTATAATTCATGAATTTGATAGCTTGTTTAATTCTTCTAAAATTACAGCTCTGTTTCAAGTCGGCTTTAAAGTCGGACGAGAGGAGAAGAGATTGAGGCCATCCGTCCGTCCGTCCATCATGTGTCTTTGCGTATCTGCGTCCTGAGTTGTGATTTAATTTTCAATAGTTACACCAATCTCAGAAATCAATCCATTTTTTTGTTGATACGGAAGTGTTGACCCGTTGGGAATGCATGGTGGCGGTATGGGGACGAAACGTTTGGCGATATCGGCGAAATCACCTGTGTGACGTTTGTTCTGCCGCGCGATCTTAGAATCTCATAAATTGAAAATGGGATTGTCAACAAATGTTGAGTTGTTGTAAAAGCTAATTTGCAAATGGAAGAGATATTTTGAGACGTATATTGGGTATCACACCAAACGATATGTATAAGGCAAATCCCAAGACCATTCCGTTAACGACATTAATTTATCCGTCGCCAATATGGATATCAACAGAGGTATCATGGGAAATGTATCGTCATAGCAACAGTATCGGCTGTCGGTATTGGTATAACGTTACATTTTAATACATATTCAAATAACACTGTTGGTGAAAGAGCTGGGATATCTCAAGCTAAAACTCTTGAAATGTATATTTCGTATCACGCTTCAAAACAATGGACTCGCACATAAACAGTCAGAAAGATCTGGAATATAAAACAGGCCATCCTCACTTAAATGAGCCCAAAATTATTTGCCTATCGAATAAGAACCTGAAATGAGCTATAGGAAACCAAAAAGCATGTCGAACTTGATGAGAACCCCTGGTTTACATACATAATTGTAACCTGCACAAAATTTGACTGCGCATTAACGTTTATGTTGCTATCTTCAGTAGATAGCACGGCTAGGTGAATGATACTTGGTTTTGTTTTCACATTCTTACAATTGCCCGTATCCAAAAAGCTATAGAGGATCCGTGTTTTATTTGGTAACACATTGGAATAAGTAGCATAAGGTAACACGGATCACGCAATGAATTTCAATCCAATTTGGACGTTTTCAATTTGCACCGATTCAATTAAATGTATAGAATAGGCCGGGCGCGATTCCCCTTTGTAGTCCGTTTTGCGCAAGGATATACATGGATAACGTCTCTAATGAACGATATCAATGTTTAGAACCCATACAGAGTGATTTGAATTTGAAATTGCCTAAATACCTCTTAATATTAGATCACATTATGCTTCAAAATGCTGTTAGCTTTACAATGTGTTATCTGAAACGTCACTCCGCCGGTGGCGGCGCCAATCGTAACTTACAACGTCGGGCAGTTCGGGTAAAGTTGGAATGAAGGGAATATTTTTTAGTTGTTGGTATTCTGCAATTCACTTTCCAACGAACTCTGTATAAAGCCATTTTGTTAATATTTTCAATTTTTGATGTTCTTGTTTTAAGGCAATTTGTATTCAACGTTTCGAATAACGGAGGAAATTCATTTCGAGCGGCAAAAGGCTAAATGATTCACACTGGCGGCACCAGCATACAATTATTATTAGTGTTATTATTATTTTATTTTATTTTATTTTTGGGGGTGGGGTGCGGGCAAGAACAAATTTGGGAGAAAGAGGACACATTGGAGCCAGATGCGCGCGAAGCCCGCGTACCAATTTGGCTTTTCAATGTCATCATTGCCTGAAATTAGCTTAAGTTGGTCCAAAATGACACCTTTCAGACCAATATTAATTACGCAAATAGATTAAAAGTCTACATTTTCGATTTTGGGGGGAACAAAAAATAGTGGGGCTTGAGCCGAAAGGGGCGGGAGGGCAGGTAGGGATGGCAAGGATACTGGGTATATTCGCCACTAAGGTTTCTACAATTGAACATGTTTAACCTAAAACTGATATCGGTCGCTGATGTCGGTAGGCGCGAAGGGGACGGGCTTCGAAATCAGTTCTAGTTTAACCCTAACCAGCCAGGCTATGTTTTGGTGTACCGGGCTTATATATGGCGATATGCAGAGATGGAACTTCTCATACACTTTTCGACCTCAGGTTACCTAACCTCAGGTTACCTAACCTCGGGTTACCTAACCTCGGGTTACCTAACCTCGGGTTACCTAACCTCGGGTTACCTAACCTCGGGTTACCTAACCTCGGGTTACCTAACCTCGGGTTACCTAACCTCGGGTTACCTAACCTCGGGTTACCTAACCTCGGGTTACCTAACCTCGGGTTATCTAACCTCGGGTTACCTAACCTCGGGTTACCTAACCTCGGGTTACCTAACCTCGGGTTACATAACCTCGGGTTACATAACCTCGGGTTACCTAACCTCGGGTTACCTAACCTCGGGTTACCTAACCTCGGGTTACCTAACCTCGGGTTACCTAACCTCGGGTTACCTAACCTCGGGTTACCTAACCTCGGGTTACCTAACCTCGGGTTACCTAACCTCGGGTTACCTAACCTCAGGTTACCTAACCTCAGGTTACCTAACCTCAGGTTACCTAACCTCAGGTTATATTCATTTTTGGACTTAAACATTTTGGTAGCCAAGGATATTGGAAAAAATGTAAATAAATTAGAATACTGCAATAAATAAACTTGAGGCTGAGAAAATATTCAATACACAAACCCCAAATAAATCCAAGTAAACAACCTCTCAGGATGTCAAGATATTCAATGTGAAAACCTCAGGTTGATTTTGATTGAAACGTGGTAAATTATAGCCCAAATAAATCAGTAGTTACGCAAGGTAATAATACACAAATAAAAAACACGTCTATTCAAAAATGTGTATTTAATATAATCAGAGTAAAGATCTGTCAAAAAAGGCCAAGGAGAAAAAAAATCAATAAAACAACCTCAGGTTGAAAATAAATCCATTTTAACAACCTCAGGTTGAAAAGATATTAACTGTGAAAACCTGAGGTTGATTTTGACTTAAACTTGGTAAATTATAGACCTAAAAATCACAGTAACTCGAGGTCATAATACAAAAATCAGACACGGCTACAATAAAAAATGTGTATTCAATATAAACAGAGTCTAAAAAGGCCAAGAATACGGGAAAATAATGATACTAAATTAGAATACTGCAGTAAGTAAACCTGAGGTTGAGAACTTATTCAATGAAACAACCTTAGGTTGGAAATAAATCCAATCAGACAACCTCAGGTCGTATAATGATTGAACGTGTGCACGCAATGCAGGTCTGCACACTTTGTGAAAAAATGCATTTCTCACAGTGATTTTAAATAGGGTATTGAAAGTCAATACAATATGGTTTTTTAAACATTTTGTGAACTTTTGGAATGTCGTCTGCAGACGCCTGCCGCGTGGAAAGTGTTAAGAACCCAAATTTTAGGTATCCTTGGTGTAATTTATTTATAACTTAGACTGGTGTTAAGCCTCTAGTACTGAATAAAGCTGTTTAATCCTTTAATGCTTTAACACAGTTTAACACAGATTTTGTGCTAGGCTAATTCCGTGCAGAATTACATGAAGGATAAACCAAATTTGAAGATTATTTTAAGAGGAGTCCTTTTTTCTAACTCGGTCTATAGCGAAATTTGGTACTGTTTTAGTGAAAAATCCCACTGAAACCTATAGCCTACTTTTTAAGAACAAGGGAAACACGGCTTTCCCAAAAAGTGAATGCCCCCCCCCCCCCCCCCGTCCCTCCCCGGAATATAGTTGTGTTCGTCCGTCTGTCGAGTTTGTTCCAATTCCACGATGACCCTTCGTCTGTCAGTAAGTTGAGACGATGATGGTGATGAACCGAGAAAGAGAGGGAATACCAGGGATATCTAATGGCAATAGCATGGAATTAACCGTGATTACCTCGTACGCAATCACTCCTCAATCGTCACATCAAACCCAACCACCACCATACGGCAACAACAACGCAAATATAACTAGAAAATAATCACAATCCAAGCGTATGAGGCGCAAATTACTTTCGAAAATCATTAAGATAGCGATGCCTGGATTAGCCTATTATATATCGTACATCATGTAATGAGAACGGAGAAATCTACCTGCGACGATTGAATGAATGTATCGCGCGCGTGGGTATGTTGTATATTGTCATACACATGATATGCACATACTTGTACTTTTGCAGGCTTTCAGCCTTTTTCAAATTCAGGATTCGAGTTCATTCAATATCTCTCTCAGCAAAAAAAAAGGTTTAAGTTATACCTTTTTTCTCCTCTATATGAAAACCCCAAGAATATAGAACCCTAAAATGTATTCTTTAAAAACGCAGAACCCAAAATGGATCTTACACAAATGGCTCTCTACAACATTGTACGAAATATTTGGTACGTTGGAGAACCATTAGCGTTTCCTCAAAACAGTGTTTAGAAAAACGTCACTAATAAATGCTCAGCAGGGTGTCACTTTGGAATTTTTAAGACTATCATCCTAACAAGAAAATATATCAGGCTGCTCGTTTCAAAGCTCTGAAAAACACAGCGTTTTAAAGTGGTCTACCAAAAGAATTATTCTTAATGATTTGACCAGTGCAACCGTCCCTTATCGAATCAAACTGTCCGTTTGGTAGTAGTGATGTGACTGGTGTCAGGGCTCCGGAATCGTGTTAATTCTGCCTTTGAATTGTGTCCACCCGTGAAATGTTCTAAGATCAAATCATTCCTTGAGCATGCAGATTTTACTCTTTCTCTGCGATCATCTTTTTCTTAAGTATAAAAGAATCAGATTTCGAGAAAATCTCCTTCCCCCGCCCGCCCACCATCCCTTCTGACTCTCGTCACTCCTCAACACTGTCAAATTGGCGTAATATACCCCTATCACTGTCCATCTCCCGTCTCAACCCCTCAGGCGTCAGATATTAAAGCCCGTTCCGTATCCCTCAGCTCCGCTAAGATTTCGCCCTAACAAGTTTGGCGAGAAAAACTAGGGATATTGTGATTAGTTTATGATTGATGCTAGTGATTGAAACGAAAGTTATTAAATAGCTGTTCCACTTATTCCCCGCATCCCCTCCTTTTTTCTCATAATGGATAGAATCCAAATTTGCATGATGGCGTAGGACAAGAAAGGGCCATTTTGTCCTCTATAATGAAACCCCAAAGATTTGAAAAACAAAATGGTTCTTCAAACCGACGAATCTTAAAAGTTTCTTAAAAGAACCAAAACGACCCTATGCAACCTTTTAGATCTGTGTTTAGTTTTGGTTTAAAGTAAAGGTACAATGCAACCGTAACATATTAGCAATGTATCTTTTACCTTTAACGATCATGAAGAACAAATAGGCTATATCTCAAGGTCACATATTGTTTTACAGCGGGTTTAAAGAACCTAAATGGTTTCTTTTAAGTTTAGGGATGGAATTTAAGGGCATTCATATTATAAACGTTTGCGTTATTCACATAATTGTTTATATTATTGTTACTGGCTTTTTACTGCTGCTGATGATTCCACGTCACCAAATACATTTGTGCTAAATGTAGCGCCAATCCCTATCGGTGTTTTTAATTCAAAAAAGACCCCTCCTTTAAACATTAATTTGAATGTGCAGAAAAGGTATTAAGTGCTCTTAATATGAAAGAAATGTGTGTTATTTGTGATAACCTCAATATTTACCAAATAACCATGGTGTTTTCTCTGATAATAAGATTTGACACAACTTTTCTTTTTTCACCTCTTCTAGAACAAATGCACCGAACATAGCTAGCGGATAGCGATTTGGAGAATGCACTAGTCTTCCCGCCCCCCCCCCCCCCCCCCCCCACCCCCACAATGTGTTTGTAGAAGACATCAGTATCAAAGAAAAAATGACCAGTAGCAATACAATTTATTAGAAAAGTGAAGATCATATCAAACCCAAAATGCAATTGTTTTATGCACACCGTTCCCACCTGTGTTTGAAACTCCCGGGAATTAATCTCGTTTGAATATGAATGACCGTGTGTACATTTTGCTATCCCATTATTGATGATTTCAATGATTCCTTTTGTCATATGAGCGGAATAAGTTGTTCTTTGAATACGTGCCTCATTGGTTTGTTAAATTTGTTTGGTCTATTTTTAAACAAATATTCATTCCCGTACAACTTCTTTTTGACTCACCCTAGATTGATAGTAAGATTGAAGTAGCTATCTAGTACCTAATGCTGATAGTACTGTTGATGAAGTAGCTATCTACTGCAGATGGTACTATTGATGAAGTAGATATAATGCTGATGGTACTGTTGAAGAAGTAGCTATCTGCTGCTGATGGTACTATTGATGAAGTAGTTATCTACTGCTGATGGTACTATTGATGAAGTAGCTATCTACTGCTGATGGTGCCATTGATGAAGTAGTTATCTGCTGATGGTACTATTGATATAGTAGCTATCTACTGCTGATGGTACAATTGATGAAGTATCTATCTACTGCTGACGGTACTATTGATGAAGTAGCTATCTACTGCTGATGGTACTATTGATGAAGTAGCTATCTTTCTGCTGATACTATTGATGAAGTAGCTATCTGCTACTGATGGTACTATTAATGAAGTAGTTATCTACTATTATTGCTGATGGCACTTTGGATGAAGTAGGTAGGTACCAGCCGATATAGTTTAAACTACGTTAATTCTAAGACTAAAAACTTGAAGCATTAATTGCAAGTCCTAAATATTAGTATGACACACCGGTGAACAAATCACTGATATACAGAGTACAACGCATATCAAATAATTAAGTTGTTACATAGCTTTAAGACCTTGTTGAACTTGAAAAACATGTCCGGGCGGTCACTCCATACATACCTGCCGCCCATTAATGATGGGGACAATTTTATTAACTAAATGAAGCGTAAGTGTATATCTCAAGGCGGAATATGAATAACAATCACCGGCTTTTTTGTATATATAATGCCGCTTGCTAATTCTAATCAACTCCACCCGCCCACCAGTCATAATCATGAGATAGTGGTCATGCATGTATTAACTTGTTTTTCGCCTGTTGAATATCGATAATAATAAACAATTTGCTCCAAATTGACACGATTTAAAAGTAATTTGTTAACCATTCTTTTCATTCACGCTAAAGAAATACCAGGGAAATTTGCAACCCGATACGTCTGGTATGAGTCGGATAAAAACACCGTCGCGTGTTATCCTCCTCTCCTCCGCAGCCACTGAAATGGTCTGAATGCAGTATTGAAAAACCGTGTCCTGATAATGAAAAGTTACAATTATTGTCTCAAGAGAGTGTGCTCTTTTCTTGTTTTATATAAGCGTGTTTAGACATGTTGAATTCAGAAACAAAAATGCGTAATTTATTGTAACGGGTTACCAACTGTGCCTTCAAGTATCAAACAGCTCAGCTACAATTGAACGGTTAATGAGACCGGCAATGTACCGCCTATAGCAGCTTTTAGCCGCAATTTTTCACAAAGTGGTAAACCTAATGAAGAGAGAAAAACTGGATAGTAAGTGCAAGTACAAGTGCGAGGAATCTGCGTTTGATAAAACTTTGACTGTTTTCTTTGGCCTGGTCCGCGTAAAAGCAGGTCAGTTATGGTGTGATCCGTCTATGTGGCTTTTGTAGCGCTGGTATTACTAGCTGATAATACTATTTGAGACAGGATTCTAATTAAGATAAATGCTTGTTAAGGCCATGTGTTTTGAACTCACCACCCAAAAAGGGTGGTGGCGTTGCATTTTTGGTGACGAATCATCCATCTTTCTCTATTAACTCAACAACTAAATGTGGTAGAGCTATGGTTGAGGTGTCATGTGAAAGCCTATTGATTTAGCCACATTGTGTGAATAAATCAGGTATTTCTATAAATGTTTGGCTGAGATATGATTGATTATGTTGTGAAAGTCAGGGGTGGTGGCGGTGGCGGTGGCGGCGGTGGCGTTGTGTACAATCTCTATGGAGAATATAGAAAATGTTCCCAATTATACGTTCAAATTACAATAACTTCTCTTCTCTGTATGGTACAAACATGATTTTGCTCTCATTTTATAGATTGTTTTATATTCTATAAGTTTCTGTTTCAACAAACGTGTCAACTATTACGTAACAATTGTAATCACGAATCGATTGCATTGTCCTTGGCTTTTTCCCTATTCACTACACAGTGAACTTGCCCTAATTCAGCGGTTTTACATACATGACTATAACAACAGAAATATTTAACCGATGATAGCAAAATTATACATTTTTGGAAAGCTCTCAAATAGGGGAATTCAAAAATGCCGTTTAAATCAGGAAAGGGTATATACCCAAAGAAATATACTTGTAAACTCTAATCAATATGAAATTTAAACGTTTGTGCTCATTTACTTCTCGATATAGTGTATTTCAACATGTTTACCATTGACAACTATTATGTTCTGATGGGTAATTGCATGAGGAACTTAAATATGCACAGTAAAATTATGATTGGGATTGGTATAAAAATATTATTGAGCTTAAATCAAAATATGAAAAAATCTATATTTTTTGAACATTCCTAATCACAACATGTTACCATTAGGTCTTATCTAAATTCCAATAGCATATTTGGATTCCTTGTGAGATTACCGTTCAGAAAATATATACTTTTTATGGGTAGAACAAATAGTTATTGCGATATGCTAATTCGAATCTCAGATGGTGTAAAATGTAAAAATCTGGACATGCAACGGTAAGGGTGGCGAGTTCAAAACACACGGCCTTAAAGCATGTCTTTAGCAATACTGAGGTATCACTACCAGCATGACCAGAGAGATAACACCTCCACGTTAAAAACATTATTAGTAAATAGAATTTCTCTGTATTTCTGTAGTGATTGTTGCGCGGATAAGAATGTAGAAAGGGCGTCACCTATAATAAGCCTATAACTTTGGACCATTGATCACGTTGATGGAAGTGTGGTATAGGGACAGGCTTTTTTGAGTAGGGGTAAAAACTATTTCAAGACGACGAAAAGTGTGTACACATGTAAAAGGTAACCATCTCTCACCACACGAAACTAATTAACAACATTAACAACACTAATTCATTAACGGTGCAGATTAATTTTAATTTGTTTCCAAATGTCAACATTTATTGAATTTAACGTAAGCGTGAGAGAGTGGACTCTGTGTGGATCTTATTTTGTAGGGATGACATTCACTCTAAGGAATATGAAAGCCAGTTGTTCATTCTCAAAATATTTAGAATGTCAATAGGTAATTATAAATAACATTCTGTCATCGTATTTCATTCCAAAATTCTGAACTATAAAACTATATTATATCACCTATTGAGATGCCCTCTTCTGAATAAGAATGCACTGCTCTGGATCGGGGGCTGAGTTCAATGACTGTGTTCAATTTTGATTGAAACATAAAATTAATATCTAACTTGTGTGGACACGATTAGATGAAGATTCCAATATAAGTTGTTCTTGGCTGTGTTGTTTAACATACATGTAGGCCTACCTTGGAACAATTTGCTGTTCATAAATCTTTCACATCTGCAGTTAACCAGCTTTGATCAATTGTGATTTATATGTCTATGGAATTGTTTACTTAATCATTTACAGATATACATTTGAAGTTAGTTGAGTATATCGCCTACAGGGTATAACCACAGATCTGTGGTATTACATCATTCTAGTCCTAGGTACACACAACCGTATATCATAGCGGATCTATCTGATTCTGAGATACTATACAGTCCTCAAAATAAGTAACTGACCAGGTAATAAATATACTCTTAACTCCAAAACTATAGATCCTACATAAAAATATTAAGTAATAAAGTTGTAAAGAAATTTCTCTTCTTTAACTTGATACATTATTCATTAAGATCGGTCAATAATTAAGAACGCGACAATGAAAAGGATAGAACAAAGTGCAGTTTACATTTTAACACTTGGGTTTGAACATGCGGGACATTGTGACAGGTATGTGTATGGGTTGCATTGATCAATTGAAGCATTCCCAATCCCCGTCTTCTATCGACCCGTGAGTTGTCGCCAATAATCTGCCTGTTGCTAGTCCGAGCGTGTAGCCTAGACGAACGAAATGTTAAAATAAAAAACGGACTTTTTTTTGGTTTAGGGCACATGACTGAGTTAATATTCATTCAATCTTCACGTGTAATATCTCAAATTAAAGACAAGAAATTTCCTTCAACTTTATATTCAAATATTTTTACGTAGGAGTAATAGTTTTGGAGTTGCGAGCACATTTATTACCTGGTCAGTTACTTATTTTGAGGACTGTACATCATTAATAGCGCAATAAGCATTTTAGATAGCTACTTCTTTAATAGTACCATCATCAGTATAGATAGCTACTTGATCAATAATATACCATAAACAGTAGATTGTACTTAATCAATAGTACCATCAGCAGATAGCTACTTCATTAATAGTACAATTAGCAGAAGAAAGCTACGTCATCAATAATATCATCAGCAGTAGATAGCTGCTTCATCAATAGTAGGCTATCGTCAGCAGTAGACAGTTACTTCATCAAAAGTACCATCAGCAGTAGATAGCTACTTCATTAATAGTACCATTAACAGAAGAAAATTAATTCATCAATGGCACCATCAGCAGTAGATAGCTACTTCATCAATGGCACCATCAGCAGTAGATAGCTACTTCATCAATAGGAACATCAGTAGTAGATATATAGCTACTTACTTCATCAATGGTAACATCAGCAGTTATCAATAGTAGGCTACTGTTATCATTGCTTACCTTGTTTATTTATTACACAAATATACAGCTTGCTCAAAATTATTATGACTTTTGTGGAGTTAACAAGATTAGACGTATGAAGCAAAGTTGTTTGACTTTCAAAAAGTAGTAAATCTCTAAATCATACACCTTTGTACATATACCTTATCTCATTATCTGTCAGTTTCATTCTGCCTCTATGCACATTACGCCCGCATTTTGTCTTCACATGAACCAGAATTAATCAAGATTTGCTTTTGAATCCTCTTTATTGGGACAGGTTAAGTAAACGGACTGACATTTTGTTACCAAGTCACCTTTATTTCACAGCTTTTAAACATCTCACTTTTAACTTTTCCAATATATACTAAACAAAACAGCCAGGATGTGACAATATTTCGCCATTCAATATTGTCAATTTTACACATTGTCACACACGCTTGGTTAACCATTTCCCCCTGCTCACCGAGTTTTTAGTTCAACGATTCACTCGTCTTCTTAAAAGCCATTTAACAGTTATTGTCAATTGAAAATGACACAGTTTATTTCTCCATAAAACCCATCAAAGGGAAGACTCTAACTAAGAGGTTAAAAACAAGAGGCCTTAAACCGTCTTTTCTGTGGTTATAATTGTTATTATGAATGAAAAATCGGGTCAGTCTTTTAAGCCTAACGTGGAAGAAGAAAAACACCGTATTGTTCAAAGTAAGCTGTCTGCTGTTTTTCTTAAAACGCTTCATTGTTATTATTGCGCGATATCTAGGGGAGAAAAGTGATAATTGCCTGGGTGTTTGACTTCGTGCATTTACCCGCATTTTTTCTCTTTTTTTTGGTCAAAAGTCCAAGGTTAAGAGAGAACAATGGCCAAATTCTCATCCGCTCCGACTTCCTATTTTCAAGATTTTGAACATTCCCATTATCATTTAAAAAATTCACACTTTTTGCTCTAGACATTTTCAACTTTTATACCAACATACACACGTTGATGATACGTGAACATGGTGAATGTTAAGTTGGTGCATATTGGCCTGAACATCATCATTATTACTGTAAAGGAAAATAAGATGTTTTCTTCGCTCTTTGGGAGAGTAGCGTAACGTGAGCATGGTGAGTGAAAGAAAATTATCCATTAAAAATAATAGCAAAACAAAAAACAAAACAAAAAAATGTACCGATACAGCGATACTTATTAATAGGCCTAGATCATTATTCTGTCTTTATACTTTTTAAAATTCAGTACAAAATTTAAAAACATATTTGACTTATTGTATAGATGGGGTGACAGGTGACGTCATACCAGGCATTTGGTCGGCAGTTGCCATTGTTCTTTGCCCGGCAGTATGCGCGCGCAACCTGTTTTGTTTAGGACCCGTGCTTTTAAACTCGCGCTAAAGCATTATAAAGGGCAATAAAGGCATAGTGGACAGTGTTGTGGTCATTCAAGCATGTATCGACAGTCCAGTCCCTTTGCGTTTGTTGATAAACATTGCTGTCCCTCATAAGTTGTCTATAACATTTTTTTAAATATATAGAAAGAAACATCTGAACAGAACCTTCCGAGAAATAGAAGTATATATATTTTATAGCGGATGCCAATGCCATGCATAATCAGCTTTTTATGTAGCCAATAATGACTTTCTACATAGATTTTCTTTGCCCTTGTGGGGCATACTCCACTATAGCTTGACTAGAATTATCCAACATTTTACCTTCACCCTGTGTCATCGACAGTACATTTTCGATAGCATTTTGTGTCAAAAATCGGTAGCATCAGTCGTAATAAATAATGTTTAGCCATTTTAAGACACCCTTTATTTACTTTCTAACGGATATAATGCCATTTTCAGGATTCCTCTTAAATTTCATTTTAACCATTTCAACCACAAAGAGTGAAACAATATGACGCAATAATAACATCGTCTGCAGGAAAGTAGCTCAAAATTCATAGCAAACAGCGCGTGAATCGTATGTGTTGAGTGTAGAACGGCCTGCCAGCCAGTTAAAAGATTGATATTTTTATAACTGCGTGCCGCGACGTTCACACACTTCAACGACGTAATTGGAAAAGTTGCTAACATTTTAAACCACTGATAGATATTATGAGCAAATTCAATTAAGAGTAAAGCACTTAGTGATAGTTGTCATATTTCTTCGGTTCGCTTCGCGCTCACACTTAGAAGAATGTGACGCCATTGTAAAATGCATTACAATTTTGGCGGGAGTTCATCTTTGGCGGGAATCCATTAGAATAATGGACTTTGAACATTCTGTAAGTGAACTTGAGAATGTGATATTATTGTAGAAAATGAATAGTGCTAAACTTGTTGAGAAGCTTAAAGAAGCGATTCGGCCAATAATCTCAAGTTTGATCTTGGATTTAATTTCACAGTCCCGAGAGATTTGACGAGGACAAAAAATGTATTAAAAAAAGTTTGGAAACTTACGAATGGTTTCTACAAGTCAACTCTATGAAAAAGGGGTAATCTTGTTTTAAATTTGTAATTGTATCAATATGCATGGATTATAGATTGCATTGGCATATATTACTGTTGCGTGAGATGCTTTATAACAAAACAGATTCTAGCAGTTAGCATAAAATTGATTACGGTGTATTATAAGCCCATATCGAAACTATATATTGCAATTGAAAGTCATAGCCTGCAGGCATCGCGATGCATAGTTAGAGGCCAAAAGGCATCCATCATGAAATTGAATTGCCTGAATAGTTTGATTTCGCTTTTGCTTGGTCATATCTTGGATTATTATTAGGAGATAGGGTATCAAATATCATGACGGAGAAAACTATCAAAGGATTCTCCTACTAAATGGTTTATCATAATATAGAAAAAGACGAAATCGTTGTATCTTTATGGGTGTTAAACAGTTTTAAACAGTGTTAACTAGAGTGTTTTAATAACAGTTAGCAGTTGGAACTCACCATTTTTAACGATACAGAACACTGATTTAAGTTGGCATGGTGAAACGCCAAATACTATGCAATTTGCTCTAAATTAAACATCAAACGTAATATCAATAGATGAAGAGCTAAAAATGGTTATGAATATTTCATGTATGATAGGGCCTACTGATTGTGATACATATTTGTCAAATGCAGAAAAGCCTAATAGTTAAGATGTGAAGCCTCCCATGACTTACAGACAAAATACCTATTACTATGAACCTTTGTGCCTTACTAAGTTTAATCTAGGGACTTGAAATAAAAGGTCTTGGAAATGATGTTATCACTAGCTGGTACAATGATGCGGGATGGATGGCTATGGCACATAATTGAGTAGCAGCCTGTTGCCTTGAATGGTGTTGAGGAACACTCTTAACTATAACCAGGATATTTCAACTTACGTGATATTGGGCAGTTGTCTCGGCCATTGGCATTCATTTCATGGAGATGCATGGCTCCCAAGGAAAACTCAATCTCAATGTTTACTCTGACCATGCTGACAGAACTAAATAAGTTAGATTTCATATTCTACGCCCTCGCATGCTATAAATATTTAACATATTGAATGTACTACGTCGTTGACTACTGATACTGTGACTACTTTTAACTTTTTTGTGTCTTTTTCATGGTTTTGTGATTCTGTTTAAAAAATCAAACTTTATCATAAAATTGAATACCGAATTGGTATCAAATATAACAGTCTTTAACTCAATTTACTACAATAGGAACCACGTACATCAGCGATCGTCTGTGACACATAATAGCTATCATAGTCACCGTGCCTTTGTTCTTAGACAATATCACAGTAAAAGATATACCATTCATGGCCATTATTATACCACTCTTTAAAAGGGTTGCAATCTATATAGCAGCCGTAATAATTAACACCTTGTACCCTTTTCTCTATTGTATTATTACTCATGGAGAGTACATCTCACTTCTAATGGTTGATATTATCGTTTTTCTCTCCTATTTCTTGCCGCAAACCAAGATTGCTGCATGGGCAATGGGTTTGATATCCTCTTTCTAGCAGACCTTTAGGCGTACACCTGGTGTATAAGGAGAGAGTAATGGACGAGGCGTTCCACGGCGGGTCCGGGCTTAGCATGAGTGATGAGTGCATGGCTTTATAATGGACTTTAAAATTATTAACATTAATAAATATATGTATTAGAATAGTACGTGTTCAGAAAATTCACTCTTTATCATGTTTATAAATAAGATTGAAAATCCACTATTTTGGTGTCAAAGGTGTGAGAGTCATTAAATAGCTATCTACTGCTGATGGTACTATTGATGAAGTAGCTATCTACAGCTGATGGAAATATTTATGACATAGCTATCTACTGCTGATGGTCCTATTGATGAAGTCGATCGATAGTACCATGCGGCAGTAGATAGCAAATTCATCAATAGTACCATCAGCAGTAAATAGCTACTTCATCAATAGTACCATCAGTAGTAGATAGCTATACTTCACCAAGAGCGTGAGTTATCGCATTCTTTCGGTGTGCTTGTAAACCAAAATCTACTGCTGATGGTACTATTGATGAAGTAGCTATCTACTGCTGATGAAATAGCCTTGAACTGCTGATGGTACTATTGATGAAATAGCCTTCACTTCTACTGCTGATCAGCTGCTGATGGTACTATTGATGGAATAGCAATCTACTGCTAATGGTACTATTGATGACACCTATAATTGATTATCTAGAATTGATTCGGTATACGCACCATCAATAAGGTTGGGTCAATGATGTTGACATCGATTTCACCTCAAAAGCTAAACTAAGATTTGGTGAAAAATTGTGTTGAGCCTTTCCTACATATTTCAATGTTCTCGTTGTATTAGCTTGTTTTTCTTTATTCTTTCAACAACGCTAGATCATCGTTAAACGACTCATAATAGTTGCCTTGTACACTCTTAGAAAAAATGGTTCGTTTAAGAACCCTTTTTTGTCCCGCGGGGAGCACCTTTTGGCCTAAAAGGTTCTAAAAAGAACCTTAGAATGGTTCTTTGAAGAACTTTCAAATTTTAAATAAGACATAAAGGTATATTTACTTTTTTGTTTTTATGTAATATGCAAATTCAAGAGAAATGTAAACAAATTTAGTCCTTTTCAACTGTTAAAAATCATTTCTTCTTGGCTAAAAACATTACCGTTTTACCAAGAACCATTGAGGGTTCTCCATAATTTTTCCCCAAAAGGTTCTTGAAGCTTGAGGAACCATTTTCTTGGCTAAAGAACCCTTTTAGAACCTTTTTTGGTTCTAAAAGGAACCCAATGAAATTTCTATAGGGTTCCTTTTAGAACCAAAAAAGGTTCTAAAAGGGTTCTTTAGCCAAGAAAATGGTTCCTCAAGCTTCAAGAACCTTTTGGGAAAAAATTATGGAGAACCCTCAATGGTTCTTGGTAAAACGGTAAAAAATGTTTTTAGCCAAGAAGAAATGATTTTTAACAGTTGAAAAGGATTAAATTTGTTTACATTTCTCTTGAATTTGCATATTACATAAAAACAAAAAAGTAAATATACCTTTAGGTCTTATTTAAAATTTGAAAGTTCTTCAAAGAACCATTCTAAGGTTCTTTTTAGAACCTTTTAGGCCAAAAGGTGCTCCCCGCGGGACAAAAAAGGGTTCTTAAACGAACCATTTTTTCTAAGAGTGTACACTCTTAAAAAAAAGGGTGCTTCAGGGGTTCTTGGCTGTCCCGTATATGGAACCCTCAGGGTTAAAGGTTCTTTTAGTTTAAAGAACCCCCAAAACCTCTGTAGAGAACCTGTAGAGGTTCTAAAGACGCATTTTTTTGTTCTTTTTAAACTTTAAAGGTTCTTTGTGGAACCTATAAAGGTTCTAAAAAGGGTTCCATATACGGGACAGCCAAGAACCTCTGAAGCACCCTTTTTTCCAAGAGTGTATAGTATGTAATATCTAGCGGTAAATCCACCGTGATGAGCTATTGGTCTGTTGATGAGATGGGAAAATGGTTAGTAAAACAAAATAAAGGAAGAGAAACGATATACAAATGAGTATAAGGGAGTAGGATGAGGGCATCCGAGTGGCTTTCCCTTGCAGTAGTATCCGGTGACGCCAGAATGTACTCGATATCATTACACCCTACCTTACCAAGGCAAATTAATACACGCGCGCGCGTGTTTTGGGGATGTCGGCCGAAAAACCCGATTCCTTAGTCGGGTGATTTTGTGCAGTTTGTCTAATGGGTAACATTTTGGTAATGGCTTATTACATAGGAACATTTTGTAACTTTAGGTTATTTTTTATCGCTGTGTTATCAACGTTATTGTTTATCGAAAATTGAAACGTTGCAAGTACCTTGTTAAAGTTGGATGTTATCTATAAGAAAAATCGGAATGTAACTGATATTTTTTAATCTACATTAATAGTACCATCTGAAGTAGATAGCTTCTACATCAATAGTACCATCTGAAGTAAATAGCTTCTACATTAATAGTACCATCTGAAGTAGATAGCTTCTACATCAATAGTACCATCTGAAGTAGATAGCTTCTACATTAATAGTACCATCTGAAGTAGATAGCTTCCACAAGAAGTAGATAGCTTCTACATCAATAGTACCATCTGAAGTAGATAGCTTCTACATCAATAGTACCATCTACAGCAGATAGCTTCTACATTAATAGTACCATCTGAAGTAGATAGCTTCTACATCAATAGTACCATCTGAAGTAAATAGCTTCTACATTAATAGTACCATCTGAAGTAGATAGCTTCCACATGAAGTAGATAGCTTCTACATCAATAGTACCATCTGAAGTAAATAGCTTCTACATCAATAGTACCATCTGAAGTAAATAGCTTCTACATTAATAGTACCATCTGAAGTAAATAGCTTCTACATTAATAGTACCATCAGCAGTACATGCTAATTGGTAACCATCAACAGTAGATAGAACGTCATCAATCCATCAGAATATAGACAACTACTTAACATCAATAGTACCATCGGCAGTAGATGGCTAATAGAACCATCAGCAGTAGATCATCAATAGTGCTATCAGCAGTAGATAGCTACTTCATCAATAGAACCATCAGCAGTAGATAGCTACTTCATCAATAGTACCATCAGCAGTAGATAGCTACTTCATCAATAGTACCATCAGCAGTATTCATAGTATACAAATACTACATGGTTAGAGGGGAAATAGTGCAAATTATTTTCCCGAGGTACTGGCTACAGGCCTACCACCCCGAACCCGGAGGGTGAGGGGTGGTAGGCCTGTAGCCAGTACCGAGGGAAAATAGTGTGCCCTATTGCCCAGATCATACCATGTAGTATTTGTTTTATTACACCTCACTGTGACTCTGTGACTCTGGGGATGAGGTTGTAGGGAAATAGTCAAAACTATTTCCCTAGGGAAATAGTACTTTTGATAGGAATTGGCCAATGAATTGGCATGATTAGTTCATGAATATTTATGAGGTGTAATAACATCAATTATAGTACCATCATTTGTAGATAGCTACTTCATCAATTGTACCATCAGCAGAAGATAGCTAATTCGTAACCATCCGCAATAGCTACTTCATCAATAGGACCATCACCAGTAGATAATAATAATAGTAATAATATAATAATAATAATACTAATATCACTAATAATAATAAATAAGCATTTATAATGCGCCACTTATCTAGAAACAAGATCTAATCCAATGCGTGATTACCAAACAAGAAAAACAATACAGTGAAGTTGAAATCACAGAAATGTTAAAGAAAAGAAACATGATCTGTAACCATCTTGCGCTGAACAAAAACCATACGAGCTAAAAATATGACCAAAAAACAATTCCAATTACAAATTGAATATGAAACACAATAACAATAGCAAAGCAAACAAAATGTAAAATCAAAACAGATAGCTACTTCATCAATAGTAACATTTAATCAGTAGTTCCATCAGCAGTACGCCTATATATAGGGTAGGCCTACATCAATAGTTGTATCAGCATTATATAGCTACGTCATCAATGGTGTCATCAGCAGTAGATAGCTACTTCATCAATAGTACCATCAGCAATAGATAACTACTTCATCAATAGTACCATCATCAGTAGATAGCTACTTGAGCTACTTTCAAGTAGCTAGCAAACAGCAAATGATAGCTACTTCGACGATACTATGGGTTTAGGATAGGGGTATTATTTTTGACAACAAATGTGCATACGTGTTTTTGTAACTATCCAAACCACATGAATTGAAGTGTTTCCTACATACCACTCACATCCCTCACTCAACCCAACACACCACACGACACATAAAAGTTGCGGTATGTTGCCATAAAAATCGTCAATACTGCATTTTAGTATAATTAAATTGTGAAAGATTTTATCTTTTGCGCTGGAGGGGAGATAAGATTTTAGAGAAAATGAAACTGTTGAAATAGTATCTAGATCTAGAGTATCTGTTATCATTGGTATCATTGCTCGCAAATCGAGGCTAGTGTTATGTGATACAGAGTTTGTTATAATGTCACTGATTATGTAAAATGAAAGAAAAAAATAGTTTACCGCCAACATACATATATATATTTTAAGGAACCATTTTCGCGTCCTTTTTATTATAAAAAAAAGTCATTTAGGACAGTAAATTATATGTTTTTTTTAAACAAAATATTCTTCTAGTTCTCGAAACAGCTCCTGGATTTTTTTACTGTTTTGTTTAACCATTATGACCATTCTACTAAGTCGTTAAGAAATCGGGGTTGGGCCACTTTCAGCGTAGAATACAATTTTGTTTGTTGAAATTAAATGTTTTGGGTATCATGCAAGGATCATTAAGAGAACTACATGATTCTGATAGTTTTATGTCATTTCAATAAATAGATTTATCAAATTTAATAAATAAATAAATAATATCTTGATCAATTTATTTGAGTCCATACATGAAAAAGCTCATTATTTCTCCTGACATAGTACCCCATCCTGAAACCACCATAGACGAGATATGGAGCCATTCTGGTTCAACAGGTATATAACAACTCAGGTACCACCGTGTTATTAAACAGATCAAGGTAGCGTTAAGCATTCATGTTCCCTCTATGAAGGTAGGTCCAATCAAAGTCCAATCACCAAAGATTCCTACCCGAACAAGCAGTTTTTGTCTGATTGCGGGCGATCATATAAGTGAAGTTTAGAGGAGGGGCTATTCATGTGCACATAATGGCTGATGAGATTGGTGCTCACTGTGCTATCCATAGGAAAGGTTGCTTCGTCTCCAAAGAAAATATCATGCATACATCTTTCCTGCCGCACCCAGCCCTAACTGTGCATATTGGAATCTCCTTAGAAAGTCTGCAGCCGGAAGATCCACTTAAATGAACCATTGTCTAACAAGAGCGCTCTATTCCTTGTGGTTCAATTCCATTCTTTTGTAATGTTCTTCCCATTGATTTAGCCAAAGTGGCCCAGATGATTTCATGATTACTTTAGACAATTGATCATATCTCTGCTTCCTGAACACCGATTTTCATGAAACAAAGCTTATTAAGAAGCTAAGAAATTTCCGATTGCATGATATTGAGAATCGAAATCGAAATTACTTTGGAATTATTTTTAATTTTTTCTTCTTCAAGATTGTACACTATCAACCCAAAGTATTAGGACACTTGGTTATGGTGTCAAAATCATCCCAGATATTACATTTGGAGGGGCAATATTTTACTATGAGTTGAATATATACTGCTCACAAAAAGTATCGAAACACTTAGAAATGATCCAATATATAACGGCTCGAAAAGGTATGCATTAGCCGAAGCACATAACCAAGTGCATGATTTTGTTCTGCGTATTTTGACACCTCGATCGATGAGATACGATGTTGCAGAGCGGAGTTATTGTCATTTCAATGATCGTGGGTCCAGTTTCCAAGGTGACACTCATCCCTATTGAAAATCACGAATCTGATCATTCTAAACAGTAATGTAAACCTCTTTCTATAGGGTGATTGCCACTTTTGAAACTGGACCCACGACCATTGAAATGACAATAACTCCGCTCTGCAACATCGTATCTCATCGATCGAGGTGTCAAAATACGCAGAACAAAATTATGCACTTGGTTATTTGCTTCGATTAATGCATACCCTTTCGAGCCGTTATATATTGGATCATTTCTAAGTGTTTCGATACTTTTTGTGAGCAGTTTAGATGTGTTGCTGAACCTCTTCTCATTAATAAATTCGTGTTTCCTTCAACAACTGCTCATTCAATTCCATGGAAAACATATGCTTTCTTGGAAATAGCTCATTAATAATTAATCAACCTTATTATAGCCAATTTACTCCTATGGCGAGTAGTCTGACAATTTTGACATACTTTCAAAAAAACCTTCTCAATTGTTTGTCAATGGAATCACTCAAGTAAAACTGATCCCAATAGTGTCACTAGTCTTTAATCTCTCATAGAAAATGACACCTGATCTCTTTATTCATCTTAAAAATATGATATTTGGGATGGAAATTTGGTTCATTTTGACACCTTTACTTTCATATTTTAAATGGAAACGAGCCGATTAATTGGGGTCACACTTATCATCTCACAAACCCTGGGCATCTGGATGATATTTCCCTTTATCGTTATATCATGACATATCGTGAAACAATATGATATTATACGACCGTCATTTCCCGGACGACTTTAATATTTTTAATATTCAACATTCATTGTCATAGTTTGAGCTCGGTCATATTTTTTTCAAGCAATTAAAAATACGAACATGCAATCATTATCACGAAATAATACAACAAATCCGTGGTTCTTTGAAGAACATTGTGTACGTAGAACAATGTATTCCAGACATTTATATTAACTGTTAAAAGAAAAGTAATGAAACATTTAAAAGATAAACACAACAGACATGTCTCTAGCATTGCAAAGACCGTAGAGCACTCAGCTTAAACATGTTAAATCTCCGTAAAAAGCACGCGGTGCAGTCAATTTTGCCCAAGTTAAATCTGATCGGCGGTGATTTGAACCATCGCGTTTACCATCTTTGTGGCGGTTCCGTTCTCTATTGGGATACCATCTTAGGCACTTAATATCGCATCCTTTACAGGACTTGACATAAGCCTATGACTATATGTCAATGTCACTCACTATGTTAAAGCAAAATCTATAAGCCTGAGTTCACGCAGTTAGTACTTTTGATAAAGTAGCTATCTACTGCTGCTGCTGATGGTACTATTGACGAAGTAGCTATCTTCTAATGATGGTACTATTGACGAAGTAGCTATCTACTGCTAATGGTACTATTGATGAAGTAGCTCTCTACTGCTGACGGTACTATTGATGAAGCAGCTATCTGTTGCTGATAATACTATTGATGAAGAAGCTATCTATTGCTGATGGTACCATTAATGAAGTAGCTATCTACTGCTGACGGTACTACTGATGAAGTAGCTATCTACAAGCTGATGGTTACTATTAATGAGGTAGCTATCTACTGCTGATATGGTACTATTGATGAGGTAGCCATCTACTGCTGATACTATTGATGAAGTAGCCATCTACAGCTGATGGACTATTGATGAAGTAGCTATCTATTGCTGATGGTACAATTGATGAAGTAGCTATCTATTGCTGATAGTACTATTGATGAAGTACCTATATACTGCTGATGGTACAATTGATGAAGTAGCTATCTACTGCTGATACTATTGATGAAGTAGCCATCTACTGCTGATGGTACTATTGATGAAGTGGCCATACAGCTGATGGTCCAATTGATTAAGTAGCTATCTACTGCTGATACTATTGATGAAGTAGCTATCTACTGCTGATGGTACTATTGATGAAGTAGCCATCTACTGCTGATGGTACTAGTGATGAAGTAGCCATCTACGGCTGATGGTACCATTGCTGAAGTAGCCATCTACGGCTGATGGTACCATTGCTGAAGTAGCTATCTACTGTTAATACTATTGTTATCCTATTGCTGCTGACGTAAATGCGGATGGTATCCGTGAAACAACTATCTGCTTAATTTGCCTTACCCATGATTAAAATAATCTAAAAATCTTATACCTCATTAAAAGCTTGTTGAAAACTAGAAACACTATTGGCATGATTAAGGAACACCATATGATTGAAAAGAGCGTCTGTTGATATGACGTCCCCTAAACCCTTGCGTGTATTAATTTGCCTTGGTAAGGTAGGGTGTAATGATATCCAATACATTCTGGCGTCACCGGATACTACTGCAAGGGAAACCCTCTCGGATGCCCTCATCCTACTCCCTTATACTCATTTGTATATCGGTTCTCTTACCTTATTTTTTTTACTAACCATTTCTCCCATCTCATCAACAGACCAATATCTCATCACGGTGGATTTACCGCTAGGTATTACATACTACAAGGCGACTATATGAGGCGTTTTGCGATGATCTGTCGTTGTTGAAAGAATGAAGAAAAATCCTACATCTCCAATTGCAGGTTTTACAAAATCCTCGAATTGATGTTTGGCGCTATGAGACACGGGCACACGTACTTCATTTCTCTTTAAGGCGCCCGTATTATGCCAATTTTCTAACCCGAGTAATCCGGGACAATCCAGTCTGCGTTCTCGATGTTACTGCAAGTAGACCTCGGTGGGTGACCTGGTATAAAGACGGTAAACGATGCAAGGAGAACTAATTTCGTCCTCGTTTAAAAAAAATGGCGAATCTTTTTCTCGTTTGTGCTCTAAACAAGCATGATATTAATGACATGGCTTAGTTTACGGTTGACGCCAGGCCAACTTCACATTTTGATTTCTGATTTTTTTCTTCGAGAGTGAGCAATGGTATGGGTGTAAGTGATTCATTCCGTATTTTAGGCTAAATAGAACAGCAAAGCTGATACAATATGTATATGCATGGCTTATTTGAGATGAAATTAAGATCCGAATCTAACGACCAAACTTGATTCATTAAAAACAATTTACAGATTTTTTTTTATTCAATACTTCATTAATAGTAGGCCTACAACTAGCAGTAGATATCTACTCCATTATTAGTACCATCGGCAGTTTTTGGTTACTTCATCGATAGTGCCATTACTTAATCAATAGTATCATCGGCAGTAGATATATACTTCATCAATAGTACCGTCAACAGTAGATAGCTAGTAAATCAATAGTCTGATAGTATCGTCAGTAGTAGATACCTACTTCACCAATAGTACTATCAGTAGTAGATACCTACTTCACCAATAGTACTATCAGTAGTAGGTAGCTACTTCATCAATAGCACCATCAGCAGTAGATAGCTACTTCATCAATAGTATCATCAGCAGTAGATAGCTACTTCATCAATAGTAACATCGGCAGTAGATATATACTTCATCAATAATACCGTCAGCAGTAGATAGCTAATTCCTTAATAGTATCATCTGCAGTAGATAGCTACTTAATCAATAGTACCATCAGCAGTTGGTA
The DNA here is from genome assembly GCA_035610835.1 of Ophiura sarsii. Lineage (NCBI taxonomy): Eukaryota > Metazoa > Echinodermata > Ophiuroidea > Amphilepidida > Ophiuridae > Ophiura > Ophiura sarsii. The sequence goes on from CM069452.1 coordinate 55,127,238, forward strand.
GCTACTTCATCACACAGTACCATCAACGGTAGATAGCTACTTCATCAATGATACCATCGACAGTAAATAGCTATGATCAATGGTACACTGAAAAATGATTTGGTGTCATTTTGACACTAAAACAAGCGTCAAAAAATGGGTCCTCAGTTGGCCACCTAAAGGTGTCAAATTGACACCATTATGGTTGTAAAATATGACACCTTTGGGTGTCATATTCATTTTGACACCTTTGGGTGGTTACCTGAGGACCCATTTTCGAAAAATGTCATTACACCCCAAATGGGGTGTAATATTGACTCTCTTAAGAGTCATATTGAGATAGCACATGTTTAGGAGCCGTTTTCTCGTCGCCATTTTGTTTGCATGTTACGAGCCGGTAAGACTGGTAAGTACCGATCTGCTCCATTTCCAGACATTTTTGATAATAATTATGATACAATTAGCGTAATGTAAGACGTCCGTATGAAAAAGATGACCACTGAGCCAGATAAATCGGGCTACATGTATGTAATGTTGCCCATATCATCGTATGCATGCATGACGAACACACACATAGTACTAGTAGGTACATGCACTGACACACAGTCCAACAAAATGCTAGTCTCTGACTATGAAATTGTAATTCATTTCATCAGTTAGTTGGCGCAATATTAAACAACATGAACAAGGCTTACATTACGCTAATTGTATCATAATTATTATCAAAAATGTCTGGAAATGGAGCAGATCGGTACTTACCAGCCTTACCGGCTCGTAACATGCAAACAAAATGGCGACGAGAAACGCATGCGTTGATATGTTGATAGACGCCCAATTTGGTGTCAGAATTACACCAATTGGTGTCAGAATTACACCAGTTGGTGTCAGAATTACACCAATTGGTGTCAGAATTACACCAATTGGTGTCAGAATTACACCAATTGGTGTCATGCTGCTTCGACGCCTCTAAAAACCGTGAGCTTTCCCGCCAACTATTGACGCCCTTGGAGTTATTTCAATTAATCTGACACCAGTTTTGGTGTAAATCACTAATTGATCACTGAAAGGTGTCCGTCGGACACTTAACGGTGTCACCGTAAATTATGTGCAAACCCATATCATTGACGATTACACCAATTTTGGAGTCAAAATAACGCCTTTGTAAGTGTCATTTACAGTTGACTCCAAGAAGGCGTCGCTGTGACACCAATTTATTTGTCAGTGTACCATCAACAGTAGAGCTACTTCATCAATAATATCATCAGCAGTAGATAGCTACTTCATCAATAATGCCATCAGAAGTAGATAGCTACTTCATCAATAGTACCATCAGCAGTAGATAGCTACTTCATCAATAATATCATCAGCAGTAGATAGCTACTTCATCAATAATGCCATCAGAAGTAGAAAGCTACTTCATCAATAATACCATCAACGGTAGATAGCTACTTCATCAATAATTCCATCAACAGAAGATAGCTACTTCATCAATAATACCATTAACGGTAGATAGCTACTTCATCAATAATACCATCAATAGTAGATAGCTACTTCATCAATAACATCATCAGCAGTAGATAGCTACTTCATCAATAATGCCATCAGAAGTAGATAGCTACTTCATCAATAATACCATCAACGGTAGATAGCTACTTCATCAATAATACCTTCAACAGTAGATAGCTACTTTATCAATAATACCATCAACAGTAGATAGCTACTTCTTCAATAATTCCATCAACAGTAGATAGCCACTTCATCAATAGCACCATCAGCAGTAGATAGCTACTTCATCAATAATACCATCAATAGTAGATAGCTACTTCATCAATAATACCATCAACAGTAGATAGCTACTTCATCAATAATACCATCAACAGTAGATAGCTACTTCATCAATATTACCATCAGCAGTAGATAGCTACTTCATTTGGGCCGTGTGTCTTTAGAATAACGTTCTTCCTCATCTCAGCCTGTATGTGGTAAAAAACAATGAAATGCTTGAAAACTATTGCATTGTGCTAGACAAATATAATATTTACAAATAGATATATGAATAGGCCTACATGACACATAACATCTACCAAAAAGAGAGGTTTCGCTAATAAGTAATACTAGCGAGCACCCGCGCTTTGCGCGGGACCCGCTAGAAGAATTAGTAAACAAAGCGTAAGAAAATTTGATACAATATCAAGGACATGTCCTACATGTATTGTATACATAATCCACGGGCCCTAAATAATCCGAATATCGCAAGTTTTTGATAATCCAGGTACACATCTGCCTTATTAAATCTAGGTAGGCCTACCTTTGTGTTTCCATATACCTATGTAGGCCTCCCATGTGACCTGGAATGCAGGTACCCGTTGTCCCATTATATCCAGGGACCCCATAGGCCTAAGCCCTACCCCTAATCCAGTTACCACAGGTGCCCTTAATAATGCACCGGATACCACACAATCCAAGTACTGCATCAGTGTGCCGTTATATCGAGATACCCAGTGCCCTACTCTATCATATTAAAGTAAATTATACGCGGGTGCCAAAGATAGCGGGCAGTAATAGTCATATCACAATAGGCAGAGGTGAGTAATATCAAAGCGTTATAAATGTTTATATAAATATCAAGAGTATGTCCTTCAATAATTCAGGTAGGCCTACCTAAAGTGCCCTTGATATAATGTAAGTGACATGGTGCCCTTATACCATGAGCCTAGGCCCAATCTCAATGTGATCTTAAATAATACAGATACCCATGTTCCTAATCCTAGTACTCCACGTGTTCTTAATACACTGGTTGCCCCATAAGCCTAGGCCCTATCCCTCACATATGGCCTTAATAACCCAGGTACCGCATGTGCCGGCGTTATATCCTTACCAATGTGCCCGTAGTATATCCAGTTTATAATGGAAAGCGCAGGTATATGTGATTTGGCAATACAAAATAGAAATTACTTTAAAATCGTTAACATTTTATAGAAAATTAATTTCTGTAAAAAATGTAATAATGGATGCCTAGGTCTACCTGTCTTACTTTGTGGGCAATCATTGGTTCCTGCTTATCATCAATGTGTGGGCATCATGAGTATTCCCCTGGCCTTTTCTTCTACGTCTACACACTCCCTCATACCTTAGGCCTATACCCACTGGCGCAACCCACTCACGTAACATTCACTTTCAGCAGGTCCTGTATTACATGGTAATGATATCCATCGACTATGTACTGATTGATTTTTTACAGGTTGTATTGCATGGTATTCGCGTACTACTGCTGCCGCGGTACTATTGATGAAATAGCTATCTACTGCTGATCAAATGGTACTCTCTAAGGAGTTAAACGCAGGACAACATGTTTAGAGTGTAAATCACTCTAAAAGGAGTGAAAGGGAATTTTATATGACAATTTTCCACTCAGTATTGAGAGTGAAAAATTAACTTTCACACTCATTTTAGTGTGGAAATTTTCCACTCTAAAACGGGTTGTCCTGCGTTTCACTCCCTCCTTTTCGAGTGAATTTCCACTCTTTCCACTCGTTTACATTTAGAGAGTACCTACTGCTGATGGTACCATGAAGTAGCTATCTATGGTACTATTGATCAAGAAGCTATCCGCACTGCTGATCAAATGGTACTATTGATGAAGTAGCTATCTACTGCTGATGGTATTATTGATGAAGTAGCTATCTACTGCTGATGGTACTATCAATGAAGTAGCTATACACTGCTGATGGTACCATTAGTGAAGTAGCTATCTACTGCTGATCAAATGGTACTATTGATATAGTAGCTATCTACTGCTGATAATATTATTAATGAGGTAGCTATAAACTGCTGATGGTACTATTGATGAAGTAGCTATCTACAGCTGATGGCACTATTGATGAAGTAGCTATCTACTGCTGATGGTACTTTTGATGACGTAGCTACATACTGCTTTATGGTACTATTGATGAAGAAAATATCTACTGCTGACATGGCTGATGGTACTATTGATGAAGTAGCCATCTACTGCTGATGGTACAAGTGAGGAAGTAGCTATCTACTACTGACGGTACTATTGATTAAATAACTTTCTTCTGCTTAAGTTATGCCATTGTACTATTGGTTAATTAGCTATCTACTGCTCTGAAGATTATATTTATTTCCCCCATTATCTAAATATGTAGTTGCTAATTTTACTCGGCATCAGCAGGCTCAACATCATGGGTAACTCACAACCGGGCGGGTTGGGTGGCACTGGTGGGCGAGGTAGACATGCAAATTCCACCCTATGGTATACCCTGGGACATACCTGCATAAGATCCGTCTCTCCCATGACTACCACCGCCCTTCAGTAGTTGAATACGTTGTCCTATTGACTGATTAAGACACCACTACAAATACCGCCCAACACCTAATCACGTGTCAATCACGTCATACTTAGTCAATATCAAACATATAATAACCCCTACTCATATTGCTTCATTATTATAACTTTTGATATGTTTTATCAACAGATTGTTATGTGACGTGTTAACAAAGACTCCTTTTCAAAATGATCGCTATTATATTTTAATATTAAGCACCCACGCGAGGGTAAGATGTATTTGAACTATCGGCCTCGGTAAATAGTGTTCTCTCCTTCTCTCCATCCAGGGTCGCCCGTTGGCTTTGTAGAAATTCCACAATTTCAATAAAGACGTAACATTCTAAGGATCCACCTTATTCCACAAGTCACATTGCTTGTTATTATGCTTGTTTTCAAATGTCATTTCCCATCTTGCTGGCAACTTACTGTGCCTTAAAGACAAATGGTTTCATGAAAGTTATATATAAATTATCTACAGGAACATAGGCCTCTCGCACTTTATCCACAAGCCTTCCAAAACGACAGGAAGATGGGACGTGTAAGTAGTAGTAGTATACATTTGATAGGATAGACTGGAAATTCTTTTGAGAAATCGACTATAGACTAGTTTTAGAAAGATATGAATATTTCAGGCTTACTTCTATTTAGAAACACGTGTCATATGATTTAAGGTATTTAGATCTTTAAATACAAGACAGTTAACTATAATCTGTAGCAGTATGTGCTGTATAACATTCTTATTCGTTAATAATCAATACAATGTTAACTACAGATAAATAGATGTTCTTACTTTAGTGATTAACATAGTTCTTCGAGTTCGTAACACCTTACTGTTTCAGAAAATCATTAGTTATGCCTCTATTTTTCTAATCCGAATGATGCTCTTGTGAAGCAGGATAGCACATTCCCCTTTTCAGAAGAGCAATTGCAGAAGAAAATAAACCTAATTGCAGTAAAATGTTCATCTATACTAACCTTTAATAGCAAGTCGTGATCAATAGCATGCCCTTGTAAAAAGGTAAAAATGCGCAAGAAACGTCTCCTCTAAGTAATGTCTAGAAACACCGCTCTGTTCTATCAAACTTAAACTTGATATAAATAAGTACAACAACCTTAAGTACTTTATGTATGTGTTTGCACTTTCCATTGTCAAGATTCTTCGCCCAGCACGTACCACCCCGGTTTTTGATGATAGACGAATTTCCCGGGACGAATTTAAATCTACAATAACACCACCAATGACAACTCACAACCATAGGTTTCTATGGCGGTTAATCCCTCCCACCCACCTACATGTTTACCATAGTAAGCCAATCAAAACCCACCTCGTTGTTACAGCCGTAAAGCTCAGGCTCTTCTTATAACCCTTGCGCGAGAAATGGTATCAAACTTCTTCTTTTTTTGTCACATCTTTACCATACCGTAACTTTGACAATATATCAGTCAAAGCTTTAACAATGGGTCTAGATTTATTTTTTTGCGGGAGGAGGCAACTTTTTTGAGACTTTAACCACCGGAAAGTTTGACGATTGATTTTGTTTCTTGTCTTTGCTAATCTTTGCTTGAGGGAGTGAGGTTTTCTTACAGCCATCGTGTAGATGGATTGCCCATAGGGACACAGCCAATATTGGGAGTAGCAGTTAGAGTAAAACAAAAGGCCTCGCTAGAGATGTATTTCCTTTGTTACATTTCTTATCATTATGCTTTTTACACCGTTTTACAACACTTCGTAGTGGATGGTAACACGCTTTCATGTAACAACATCACTGAAGATGACCAGTTTCTACAAGTATTGAACGTTGTACTCGTGATTAAAATGCTTCAAATTTCACTCAAGGGACTCTTGATTAAATGCTTGAAATAATTTCACTCAAGTACCCTATTTAACAGACCTAACTTATTACACTGAAAACAAAATGTTCATACATTTACAATTATTTCTAATTCTTTATTTACTCGTCCGTATTTTGTTTGTTAATAGCAAAGAACGCAGCTCCTCACCGCCTAGGTGTGCTGTGGACAGAGTAGGCACCGACAAAGGTGATTTGCCTACACAGTTTAGTGGACCAGGTCCTGGTTTAGTCGATCGATCGTGTTAATTCGTTGTGAACACAACTAACGCTTGCTAATTGTCGCCAGTCAGTCTGGACTACCACACCGTCCGTCAAACTATGTGAGTATCCAAGTTGCAGTTTCACTACGTTATGTTATTAATTAAACAACAGGTTAGCTACCGCGTATAACACCCTATAAACCCTTATTCAAACGTTGTGCTTAAACATTGATATTGTGTGGTGTGCACCTTTTCCACAACTACTTCGCAGAATTAGGTTGCAAAAAACAAGCCTCTTATAAACCATGAAAGTCATGACAACACCGTTCCGAATGGGTAAAACTGGATGCAAGAACATAAAGAAGGAAAGGATTTGTTAACCTGCCGCTGCCCTATCATGCAAACTAGACTGAATGCCTTGTTTTGGTTTCTTAAGCATGTTTAAAGGGGGGACATCTTCAAACTGCGGTTTGATACAACGCACGGAAACTCACGGGCGACCATTGGCTAAATAAAACATCATCTTCAAAATGGACTCTCCTATCTCCTCCTTTCGTCTCAGTCATCAGTCAAGATGTTTCGTCTATCAAAATACACGTCTTGTACTTGTATTATTTTCTAATGAATGATTTGTCAAAGACGCGAAATCTTGGGATGGTATCTAAAATTATATAATTTAATAATAATCTATAAAAGAATCACGTGACAGAAAGAGCGTCTACCTGTCGATTCGTCTCACTGTACCTACTCTTTGCATCTAAGTGGCTTCCCGTTGTGGACTGGAAGTCTTGTAATGCGATTCGTGATCCGTGTGTTTCATAAGATACGAGGGATGAGTGCAGCTAGTCTGCTAGTAGAGGATAAATTTGTGTCACGCGCGTTCCATTGGTATACATTTATATATTTGTATTTATTTATACACATTTTTGACATGTCCATTTTTGACATGTCCATTTATTTGCCAGTAGTGATATTATTCTATCTTATGGAGTGGACTGGTCATCATTGGGCATTCTCGATGGCCAGGCGCAGCTAATGGGCGGATGCACTGGAAATATGACCAGCACTGGAAATATGACCAGCACTGGAAATATGACCAGCACTGGAAATATGACCAGCACTGGAAATATGACCAGCACTGGAAATATGACCAGCACTGGAAATATGACCAGCACTGGAAATATGACCAGCACTGGAAATATGACCAGCACTGGAAATATGACCAGCACTGGAAATATGACCAGCACTGGAAATATGACCAGCACTGGAAATATGACCAGCACTGGAAATATGACCAGCACTGGAAATATGACCAGCTCTGTTCAACGTTCTTCTACTTGTTGTTTCATCGTCAAGTTTTGGACTACATTTCAATCATTGCCAAAGATATTTAGAACCATGGCTCTTAATAGAATTCCATAATGAGTTAATATAATAATCTTCACTGATGCCTTGATTTGTGTTCAAGTCAACCTACACCCGCTCGTGAAATAATGTGGAAGTTCAGGTCCAGAGAATCTCTCCTCACATTACCTCACATTACAATCTAATCTTGGGCGTAAAATTCAAGTTTTCAAATGGTTTTTTATAGGAGGGAGGTTCGTCATAATAACTATAGCTTGATCCAGGGTTGCACAAAGTTATTTCTTCCCCAGGATAAAGGTTTTGAGCTTAACATTTCCCCACATATACTTACAGCATGAAAAACAAAAAAATGTGCGCGAAGGGAGCACTTTTTTTGTTGCATTTTACATTAAAATGGTCAAATTTGGTCTAATTTAGTACGAAAATCTGCGCGAAGCGCGAAAAAAAATGGCCTTTTTATGCTAAAATTGTCAAAAAAAATTCTAATTTTAACTAAATAGAATTTGTTTGAAGGGGTGGGGGCACACCAATATCTTTTGGGGAAATACCCTCCCCTTGCCCCCTGTAGCGTCGCAACTGGGGGAAAGCAATAAAACAATAAACAGGTACCCAAAGTTTGCATTTTTTTCTCTTCATCTTTTTTCACCCTTTTCCCCAATACTTTATCTTTTTCCACTTGGCATTAATTCCCCAATTCTGCTCATTATTTCCCGGGAGCGGTGCTCCCTGCTCCCACACTTTGTGCAACCCTGGCTTGATCATAAATGATAGTTCCACTGCTCTTCCGGAAACTTGTATGCATAGCATGTTAATGTTGTCTCGAAGATCACCACATTTTGGAAAACTAAGAAATGTATATCTTATTTTTTTAACTTTTGGATATTGTGCTTTTTTCAAGTATCTCATTCACTTTAACATCTTTTTACGCCGCTATGTGGTATCAACAAGAGCATGAACGTAGTGAAGAGTATAGTAATAAACGGATGTAACTCTACGTTAACTGTAACCATGCTGTAACTGAACGTTATAATCGCCCTTTAGTCGTGAACGAGCGTATTTGTCGAGCGTATTTGTCGAGACTATAATAGTGTAGCGTATTGGACTTAGACCATACATGTACATCATGAGTCTCTAACATTCTAAACACAACAAACCATGAAAATCATCGTCCCGAAAGGGTTAAATATAGAAGGAAGAACACGAAGGAAGGAAAGAAGTTGTTAACCTGCTCAAGCTAGACTCAATTCCTTGTTTTGATAGTCTTAAGCATATTCAGGGGAAACGTCTTCAAAATGTGATATGATACTCCCCCGACATGCACGGAAGCTCACACGGCCACCGGCTAAAATATCTTCTTCAAAAATGGACTCTCCTTCATACAACATCCTCCTCTCGTCATATCATGCATCATCATCATCAGTCATCAGTCAAGATGTTTCGTCTATCAAAATACACGTCTTGTACTTGTATTATTTTCTTATGAATTATTTGCCAAAGACACAAAATCTTGGGATGATATCTAAAATTACATAATTTAATAGTAATCGAAAAGACTCACGTGACAGGAAGAGCGTCTACCTGTCGATTCGTCTCACTGTACCTACTCTTTGCATCTAAGTGGCTTCCCGTTGTGGACTGGAAGTCTTGTAATGCGATTCGTGATACGTGTGTTTCATAAGATACGAGGGATGAGTGCTAGTAGAGGATAAATTTGTGTCACGCGCGTTCCATTGGCATAATTTGTAGTTATACACATTTCAGACATGTCCATTGCCAGTAGTGGTATTATTCTATTTTATGGAGTGGACTGGTCATCATTGGCCATTCTCGATGACCAGGCGCAGCTAATGGACGGATGCACCGGAAATGTGACCTGCTATTGATCGACGTTCTTCTTCTTTTTGTTTCATGGTCAATTTTTGGACTGAGATTTCAATCATTGTCAATTAAGATATTTGTAACAAGTGTGGCTCTTGAATAGTATTCCACAAGGAGTAATATATATATAGATATTCTTTGATGCCTTGTTTTTGTTCTACAGTACAGACTGTAACAAAGAAGTTATACAATTGCAATTTCATTTTTAACCCAATATTAAAATCATGCAATGTCAAAATCGTTTACACTCTGTGATAAGAGATGTGATGACTATCAGAAGAATTTTATTTGGTCTTTTCAACTATTTTTGTTAAAAAATTATAAATAAATTCATCACATTCATTGGTTACTTATGAAATCAATATTTGTGTACTATGACATTCTTACACGTCACACGATTCCCAAAAGGCGTTCAAGCTGTCGATTCGGAAGGCGCGTCAATAAAATGTCAGGATTTGAGACAAATTATGAGACTAAGGGGAACAATACTACGTTCCCAGCCGATTCATATTTTCTTTTAAAAAATATTTGTGAAAACCAATTTGAAAGTGTTTGATTTTTTTCTTTTTCGGTCTAATTATGAATTGTTTTGAATTTATTTTATTTGTTTGCAACGTTTGAATTTTCAGAATGTTTTCAAAAGTTTGATAATATTTGAAAATTGTGTATAATATTAGAAAATCCAATATTTGTCTACCGTGTGACATTCAAAAACGTCACACGACACATAGATTCCCAAAGGGCGTCCCGTCGTAGATAGCAATCTGTCGATTCGGAAGGCGCAACAAGAAAATGACAGGATTTAAAAGAGGCTAATTCTACCTTATGTATCGTGGATTTAAGATTTAATAATCTGCTCGGGGCCGGTACGATAGTCGTCCCATAATTCCAAATGCTTCCCACCAAGGGATAAGCATCGATGGACAATCGGGTGTATAATCGTTGAATCCTTATTGGGAGGGTAAAGTCAACAAGCAAGCATTTGCCTAGAATGTGTGCAATGATGGAAAGAAGGTGCTGTGTTGACCACCTGAGACTAATATACCTAGTCTCAGGTGTTGACGGCCTCCTGAAACTCCAGATGCGGTTATCTGGATCTGTGTATGTTTCATAAAATGTCGTTTGCGAATAACTTGTGCGGGCAGACTTTTGAAGAGTCATCAGATATTTATATAATCAAAACAAATTTATAAAAACTTTTTTTTTTAAATTAAAAAAATTAAAAAAAATTAAATCATTAAAAAAGACCCTCAAAAACGTTGAAATTGTTTCAATAACATTACCACTTTCCCTATCAAGTCTGCACATTTTGCGTCAGTCCAGTTCTTCCTTTTGTTTATAGAAATCTCAAATACATATATTCAGGTGGAGTCGACGATACGAATCGTACAGATTCAAAGAGTGTTCTTGATTCATTAGATCATGCACATGTCTAGGGACACAGGTGTACATGAGTTCCATCGCTGGCAAACCCTTAGACCATTCCCCAATTTCTGAGCCATGTTTTGTTTATGAAGGCTATTCTCTGGCCAAGTGACATATTGCCCCATATCCACGATTTCCCAGGCAGCGAGACGAATACTGTATAATATGGTAATCGGATTTACATTTAGAAAATATCCAAGAGTGTTTCTAATCTTTACTTTAAAACAATAAAGTGTAAATCTGTTATTGATTCTACGTCCTGCATGCCCTGATACTGGCTTGAAGCAACAGCTTACTACAGTGAAAAAGAAGTGTTGGGGACAAAACTGACAGATGCGACGAGCTCAACCAGGGTCCACAACTGCGTTACCCCCGGAGGAGAATTCGTTTAAGATCCCTATACGCGACCGCCACCAGATGGTAGATATCGCAAAAGCGTCAAAGAATTAAAACACAGCATTTGGTGGTGCATGGTCCCTACCTCCTTGGGTGTATATTGATTGTTATTTATTCTTCATTGTTGTCATTAACATTGACATCATCATATCATTGTTGTTTGCCGTATCGTTATCCTACTTCCATCATAATTGGAATCTAATGATAAGGACTCATGTATGTATATCCTTGGTTATACAAGAGTCCTTTTTACTGTCATCATTTGCCTCACGTTATTCACTGTTATTTCCCCTGCAATTCAACTACATGTTTCTTTAACTACAGCACAGAAACGTGTTGTTGACCCGGGTTGTTGACTGTTCCTCTACGCCGTCACAGGTTTCATCCAATTGCCTTCATATTGGAATCTGATGATATTGGATTTTAACGTAACTGTTGCCTCATATACGCTATGTCATTTATAGGGACTACCGTCAACTATCTTGAGTAGACAGCATCGATGGCGCATAACCATAATGCGTTATGTTAACTGTTCTTCATTGTCAATTTAAGGTACCTTTATTGCCTTACCAGTATACTCAGCTGCCATCTTAGCTTAATAATTGGAACTCGTAAAAATTAATGTATTTTTAACCGTTTCACTTTGGCCTACATTTTATGTTAGGTAAATATGTAGGCCTATTCATCTGGTACCATGGTGCGTGGTCACTCCTATATTTTTATGTTTGCCACGTTTTACTGTTCTTCATAGATCTTATTGTCTTTATTATCGCCCTCGCAACTTTTAATATTCAACTGCCGATATCATTAGAATCTGTTGATATTCAATTAATTGTCAGAGCCATTTTACTGTCATGACTGTTGCCTTTTTTATACGTTATTTCACCGGATACTTCATCGAATATCTTCAGTAGACAGCATATATAAATAAGCAGGGATTCTATTAATTTTGGGATAGGAAAGTCTTATATACTGACGTACGTATAGCTAAACAGTAAACAGGTCCCGTTTGCATAAATTAAAAAGGCAACAGCGCCACTTTATGATGATAACCGGAATTAACTTAGGAATTTATAGACTTGCATCAAGTCCGTATGGACACAAACAATTACGGTATATGGTGTCAAGCGAGAGAATGACGTGAAGAATCATATATTTCAGGCTTTTTAACACCACCCAGCACGTACGTTTTATCATTACTTTCAAAACCGGACAATTTGGGGGGGGGGGGGGGGGTTTCCAACAAATTCGTGTAAACTTCAATTAAGTCTATCACCTAAAGCAGACGACACAAACAGCGCCACCAACAATGTGACACTCACCAAAGTTAAACAGAAGTAGCTTCAGATCGGCAAGTTGAGTCGCACACCCCTGATATAAGGCTTACTTCTTCATCCCATGGTCACTCTTGTGTTTATGTTAACTGTTCTTTATTGTCCATTACACGGTAGGCCTTTTATTAGACCTTTATCATTATTTTCTTCAGTATCAGTATTCAGCTGTCGTGATTTCGTGATATTTCATTGTTATAGGCCTACAGTGTTTTCTTTCTTTTACAGATTTACGTAACTTCACCAGTTAATTCATCAACTATCTTTAGCCATGCCCCGTCCGTCCATCATGGTAAATAGTTGTTGTTATAGAGTCATTATTATCTCCGAGAAACATTTCGATTGCTCTCAATTAATTGTAAGAGCAATTACGCTTTGGTAAATTAAGTTGATCTCATATACAATGTAGGCCTTTTGTCCCGCCTTTTGTTCTAGGCCTAAGCTTATATCATAAGCCTAATTGTGATGATCCGTATGGCTGATGATTGTGAACTTATGGATAGGCCACGAAGACGGCAGTTTCTGTCCAAATTTGTTTCGTTTGTTCACAAATCATGACAATAATAATAGTAATAATTATGTTCATAAAGCGAGCGAATTGAAAAACATAATCGTTCTTAAAACGTAACAAGTTGAGACGTGGATTGGATTCGAATGATATGCTAAGACGGGAACTTGTTTAGATAATCAGTATGTACTTCGTTCATCGCATTTTAGACATTACGAGACAAAAATACCTCTTCTAAAGTGACTATAATTCAATTATTTCTGGCCAATACTAACTCTTGACTCTTGCTATGTTGGCTTATCATAACCCAGTCAATAGGCAAAAGAAAACACGTTGAGATGGGGGCATCGCAAAGATAGCGTGTTCAGCAGTTAACCGCTACTTGACGGTTTCCATCCAACAACACTAGTGTAGTGGGCTTATCAGTTTTTGTAGCTAGTCAAGCGGGTTTTTAATTTTTATCCATTTTATTTATAGTATTTGTATAAGCGTGCGTGATGTTATCGAACAAATTACACTAGAAGAATAAAGTAATATATCGGCTTTCTGTGCACGTCCGTACATAGGGCCCTAATGGTAAATGGCCATTAATGCGCTTATATACCATGTTATGCAAATATATTTTAGCAAACCATTTTTGAATTAAAAAGATAAATAAATAGGCCTAAACTACAAAAATATAAATATCTTGCTTTTATTCTAATTAGTCAAAATGTGCCAAATTTGCTCAACCTCCCATACGTGGTCGTATTGCATGAGTAAAGTATTTTAAGAAATCTTAGCAATGCGTTATACTCGTACCTTTTGTCATGAAATATTATTCTAAAATTTAGCCGACATATGTACAAGAGAATCTGCTTTTAGTTTAATTAAGAATATCTCCAAAATAGCCTATAGGATGTTTGTATATACATTATAACCTATATAAGCCTATCATTTCATGACTCAATATACAGTTTGGATACGTTTCCTATTTCCAAAACAATGTATGCAAATAAAAGCATATACGTTTAAAAGATACATGAAACAATGCTTCATGCTTGACATCACTGATCATTAAGACGATAACCGATGATCGATTTCAGTTTGTAGGTTAACTCTTAAAAATTAATAATTTATTTTAATTATTGCATTTATTGATCGTCTGCCATATGGTCACCGATGTAAAGTCACGCCATGTCGTCACGCGTCATTCCCGCTCCCGAATTTGTTTCCGTATAGAAATAACCGCTATTTAGGAGGAACGACGTTTGTGTCCAGTAAAAATGTTATCTAGGCCTATATGATTGCAAATTTATCTACGAAAAAAATACTTGACACGCGCATCTATCATGTCAATATATAAAGCAGTGAGTTGACCGTTGTATAACATGATAACACATTAACGAAATATAAAATGTAAAAAGATGAATCCAACGGAACCAGGAACAAAACACACCAAGGATCAGAAAACTGATACAAGAGGATATCTCGAAAATATAAAAATGCTAAGAGTAAAAGCAAGATATACCAACAGGGTGTGGGGAAACAGGTAATAACAAGGGAGAATAACGCGATAAAACAGATCAATCCCAAAAAACAAAAAACAAAAACGGAAATGCACTGGGACAAGCAATGAAAATTGCTGTGCAATAAAACAACAAAGATATATCTAAGACTACTCAGGATATATGGTAACAATAAAGACCGACGTTTCAAGTGGATATACCACCCTTCATCAGGGACAAAATATAAAAAACAAAAGTGTTAAGAACTATAAATAAGATAATGAACTAGACAAGTCCACCACTGTAATTATAGCACAATGCCAGTAATAGATGTTGACTACTAGGCATCCAAGTTAACACATTAACGAAACTCAAACTATAATATTGGAAGTGAGTTGACCGTTTTATCGTAACTCAGACTATAGCCTATTTTCGTCCACAACATGTAGGGCCAATGTTATGCCTTGCATACGGATGCTACTACTCCCAATCCAGGTTCTTGGAAATTTGAAAACTATTTTTTATTTTGTTTAATTCTGAAATTAAAGAAATAACAACTCGATTGATTTTACAAGTTAACCTTGCCATGAATTATTTATGATATTTTGATAATTTTATTGTAGGATTAGGATTTGACGTGATTTAAATGCACTCTCTCGACATTTATTATTCAATTTAGTGGTTTAATTTTGACTCATTTGACAACACTTTCAGCTATGCTTTCTGTATAGAGAGGACAACAATGCGGGAGTTTACTATGGATTGTGTCGTTTGAATCTCAATATATTGGCCATAAGAAATAATATGACTTTATCAAAATGAAAACGCTTAATACATTCGGTAAACATTGTCTGCAATCATTTTATAAAGATTTGAGAGAATTTGAAGCGTGGTTTTTATACTCCTTCAGGCTTATTAAATAAGTTCAGTGACCTTGCTGCTCGCTGGCCAAAAATGGACATAGGGAAAACGCCAAAGAAATATCTCACTGTGACATTTATAGCAGTGCGAGATTCAGCTTACATTTTCCACTACCGTTGTCGTGTCATGCTGCCCTCTACCGTTAACACATCCAATTTCTTTCCGTCGGTGATTTTTTTTACGTTGAGCTGATTCATTCTCTGTCCAAGTCAAGTCGGACACTATTTCACGGCACTCGCACTGCATGAACGAACGCCACGGCGACCGTGCTTAACAGCGAAGGTGATCTACGCCACCCAGCGATCGCTTCGTTTTCTCGCCCCGTGTTGGTCGCGTAACAAAAGAACCACCAATCGCCTCCCTTTGTTCAATGATTCATCACGTGCCACCATACATTACGCCGAGTCAAGCCAATCATGTTATCCGACGAGCCGTAGCAATGGAGATTTTTTTACAAGCGTACTTTGGCAAGTATATATAGTCCCCCATAGTCATTGAGTCAGCCGGTGGATCTATACCCGCGCGCAGCGACGCCTATTTTTTTTCTTGATGGAGGAGCAGTGAAGATAGAAGAGTATTTTAGCAGGCCACCCATCCACAAGTTGGGCATAAATAGAATTGCACATGTCGTGGTGTGGTTAGTGATTCTTCCATGTACCAATCCTAATACCAATCAGTGGTGGGAACATAAGTCAACCTGACAACATCTTTAATTGAGTCAATCATCTTATTTTTGGAATATCACACAGAGAACTTGGGAAATCAGCTGGTCTGATTATGCCGATTATGGAGGAGGCCATCTCCAAGAGTACGTAGCCTACATCTAATTCTTAAAAACTCTTTACCAATCACTTAACTTGTGTTTGTTTTCATATTCTTATCTCTAACTTGAATCAACTGTTTGCCATGGTAACCGCGAACGCTACTTACTCAGTAGTGTTTATACTTTTTCGTATGATTCTTAATATTTGATAGTGATCTTGACTTTCTAATTTTCTTAATTTGTAACTCATGGTATATTAATTGTATTAATTATGATGTAAGACCAGTTAAGTTGAACTACTTAGCCTTAAGTTTCTTTTCTCACTTCTTAATCTTGATTCAACTTTTTCAAACACTTCTCCTCTCATCTCATCACCCAAGATGTGTCTACACTTGATAATTATGACGACATTGTGCTAATTAATGTCAATGTTTTTCCTTTGCAGAAAAGCGAAGATGTTCCTCTTGTGTAGGCTGTGGAGGACCCATACAGGACCAGTACATTCTACGAGTGGCTCCTGACTTAGAATGGCATGCGTCCTGCCTCAAATGCGCCGATTGTAATACCTATCTGGACGAAACGTGTACCTGTTATGTACGCGACGGCAAACCGTACTGCAAGCGGGACTATCTCAGGTAAGTACAACTGAAGACAAATCGCCTTCAAAACAAAATGATGCCAATCACTCACGCTAACAATTCATGTGGCGTTAAGTCCTTAGCCACAGTGCCAACTCCTCAACGAAAGTATATTATAGCGGTCGCTTTTTACAATGACCGGAATCATTTATCGGAAATCATCGGAAGTGACAGGTCTTTGACAGACTGACATAAAATAATCGCATCGTATAATTAGGCCTATAATTCCCCTAGAATTCCAGAGCCTATTATAGGATCAGCAATTTTGTGCTTCAGTACCGTTAATACCGATTTAACTTTTTTTCGGTGTAGGTAGGGGCCTATGTTGTGACCACACAGCCCGTTCTTTTACGGGCACTTGCGTGTGTAATAGGCCTGAACGAACCCAATACAAACAAGCCTAGTTCAACTTCACGCAGCACCTATTCCAAATAAGCTTATGAATAAATAAAGCCCATTCTATGTAATTACTTCAACCCATCATCATCATCAGCATCAGCTTACACCTAACACAAAGTACTTGACAGTTCCGTAATGATTGAAGAAGTCGGGGTGTGATTATCCGAATTGATTAACCAAACGGATTACCTATCCTTATGGTTGCTTTGACAGTTTGCGTTTGGTATAAGAGCATAACAATTAGCACCTAACTCACAACTTGCAAACACGACCACCCTTAAATATAACACCTCAATTCT
This sequence comes from Ophiura sarsii, assembly GCA_035610835.1. NCBI lineage: Eukaryota > Metazoa > Echinodermata > Ophiuroidea > Amphilepidida > Ophiuridae > Ophiura > Ophiura sarsii. Next base: position 55,145,028 of record CM069452.1, read on the forward strand.
TAACCATGCAACTCAGTTATCTTCATGTTTGTTTGCATTTTGGTGGTGTTTTGAGAGACAAATTCGGTATATTTTGGTGCACATGATGGAAGTACATGCATATGTTTTGTCAAAGTCAGTGTACTTTTATAAGTAATCCACGCCTGTTTTGAAACGTATATGAACGATAGAGACGATTCTTCTCCAGGTATACACACACATCAGACATTTTAATCTTCCGTATCTTAGAAATTTAAATTAAACACCATTTAAATTGGCACATTTTTCTATAATATTTTCGTATTAATTATTATATTTTGATAGTGCCCATCCGCGTCAGAACCAAAAGACCAATACACGGTAATTATGTTTTAATATATATATTTTTAGTATGTATCCAAAATATTTGTAATGAAAATGAGAATGTATTGCTTTTGATATTAATGCTACTACTCTTGATCAGGTTCTCAATAACTAGGTTTACTGGTTTACATGCATGGATTTGCAATCAAAATCCGAGATTCTCGTATTAGTTTGAAAATCATCTACGTTTCCTAAACAGTGGTGGTACAAAAACCCATCGGCATCGGCATATAAGAATCAAACCATGCCGCATGTGGCTTGGGTTGGAATCTGCATAGGTTGGAATTGCATGAGAAAGACAAATCCACCGTTGGCCTACCTCTGATCCCTACGGATAAATCCGAGCTCTTGTAAGTTCATCCATGATTAATTTGGCGACTAATAAGAGCGATTACAGCGAAGATGGATTGGGGACATGAATCAGATCACACGCCTGTGTTTTATCACAGATTCTTGTTTTACTCTCAGAACCATTTGGCCTGTGCGTTTATTATATATATAATATGAGGTTTAGCTTTAGAGAACAACTTAATAACTTAACTTAACTTAATAATAACTTAATAATGTTTAGTATACCCTATAATTTAGTTGGTCATATCAACCAAGTTCATGTCAATACAAATCATTCGAAGAGCGCATAATGTCTCAAATGCAAGTTCACAAATGTCACTCAAAAGTTCCCGTGGACAAGTGTAGAATATTAATTAGATCGATTACAGCATTATACAAGCAAACCGGTCTTTTTCATGTGTATTCTAACATCTAAAAACTTACTATGGCCACACACACGTGCATAACAAGTTCTACTTGCACGTTTAATTAGATATAGACTTATTCAAACTCCATTAATAATCATAATTTACTCTCTTGTTTTAATAAAAGTGAACAAATTTAGCTCTATTTTTGAAGAAACTAAAACATATGTTGAAGCCTAACAGTTTATAACGGTAAATTTGGTATAGCCTACATGTATCATGCTTTCTATAGCGTTCTGGGTAACTAAAGGGAACCCTTGGTGTGTTGTATTGTAAATAGTAAAAGCACAGTATACAATGTCTATTTTGGTTCCTACACATCGATGAATAGGCCATGCAAACCTTCTCTTGGCTCACCCCATACCCAGGCCAAGATATCGTCCCAGATGTTGACACTAGATTCCTCTGCGACCAAACACAGCATACCACGGACTGATGGATGTCGATTTTACCGTCCCTCTCTTATTATTTGAAAGTCTAAAATATCCCAGCGACCTACGCTATAATACAACTATACTTCTTTTGGGTCATAAGGTTTCTTGGAGTCCTCTCATAAGCCTCAAATTTATATTCTGTTATTAAACTCCTTGCAAGAAAGAGAGGAGAATTCTACATATGAAATGTTTGAAATTCAAGAAAGACATTCAAGACGCACTTTTGTATAGCTTGCTATAGGTAGTAATATGCTTTATAGCACTTGTGAGAAATGTGGTGTGTTTATTTGACCGGTATCAGTATTACACTACAGATGTCGTAGATTTGATGTCATTGTTTGTACCGTCCGTTCAATTTAGCCTATGATAGTGTCATCATCAACTAGCAATCACTTACAAAAAACTTTTTCTTACAGGGGCAAATATTTAGAAGTGAAATAATACTTCACAATACACATGTCAAATGCTATCTTGATCTATTGCAGAGTCTTACATGTAGGATACTGTAAGGATACCTAATGCACTGACTAGTTCATTAAATTAATTTCATTAATTTTTTGGTTTTACACAAAAAGACAACAACAAATTATTATCCGTGTGTACTAGCTTTGCTTACAAAATACACGATTTAAATGAAAAGTTCAATCTTATAATATACTGTAAGCTTTATAATCCCTCGCTATTTGTGAGAGCGACTAGTTTTAGTCTGAGACGATCGACAGTCAAGCTTTTTAAGTTAATTAGACAGCGAACACAACTATACACGCTATATGATTAGTATCGTAGTAATTTGCACCAGTGCGAGTACAATCACTGTTAATTATGTGTAGGTGGTTATAAATACTGCCGATATCAATTTCATTTTTCAAGTGCTAATCTCATTGTGCACTTTTCCCAATGAAATATAAAACCATTTCAAAACGCGCACATGCTTATTAATTTCTCGTCTTTCTTTGCTCTATTCTTTCCCCTGATCTTATATAGGTTATTTGGAACAAAGTGTGCAAAATGCAGTCAAGGGTTCAGTAAAAACGATTTCGTGATGCGAGCACGCAATAAGATCTTCCATATAGACTGTTTTCGTTGTATAGTATGCGCCCGCCAGCTTATTCCAGGTGATGAGTTTGCTCTTCGCGAGGATGGGTTATTGTGTAAAGCGGACCATGACGATTTAGGACGGTCAACGCCAGATGATGTAGTGGCGAATAACAACAATAACGGAAACCATCGGAATTATATGAATGGTGAGTGCGTTTGTTTTAAAGAATAGTTTATGTCTAATGAGAATGGTACAACTTGACCAATTTAGTGTAATTCTGCATGCATTTACCTAATTATCCCTTCAGTCTATTGAAAGCAAGCAAGACGCCAAAAGTGTGACACCACCACCAACACTTGACATGCAACGTGTGCAATGCAATGCAACAATGCGATCATAGCCAATAGAAAATTTCGAGATCAAATATCATTTTGTCAAGTTTTTTTTACCATAACACCTTGAGCTTCGTGTGCAATAACACCCTATTGTTCTATATATTCATAATTGTTCTGCAGAACAATAAGTGATATGCTTAGAACAACAAATTCGTCAAACCACACCTTTTAATTTATTTCGGCATTTTGTCGACATCAACTGACGTTTGCCCTAAAGTTGATATGATATGGGACCATGCATCACCCAGCTGAGGCCGGTGGCCATCTTGCTAACCTTACACTAATAATGAAGGCTAGTATTAACTAAAGCATCTGTAAGGTTCGGGTTCTTTTCCACGTTTTATGCTGGTAACTCGCCCTACAGGTTTTATTCAAAGACATAACGTAATAATTATGTGTGAACAGTTGCTGTCGAAGGGGTCATGAGGTCACGTAACGATTTGTTTAAAATACATGAGTAATACTACCTGTAGATAATTCAGAATCGTATAAAATAGTTCCCTTTTCGGAGTTCAGATCTCTCGGGTTTTCTGGCTTTTGTAAGAGAGTTCAGAACAAAAGCGTTGGCCGTTCACCCCTGCATTACAACCCTCTGGCAGGGTGGGTCCATTGCCAAAACGCAACACACGTCGTTGTACTTGCGGCACGTCGTGTAAATGCTATGTAGACTTCTTTTTGACGGCATATTAAAAATGAATATGCCGTGTTGACAATACAGTGGCAAATCGTTTATTTAGAAAAGTGTACTATGCTGACAAATTATTCACGTACCGACTCTCTTGTTGATCGTATAGGGCCTGTGTACACACACTCGGCCAGAAAATTAATAATATCCATCGCTCTTCACATGCTCTAAGCGAGAAAGAAAAAAATAATATAAGACCTGTATTTTGAAGGGTTGTCGGCACATAACGAGAAGTTTTTCTCATTATAACGAGTGATGCTTGTTAATATTCACCTATTTCAATGGCCCTTCTGGTGGCTGGTTAAAACTTTCCCACGTCCAAAACCCTAAATTAGAATCGGCCTTGGGTCTGGCTCTCATTTTGAGACATTAATTATTTGTAGGGAAGACAACATGGGTATATGGTATACATTTGTGTCCATAGTATAGCTTTAAATAAAGCACGTACATGTACATGTATATAGAAGATGCAAACACAGATCTGATAATTATTGCATCACTTTCATAGAAGCAGCGCTTACTAGGCCTATACTGGAACATCAGGGAGAATGTTTAGCACATTTGATACAACGTTCCCCGAAATGTGAAGTATATTTCATGTTTTTGTAACTAAGCCTATTAATTCGGTCATTTTTGTTTCATGGATGATAAGCGCACACACTTGTAACACGCTATACACATTATCAAACACATCACAATAATAAGATCTAATCGGTGTTAGGTTACATGTGTGTGATAGGCGTATGCATTGTAACAAGTGTGTACGCTTATCAGTCGTGAAGCAAAAATTATCGAAGTTAATTGGCCTACTTTTAAAACGTTAGATAATGGACTATCTTCATATAATTCTCAAATTAGAGCCTCTATATTCAATCTAATATGTCTCAATTTTGAAGCTTTTCCCTGAAAATTGGCTCTTGGTTCCATGGTTGTTTCAGCGGCTGTACCAATTTTATTTTACCGTGATCAATCAAAACTAGCTCCTCGCGACTGATTCTGGCAAATAATTCTAAGTAAAACAGAACATCAATTAACACTGAGCTTTGGTAATGATACATTCATGTCACATCTGTAATAGTCCTAAACTGTTCGCTTGACATCGCTAGCTTCCACCCGCGTCAACTAAATTTTCATTATGAACTGCTCTGGCCCTAATTACTTGATCCATTACGATACAACTCAATTTTTGAGGCTTTTTACACAATATATATCCATAATTTGATTAATCAGCCTTATTTTCCATGACTGTGCACCTTCTATACATGAGTGAACCTTTATGAATGTAGTGGTGATTGTGGGTATAATTAGGGTGATAGGGTGACAGTATCATACGCGCAATAGATCTATCAAGTCAGGAATTGGGCGCATTTTCGTGTTATTGGCGCGGCCTAAGTGATTAATGTTATGTATCCAAAAGCACATCTATTTTTGTGGGCCGAAGACCTATATAATATTTGCAATTGTGCCAGATATTGTTATTTCTGTATCAAATTGAAACCAACTGACCGCTCAACTGATTCCTTTGAATGGTTGTAAGTAATATATAGTATTAGTCATATTAGTAGTGGTGTTTTTATTAATTGCCTAAATGCTCGAGACCACTACAAGACCGACCGTCATCAAATATAATTAAAAGTGGTATATTGTTCAATAATTAGCTAATCGTTCATGCAATAACATCATCAATGGAAGCCACACGTACAGCATCGTCATACACTTGATGCATACAGTTATGGTTCTTGATTGGTATTACAAATCAATTTCCTCTACCGGTATATATTGTAGATCTAATTTCTTTATATAACATTCAAGTGGGTCACGTGCCCGGGCTATATTACATAAATGTTTAATTAATTGTTCACCTACGGCAAATTGACACGTTGAAGTATGGCTGGGAATCATTCGATGATTTGTGCATATAAATTGATAATAATATTGATATTGAGCATTGAGAGGACATATTTTAATGCAGGTCTTGTAAAGGGCTAAGTTAGAGTAGGCCAAGAAAGAGGGAAAGCCTAGCCAGAAAATACAGATAATATTGGTTTTTTTAACAACACCCTTATTAAATATACACGGCATTACCCCCACCCCACCCCACCCCACCCTGCAATACCATACCAAAACTATAAAGGGCTTAAGTCAAAGCTTAATTTGAGTTTTCGATCCTACGTTTGTCTTCGCCTATGTGAAGTAAATTAACATAATGGACATTCTAATGTAAATGACCATGACGTCACTAAGTGTCTGCCTGGCCTACTTTCAGTAGAAAGTTGAGACCGTATCAGTCCATGCGTAGGTGATGAACTGCACATAATGTGCATAACGTTTTGTTAACAAACCGAAAAGAATTTATGATCACACACTATCGCTACACGTGTGTTAAATAAAATATTAATTGGAATGAATTGATACAAAGTTTATTAGGAATAGTCGACGCCATCGCTACGTTTCCATGCATTTTTTATTTTTCAGGCATCTATCTCAAAACGATATTCATCAACCATATTTTGCTATGTACATGTATAATTTATGTACCTATATTAGATTCATTATGCTAAATCAAATTTAGGTAGAATGATGTTGATGCCAAATAGTGCAAACAACAGTTATTTCTCATTGAAGACTTGTGCATGTGTACATGTATGTTCACCCACCGTACGTAATATCCATGATATCTCTATACAGGGCAAAACTGACTTATATGCGTCTATGTTTCTTCTACATGTATGTATTATTTATAAAATCGTTATTTTTTTTGTTTAAAATAAGTAGGCCTAATCCATGTAGCTTTAGTTTTGCCTGAAAAATGAAAGTAAGTTCCTAAATATCATGTATTTTTCTATTTTTGTCTCTTTCATATTTGATTGGTCTTCTTCTGGTCACCTGATCATTATATCATGGCGTGGCGTCTGAATCAACCATCACACTCTCGTCTCCAACGTCAACGTCCTATCTTGTTGTTATATGGGTCATTCAACCCCAGGTTCTCACACAGAAACAGTGGTCTCGAATAGAACGGTACGTTCGCATGGCCACGGACATAAACAAGAGAAACCCACGCGGGTTAGAACTGTGCTCAATGAGAAGCAATTACACACGTTAAGAACGTGCTATAACGCGAACCCGAGACCTGACGCGTTGATGAAAGAACAATTGGTAGAGATGACGGCCCTGAGTCCGAGGGTCATCAGGGTGTGGTTTCAAAATAAGAGGTGCAAGGATAAGAAGAGGAGTATAGCAATGAAACAGGCGGCGGATCAACAGGCATCAAAGGTAATGATAGAATATTAATTATTAAATCGATTGTGATCATGTTAATGTAATGCGTAAACGGCGAATGTGAGCGTAAATCACTCGGAAATCCGGGTGAATAAAACTATACATAAAATATACATGTAGCGATATATGGCAATGTCTGTTTATGCCGGGGATGCTGTAGATTAGTAAAGACATGTCAACTTTATTAGAAACACGAAAAATAGTTCACTTCTTTAGGAGGTTAACACCATGTTAATTTATAAATCACTAAATGATAAGATTTAGTCTTGGGCGACACTTCAATTCCAATAGTAATTTATGTACTTATGATTTTAAAGCAGAGCATAGGGCAATATAAACCCCTCTAGCCTGCATGGGGAAACCCTCCTTCGATATTTCCGGAATTGCAGAAATTAGGAACACGTCACGCATTTATATATGTGAATTTGTTGTGACACGTACATAGTGAATTTCATGCATCAGGGCCGGGGAAAGTCTTTTGTGACTATTTTTAGTATCTTTGCCATGTTTACAACCTGTTACTGTTAGTAGGGTAATCATCGGCCATGTTAGCTGTCAATTCCCATGTTCTTCTACATACAATTGCAATCAAGTTCACGATTATCCATGGCAGTGATACCAAATCCATGCATTTTTTGCCCAAATCGGGCGCCTTTTAATACCTGTCGTTTCCCATGTTCTTTGAATTGCAAAAGTTGCGATGAAGTTCAACATCATGTATTTTTAGCTTAATTGTGTTTTGATTTTTAACACCAAATCAGCACTCTGTAAAGCAATTTGAACTTTATAATAGCTCTAGCTTCCTCTTCTGCTCTTGTCCCATCAAACCAATTATGGAGAGCAACATTTGTGCTACTTTCTTGGATAATTGGGCTGCTTAATTCTAAGCCATCCTTTTCGTAGTCCCCGATGATGCACTTGGCTGAGAGATGACAGGTCGTCTTTATTGCTAAAGGATGTGGCTGTGGTGTATGTTAACTAGTACAGTACATGTAGTAGTACGAGTGCCCGGAGGAGGATGAAGATGAAGATGGCATCATTAACTCCTTTGTCTATGTACAAGTGAAGCAGACAACTGTATGATGATAATGATTAATGACTTATACTCCAATATTCAGAGCAAAGCAAATTCCTTTATGAAATTCCAATTTAAAAATAAAATAAAAATCCCGTTTCTGATATAGATATTACAATCTGAGATAAATTATTAAAGTTAACGACACGCATAATTATGTCCATGCACTTCCTTTAATGTCTTTTTATAACCATCGATGCGATACACTATTATTATTAATGACAGTGTCGCACGATAACATTTTTCCAATAATGAAACCGGGTTAATTTTCGAATGTGCAGTCTATCATTTTCAATATCTGCGTACTACCAAATCTTCGCCAGTCATTTTCAACATAAAGACCTGAGACGGTCACAGCCTGAGAATTATACAATAATGATAATGTTTTAGTTTGACTGTCTGTACATAATAATAATACTATTGGTAGTGACAAGGCACATATCCACTCTAGAGCGCTCAAGGCACAAACATAAAATACAATAAAACACGATAAACATCAACAATAAAACTACTTATTATTACAAAATGTTTTTGAAGATTGTAACAGTTTTTGCAGTTTTAATATGGATAGGAAATACCTTCCAGAGACGAGGAGCTGCAATAGCAAAAGATCTGTCTCCCCAAGAGCGCTTAGATATCGTTTCTTGAAGAAGCTGCATTTGTCCAGAACGAAGAGTGCGAGTTGGCACATAGTTTGATAATAATTCAGATAAAATATGATAAATACATGTATTATTATGTTTAAGAGATGAAAAGCGATAATATTCTCATTTTTTTCCAGCGATTCATTTAAGGGTTAAAATGATAATTGAGCTATTCAACATTCAAGTGATAATGATATTTAATGTTTATTGTACATCTTGTATATCATCACATTAGAGCAAATATTAGCTTATTCTCGACTCTTCACTTGCAATAGGCACGCTAGAGGAACAAGTCGCAAAGTTGCCATTCACACTAGCCTATCTACTTATTTGCTATAATATTATTATAAGCTCATTAAGATGTATCGATGCATACATTGAATTTGAGGATGATATCGTGATTGAAGTCACGAGATGTATCCGACAAACTAAATTCACGAGCTAAATTACCATTTGTCCAATTGTTTCAGGGTTTGTGAAAGTGAAAATAGAATGTTCTTAACAGGTCTTAACAGTTCAAAACTAATGTTGTGTTAAAAGGCCTAATAAATCGCTAATTTTGTTTCATGAATGATAAGCGCGCACACCTGTAACACGCTGCACGCTTTATCAAACACATTATCGTAATTACGCCTAATTGGTATTCTGTTTCGTGTGTATGATAAGTCTATGCACTAGTAACGTGTGTACACGCTTATCAGGCGTGAAACAAAATGACCAATTTAGTAGGCCTCCTTATCAATACCTTTTAAAATATATAGTATGTTCTGACCAACGGTTCCATGTTCTGACCAACGGTTCCAGCAAGGTACCTGAACGGGGTTGCCATACAAGTTAACACCAGTCATGCCAGTGTAATCAAAATAGGAGTTTGATGGCATCGTTTACATCCAGCTCTACAGGCACAATTTCATACTATAGCGAGAACTGTATAATTTAATTAAGATCATACGCACTCGTTGGATCATCTCATCCCTTAATTGCTCGCCTGGTTTTCTTTTTCTCGAGACTGCCAATGCCAACACCATATCGAGTATACAAGCAAACACGATATGAGTGTAATTGGCAAGAGCGGGGGAAAAGAGAAAGTGAGAGAATCGGCACCGATAATTTCATTGACATCCCCTTCTCTTTACTTGTAAGACTGGTATTATTGTGATGGTGTGCGTGAAATCATCAACATTGGATGTTGTATTATTGCTCAATGAGTTGTATTTGTATATCCGGTACCTTCCGGGCAAAACTAAAATCATACGTCACCTTTTGAAGTAGTTGATGATAGCGAGATAGCGCGCCGAAAAAACAAGAGCGTTTACCATCGCAGATGCAGCGCGATTAAGTTACACGTAGACGGGGATTCGCTCTGTCGCCATTTTCACGCCGATTGCGCTTTGCCTCTTTTTTCCCCCGACGATTTGTTTCTCAGAGACTTGGCTTAAGAAAATGTACAACCTTCTTCTATATTATGATGATTCTTCCGTTGATAAAGTTGAATGAAACGATATAACACTCACATTTGGCGCTCCTAAAAAGCAGGTTATAGCGCGTAACATTTTGTTATCAAGTCGTTGTAATGGGATTGCAATAATCATTTGGGTCATAAAAAGTACGCTCTGAAAGAAGAGGACAGAAGATCTGAACATCCTTTTTTCCTCATGATATCATGTTGTTATTAATATTCTATACAATATTAAGATTGTGAATTCTGGTCATATTGATGAAGGTTAAAATCTGTAAACATGGTAAATGACGCACACTATGTTGAGTAGCCTATACTCCTGATCCTATAATCAATTTCTGTCTGTTCAAAATCCAGGTTTGTTTCTTTATTCAAAATCAAAGTTAATTGGGCAGTACTTTTTAGATAGATAGATTATAAAATTTTATTTCAAGTTCTATAATGTTTTGATTCCGAAGTGATAAAATGGATGCAACAGTTTATATTGTTGTGCATGTAAAAATTGTAACAAACCTTAACTAGAAAATCAATTCTGAGTCAACTCTAACATTCTAAGATTGGTGATGTACGTACCTATCAAGTAAACATCCCATTTGGCAATCAATGTAATCCCCATCCGCAAATCTTACATAGCCAAAACATGACATTCATTGAACATATTGACAGGGTGTTTAGTGTATAATGTATCACAGTATGTTTAAGTTAAAAGTTAACTAATTCCCGCCGCGCCAGAAATGGATCATTGTTGCTCTAGACCTGTGGTTATTTTCTTCTACTTGGAGCTGTATGCATAAAGAAGTTCTTCGTAGGTGGCTGCGAAGAATTGCATGTAAGGCCAGAGTCCCAACAACAGTTTTTGCGAGCAATCTGGGCAGGCTATATGTTGCTTTTCTCGCCATCGGCAATGATCGGCGTTATTAAGTGTTGTTATTAATAATATCTTACAATAGGGTCTTGATTGATAAGTCGGTTATCGAGAACCTTTTTCGGTTAAACATTATTATTAAAATTTCAATATAATATCAAAGCATTTACTGATGGTGTGGCTATTTAGAGGTTTAAATGATTTGTATCGAATTAATAAATAGTTTGCTTTTGTATAACGTACCGTATGCGCTGCAGTCAAATCAGGGATACTCCGTTCAATACATGCTTATAATATGACTGTAAGTTGCTCAAGTGTTAAGCACCATTCAAGTCGAATTTCTAATATAGGCCTATCGCGTACGATCCAGTAACTCTGGATATGCTGAATAAGCACAAATGCGCATGAAAACGGTATTCAAGATGCTGGTTGTCTCCGTTTCTTTGACAAAATGTTAATATACATGGAATTTTTCGGCATGAGAGCAAGCTTGTCCTGATTAAGCCATCACCATACGATATGATTTTGTTGTTCATCATCAGTGTACGGTTCTTGTGTCATGACTGCCTTGATTGCTTCGTGATGAGAAAAAAAATCAGCCTTTATACACTAGTCTTCTCAGATAACAGATATTAATTATGCATGTTTATGTAGTTAGGATCTGAAATACAATATGTGAAGCCATATTATGACACCTGTGATGTAACGGAAGACAAAAGAACAATAGACTTGTTGTTGTGCATCTAATGAATTGATCTTACAAGAATGCTATTCTATTTTTTTTACTGTTTTAGGCTATAATGATCCGAGTTTTATACCTTGTTCCTCAAAAGTTGCTGTTCATTTGCCTGTTTCAAAACCTCGTCTCTGGGTGACTAACATGCTAACGTGCGAGCGATTTTCTGATCTTTGTGCATGTGTTGAGCAGAACTAAGGCAGTAATCTTGAAAACGTGCATTTCATATAGGTTTTGTCACGATTTTGACTAAGGGTGAATACTCTTTTTGAAGCATGCTGATGGTGATGTCTTAACTTACCGCCTTAAATCGTAGAATTTGCCCGGGAATTTGCCCATGCATTCATGCATGCCCGAATATACGACCGTTCTTGGCGAGCGAGCCATCGACTGCTTTTACACGCACACCGGATATGCGTGGATCGAAGATGGAGAGTCCCAACAGGTCATTCGGTACATTTTGAACACTTTCTCGTCTTGAAAAATGAGAGGCCCGAAGAGAGTATCTCTCCGCCCTGCAACATCTATTTTAATATTGGTCGGTACACACTCCCTCTCTCTTGAAAGGAGGAGAGACCAGGCGTCTGACACGCCAGAATGTTACCGGAGAGGAGGGGGCAGGAAACGTAAATGGTGAAATAATCGCGCTGCCGCGTGGCTCGATCAACACTACGATTTGTCGTCTGCTCAAAAAAACTTACTTCGCACATATTTTGGCGCGAACAGCTTAGCAAATAATAGCCCAGATTGTTTGTCTTTCTTCGTAGTCTTTGGCTGACTCTCGCGATCAAGTGGGTCTCCTTAGCCAATCTAATTTCCCGTCTCATATCTAGAATTACCTTCTGTTAAGGACTTGAAATGCAATATTATCAAATTAATTTCGACCAAAGGCACTGCCTTGCCAATTTGAACAAAGGAGTACTAGAATTAAACACATTTTTCGATGATGTCTTACCATACGATAATTGCTATTCTCAAATAAACCCCCAACAGCGCAGATAAAACCAGAATCCACATTATTAAATGATTTTATATAACATGCATGGGAGATAATAATTAATAATATTGATGATATAAAATATTGATATGAAAACAATCTGGCGAACAACGTAACAGTCTTTTTCTTCACGGTTTTAATTTAACATCACGGTGCATGATCCCCCTGCCATGGTAATCAGACGATGATACACAATACCCCTGTAGCAAAAAAAATATCATGGCTTGATTATGTTGTTCATCATCTCTCTCTCTCTGCTTAATACACTGCACCATCTGTGGAAGATTATGCGCTTCGTGTACCGTGACTTGGACGCAAGTTCTCTCTAGATCCAGCTCTTTTTGCGCACCATTGCCTCTTACCACCATATCACGCCGATATGCTCCGTTTTAGTAACGCCTCTGTTTACATCTATTTGATCATTTTATTCACTTGAAAGCGCATCCATACGATCTTTATTCCCAGGACACGATGTCGATTATCGCGCAAAGGTGTCGGGAAGGTGTGAAGCTATTTTTCGATTCATTGACTGACTTGCGTTGTGTCTTCATTCAGAGAAATTTGACTGACAGGCTATGGTGATCATCGTCATCATTCCACGCCACTGTGATTCCACGCTGTATCGTCGATGAGCAAAAGATTGAGAACAGTCAATTAGTATAGTCCCGATAGATGCTTGGATTGGACACATACAGCTTTTGTTTGGTTATTTACTTAGGTGAATCATGAAATCCATGCAGTTCGAAAATTCATACGATGTTGGTAAAATACTCTAGCCCTTTACTGCCACGAATGCCAGGGCCAAAATATGTGATGTACCATCCATCCTATCCAGTGTAAATGTGGCTACATGTAGCATGGCTAGTGGCTCTAAGAAATACGGATCAGGGAGTGAATTTTAAGCAATGAACCCAAGTCGACCCCAATAAATTAGAAACCATTGGCTATTCTCATAATCATGATAATATTCATCATGACGAAATGAGTCGCCCAGTATATATTATATCCTGAGACTGACTATCCAACCAAGCAATTCAATGCCTTCAACATTGTTACATATGTGTAGCAAGGATTCGAACATGGGACTTCATTTCACACAAATCTCTCGAAATCTATACCTTCTTAATACTATCGGACTTGTCATATCCTACGGTAATTAAGCATTCCATAAACATGTGCCTATATATTTGATAACGGACACTGTGCTATTGTATAGCATAATCAATTAGCTGAATTTTAGGCATGTACATGTAGAAGAAACTTATTTCACATTCAGTGAACGTCCTTTGCTTTAAAGTCGGTCAAATGACTTTCAGTCCTAGCACTTGTCTGTAACCTTGTCACATTCACACCAAATTCCAAATTAGGATGCCAATATACGTATGTACCAAATGGATCTGGTATACCAGATACGTACATGTACATCCTGACTGATCCTATTTCTCACAGCCAGATGATTGTAACTCATTCATCAGATCCCTTGATCATCGATCATATAGGCCTTCTATGTTGTCTCCCGTTCGTGGTATTCTTTATCGATGTATACTCAAAGTTGTCCATTTAACCCACAACTCGTTATTCTGGACTGAGTAAGCCCCTTCAGGAACCACATTAATCTGCTAAGATGTCTAGAAAACATTTTGATTGACCGGTCATGTTTTAATATCAAAACTGATACATCTGTATTCATTCAAACACCAGCATGCCTTTTAACCATGTTAACTATATTTTTTTAATGCTTTTGCATCTATCAAATCAAATTTATATCTATCGGCAAAGTAAATATTCCCCTGTACCCAAAAAAAGGTCAAATTTTCCCATATCGCCGTTTTTATGCACTCTACCATAAAAATTATCTATCGTTGAATCCATGTAATGATACACTGCTAACGTGTCGTCTGCTTCGATGAATTGATTATTGAACAAGAGAGCGAATAATGCACATCTTTTGTACTTCTCTTGCTCAAGGTTTCCCTCGTGTTAAGGTCACGATATCTCGTCCCCCGGGGGCGGGGGTAACTAGAATTTGATTTGGGTAGGTGTATGCCGCCGGCAGAAAATTAGAATTAGTGCCCATGACTATACCAAATTTTCAAGAAAGGTACCAATCACAATATCAATTGACCTAATTTTTGACAAAATTGCACTGGAGTAGGCTAGCACATTAAATGTCTGATTTTCTTGAACCGTATTTTCGAGTACGTGTTAAAACATGATTAAAGATTGACCAATTTAACTACCAAACTTGCAATGAAAAAATGGGTATATTGTATAATTATATAGGCTACACCCAATGGCCGATTTCACTGCCCATGTTTGCTGCACATCACCCTTCCCACTATATGAAGAGTATCCCCCGCCCCTGGGATTTCATCCCCCTATATCTTTTTCATTCCCAGGCCATGATATCACTTCATATCACGTTTTCATGCCTTATTTCGTTTGATTTTTGTCACTGATTCGTCTGTTTTTGCAATTCATCCGTACACAATGCAACGCAATCATCCTCAAAATACTTGCTCAAGGCATAGACATGATAGATAGATGGAAACTCTTGATGGAAACTATGAGGTGGATTCACTACATCATCTGGTGCTGTGACTGTGAGTGTCGTGTGTGCTTTTTAATAGCACACAAATGAGATATTGTCAGCATATTACGCTCCCGGAACGCTTAATTGTAGGATTAGAATTTAAGTTACAATTGCTCCTTTATCGTATAAGGTCAATATTGTTAGTGACCCGGGAGCCTTGAAATGGTGAAGAAAGAACCCTCAATTTACTATATAGCTGTATGTACATGATGTAGCAGAGAAGGGGTTGATAAGAGGTACACTCACGTGTAGTACAATAGCAGAATTCATGTCGCTAGTGTGTTTTGTTGCCTGATAGTGAAGAGAATGCCCTAAAATATAGGGCCTACTACACTGACATGACTGATATAATAACATAACACACAGACAATATTTTTAGAATATATATTCAGATTCAGCGATATAATCTCAAGAGTGTTACATAACTTTGTTAATACATACATAAGACGAAGAAAACAATGCGATTTATTCCGTTTTTTTGTTCGTTAGGGCAAAATCTATTGTTTAAAATGACGTTAAGGCGAAATTCTTTTGAAAAGAAATTCGCCTTATTCCCATAATAATTAACATCATAATTAACTCTCCCATTGATACCTGCGCCTAGTGTAGTCTGCTGAGTTTTGATGACGACAGTACAGTCTGAGACACAGATTTCTCTCAACCCTGAGTTTTGTCCTTCCCCGTACTTTTGATACAACGGTGCGATATTCAGACAACAAATACAGATGTTATGTGCAGATTTTCTCACCGCCTTTTGTAGCCAGAAGCATATATACATACTAACAAAATTTGAAAAATGGCGCATAATATACGCCGGTCGGTATACTACCTGATGGCAGACTATTCCACGATCCAATGTCGCCAGTACACACCATCTGTCGCGCCTTAACATCAGTCCCATCATTGATGATATCTCGAGCATGCTACAGACATAAACATAAATTATTGTTTTGTATTTGTCATTTTCAACATATGACATATTTTTAGTGTCCTTTATAACATTTTTTGATAGTTTTCATTCACGAAATTCTGCAAATCCGGTTATTCTAGAAGAAAAAGGCTATCGATTTTTTTCCCACAGCTGTCAGGAGACGTGTTTAGAATTCTATAAATACTATAAATAAAACGATTGACTAATGAGTGTTAGTTTGACTCTCATAGCGAAAATGATACTAACAACAATAATAATCAATTTATGTAATAATAATTTAATATAAAAGATAATACTAATAAAAATAGTAAATTAAATAATGTTGACAAATAATGCACCAATAATGAAAGTGATATGATAATAATTGATGATAGATATAATATACCAACAATCGTTAATGAGTAAATCAGTAATGAAAATTATAAATGTATCAAGTGTGAGTGTCTGACATTGTATCAAATTGTTCAGATTGTATTTGTGGGTGCCTAATGTATTACAAATGTCGATTAACTTCCTAATTAAGTGTAGGCAATGATAATTGTAGAATGACTGTAAAATAATTACATCTAATTTAAAGAATCTGCTTTATTGGTCATTTATTAGCTCATCATGTCCATCTAAAAGTGTCAAAATAGATTTGGTACCGTACTTCATTTTCTACATTTACCCAAAATGTAATTTACAATTAGTTCCAACCATGTAAATAACACTGATCGGGCAATCATAAAAAAAAACCTGCATAGAGAAACTTCCTTTGTCGTATATGATACCTCTGATATGATACTAGCCCATGGCAGATTGTATGCTTACACGAGTTTAGTTTGTCCAATATCTCTCATTAATTTCAATTCTCAATATCCATCTTAAAATAACAACACGAACTAACAAACGTGGCCTTAATTATTAGCTGTTGCATATGAAATGTCAGTATGTCCAGTTAACGACGCATTCTTACTTTAGTAAATAGTAATCAAGACATAGAAATGACAGCTCACTCTGCTATTATAACCAAAATGACTACTTGTGTCTTGCTATTTAACTTTAATATACGTTATTCATGAACAAAATCATATACGAATGTCGCCGGGCCTTTGTGATTACAATCATATTTTGAGAATAGAACAATGTTTGTTCATTTTAAGCAAAATATGGATCAAAAATGATGATACGCGTATACTATGCATCCGCTTACTTAGCATGCTTAGTACTGGGTTGATCAATGCCATAGATCTTCTGAAGTGTGGAATTAGTATTATGAATGACACATTACTAAACAAGCGCTATTCTTCCTTGTTCTTATGGACACCAACAGACCTACGCGTATGCAAAGTTTTAACGGTGTTCCCAGATTACAAACCACTAACCAGTACTATTCTTCCTCGTTCTTCCTTGTTCTTACAGGACCCCAACAGACGTATGCACAGTTTTAACGGTGTTCCCATGGTGGCTTCAAGTCCCGTCAGACACGACTCGCAAATGCAAGGCACCCAGGTTGAAGTACAGAGTTATCAACCGCCGTGGAAAGCACTCAGCGACTTCGCCTTATCCAGTGACATTGATCAACCGCCTTTCCAACAACTGGTGAGTGTTATTTTCCTAAAACAGTGTGTGTTGAGGGTGGTTAAGGGTATTTCAGTGGATTGTTAGATGAATTGTACTACAGATGAAATGTTAATGGTCTAATATGGTAGGAAAACAATCCAACCAACCAGATCGGGCGGGCGAATATGTGTTCTGCTGGATGGAGGAGAACAATTACTTACTAATGATTGTATTGTACTCCTCTATCTGCAGAGACACACCAATGGTAGGAGCACAATAAACAGTCACCTGGTGACATGGATTAATATCTGAATTACTAATTAGTAACATGTGATTGCGTGTGCTCCCTGCTCTGTGCAGAAGACTAACCAATGTTAGAAGTATATACAATCCCTGGACAAGCCTCCATAAGCGGACACCTTGTTTCACCCAATGGTTGCCACGTTTAGGCTCCTGGGGTTTTTAAATGTTGCACTAAAGAATAGGACCAGGAACTATTTTAGTCAAAACAGTAAAATCTAGCTCTCCTTGTCCATGCACTTTTCTTTGCACACTTATTTGGAGGCTTGCCCCTCTGGATCAATATTTCGATTGTATAAGCTCAATGGCATTGTCATGACTTGTGGAGGTCACAATCGACTTATAACCTTCCGTGGAATTGTCGTTTTCATCAAACCATGCTCACACAAGCTCCACAACATGTGTAACTTGTTAACAACCATAATATCCCCATACATATTCAGATTATCATGCTTATCAGGAACCATATCTCCATACTCTATAATATATATGTCACTTTTCAGGAACCACCTCCACATACTCTATAACAGGCGTTCTCAACTAGATGTACTGATGCGCCACACTTTAGTAACCAACTTGTTGAGGCTCCACTTGGTCATATTTTTTAGAATTTACAACGGCAAAAATCCCCTTTATAACATTAATTTCAAAATATTTTAACATATGTAGGCAGCATATTAACTAATATTACTGTTTTGAGGGCACATACGCGCGTAGCGCGAGAAAAATTGCTGTATTTATACATCTGACTGTCATATGCCTATGGAATTTGGCTATATCATGATATGATTTATTTTTTAAAAACAAATTTTACTAACCACTCTCGCGCCACTTAGGATGCCTTGATGCGCCACAAGTGGTGCGCGCGCCACCATTTGAGAATGCCTGCTCTATAATATATATGTCACTTTTCAGGAACCACCTCCACATAGGCTACTCTATAATATATATGTAACTTTTCAGGAACCACAGCCACATACCGTACTCTATATACCTATGCAACTTATCAGGAATCATATCCATCCATATTATGTACTCTAAAACATATGCAACTTATCAGGAACCATACCATATATATCCTTATGCTAGGTCTTTCCAATGATGTACTTACTGTAAGTGATG
The DNA here is from genome assembly GCA_035610835.1 of Ophiura sarsii. NCBI lineage: Eukaryota > Metazoa > Echinodermata > Ophiuroidea > Amphilepidida > Ophiuridae > Ophiura > Ophiura sarsii. The sequence goes on from CM069452.1 coordinate 55,164,224, forward strand.
ATTTCCCCTTACTTCAAATATTTGATGTGTTTTGCAAATCGTATTTAAAACGTGCATGGACCGCACGTAGCATTAACCTTGTATTATGTTATCATGTAAATATTTGTATATATTCTACCTTAATTTTTATATGTGTTAACAATTGTGTAATATATATGAGGATGCATCAGTGGAGAAGACCGATGCCACTGTTCCAAAAATGTATGCCCAAATAAATAAATAATGAATAAATAAATAAATATACTAATAAATATACTAATAAATAAAAATGTATGCCCAAATAAATAAATAATGAATAAATAAATATACTAATAAATATACTTATAAATAAATAAATAAATAAATAAATAAATAAATAAATAAATAAATAAATAAATAAATAAATAAATAAATAAATAAATAAATAAATAAATAAATAAACTTTTCAGGTACCATATCTATAAACCCTAAAACATATGCGAGAAACCATATCCTCATACTCTACAGCATATGCAACTTATCAGGAATCATATACACATACGCTTAAAACATGCAACTTATCAAAAACCATATCCTCATACTCTATAACAAATGCATCTTATCAGAAACCATATCCTCATACTCTATAACATATAGAACTTATCAGGAATCATATCACCATACTCTTAAAACATGCAACTTATCAGGAATCATATACCCATACGCTTAAAACATGCAACTTATCAGGAACCATATCCTCATACTCTATAACAAATGCATCTTATCAAAAACCATATCCTCATACTCTATAACAAATGCATCTTATCAGAAACCATATCCTCATACTCTATAACATATAGAACTTATCAGGAATCATATCACCATACTCTTAAAACATGCAACTTATCAGGAATCATATACCCATACGCTTAAAACATGCAACTTATCAGGAACCATATCCTCATACTCTATAACAAATGCATCTTATCAGAAACCATATCCTCATACTCTATAACATATGCAACTTATCAGGAACCATATCCCCATACCCTAGAACATATACAACTTATCAAGAACCATATCCTCGTACTCCTACAACATATGCAACTTATTAGGAATCATACCAACATACCAGAAACCATGTCCATATACCCTTAAACATGCAACTTAACAGAAACCATACTCTATGACATATGCCACTTTTCAGGAACCATATCATCATGCTATATAACATGCAACTTATTAGGAACCACATTCCCATACTCTAAAACATGCAATTTATCAGGAACCATATTCCCATACTCTACGACTGAAACATATGCAACCTATCAGGAACCATCTTTTAAGATGGTTCCTGATAAGTTGCATATGTTTTTAAAATCTTGGAAAAACACTGCTTTATATTATTCCGATGTTGTTTTTGTCATGTTTTATACACTAACATGAGGATCTAGTCTTTATAATATAGCGATGACAGTCGATGCTTATCATCGTGTGACTGTTATACATGGTTGATTTATTCATCATAATAAAAGAAAAACCGGAACGAGATGTAGGGCGTTTTTGACGTTTGCTAAAGCTACATGTATGTTTTATCGATGGCAATATTTATGAACCTTATTTTCTTGCTATAACAACATGAACAAGAACAATAAAATGTCGTCATTATATTAAATACCCATCGTTTTGACAAATCCCCGGTCATTAAACACAAATTTAAGACACGACACTAAAGGCACATGTACATGTACAAGACCTATTTTGCATAATGTAATGGTAATGACTTCTTTCTTTTATGTATATACCAAATTAATTCTATTCATTTACAGGATAATTGATTCAAAATTGATACTTACTACCAAAGTACCAGTCTTGATTTGAGTATAAACACCTTACAATAATCTACTACTCCTCAACATCCTTTTACAAACACGCTTATATTTTGATGTGCAAATGCTATATAAACAAAACCTCGTTTTTCTTCAATAAACTCTATCAATCCTCTCATATTAATCGATGCTTTTGCCTGATAGAAAATAACCAATCTGTTTTATGTATGGCCCAATTTTGGACAAGATTGAGATATTATATGTTTTGACAGGGTATAATGGTCTATACAATAATTCCCAATGTTGGCTATAGTTTGCGATATTGTGACCAAATTAATCTCATACAAAAGAATAATTTGTACATATAGGGTACTTATTTGTAAATATATACCTCAATGTCAAAACTAACCCCAATGTGCGCTTTCAAACTAAACTGTAGGTACAATATGTATAACTTTACGAGTAGATACTCTAATATCACATTCTCACCACTTTTCAATACTTCGAGAGAATAATCGTTACTATAATATTCAACTAACTTTTAAATAATATTGTTCATAGATATCGAATTCCACGTTGACCACTCGAAGAAGCGCAAAGCTCCATCGTATCTTTTTCACCATCGATATCCTCGCGCTGGAATATTATTGACCGCTCTGATGGTGAATTCATCAATATTTATTATACGATGCATCAGTCGATATCATCGTTTAGGCCAGTTTAGCAAATTGATTTCATACCTTTGACAGATTTGGAATTGTTATTTAATCTGGCAATATATTACTTATTTCCCCGTACGGAATAAGCCTTCCGAATTCTGCACCTATCATACATTTTACAATCTTATTACGCAGTTTAGCGTCTACAATTAAGGTGTAAATTTATCATTCAAATTATGCAAATGTATTCAAATTAGACGAAATCCATATTTTAAGCGAGCATCGAGAGTCAATGTTTATGGTACCACCTACACATCTTCCTCGCGCGTCAGTACCTTTATATTGTTTGTATTTAGCTCAATTTTCACTCATGGATGCCGTCGTTTGTCATCATGATGGAGCCATGATTGCTTTTCTGCGTTGCGTTGATGCAGTCATTGATAATTTGTACGGCTTCCCCTCCTTTTGTACACCGGTGTGTGTGTGTTCAGTTCCTAAATTGAAATTTGATATGATCACGTGACGGGAAATTATTTTGCCGCCGATGTGAAAACATTGTGAAAATTATCCGGTGAGAAACAACTTCTTTTGTCCGTTACGTGTTTATGAAATCTACGATTTAGTAACCAAATTGGGCTACGTTTGTCCCATTTACCAATTATAGGTGAGAGATATATTGGGTTTTTCCCCATAAAATTGGGCTATCTTTTAGCAACACTACGTCAATTCCGAGCAGACGACAGATAAGTAGGGATGACCCACACATCCTTTCCTATCTTGTCAATTCATAGTGTATGCTATTTTGCATTTTTTTAATTTTTATCATGTTTATGTTATGAACATCCGTCGTCAATTTCATGGAGAAGGAAAAAAAGTGAAAAGAAGGAAAAAATACTCGGCGGCCGGGCGGTACATATCAATCGAGGGGTTGAGCATAAACAAAATCTTCCTGTCATCTTACGAATATCACTCCAAGCCATACTTAGTACTAGAACGCTGGCTATGATTCCTTTTCAGTAAGTGTTAGGTGTGCACTTGAAGGCTTCTCTCATTACATCAAGAAGACATATACCTTGAAAACCTGTGCTGAGTTTGTTCCCTATAAATGAACAGTTAAAATACGTGCTGTATATTGAACATATGAGTGGTTGCAGACTGCACCTTGCAGTGCTATATACTACTACTGTGCTTTTTAAAGATGTGTTAAAGTGGGTAAATATTTTCATAATAATGACGTTACGGTTATGAAACGATTGATACTGAGACTCCAATTTTACTATATGAAATAAATACATAATTGAATATCAGTTGTATAGGTATGTGGACATGGTTCTTTGCAAGGTGCACATATTAAAGGGTATGGGGACATGGTTCCAGATCAGGTGCATATCATAAAGGGTATGTGGTGATGGTTGTGATGCATAAGTTGCAATGTTATTGAATATGCATGGGGATAGTTCTTACAAAGTTGCATTTGTTATAGAGCATGACTTTCATGGTCCCGATTTAGATGCATATGCTGTGGAGTATGGGAACATGATAAATTACATTGATGTCATATATAGAGTTAGAGTATCGGGATTTGGTTCCTGAAAGATTACCCATAATAGAGTATATGCGGAACATACATTTTATCAATTATGGTTATAATGGGAAAAGGGTTGGAATAAGTTTAATATGCTGTATAAAAGTAAATTGGATGTGGTGTTTGATAAGTTGTAACGATTTCGCAGTATGAGGAGGAAATGGTTCCTTGATCATGAACATTGAATATTAATATTATCCTAGACAGTCTCTGGACATGCCAGCATTATTTTGTGATTTGTTATTTAGGTTTCTGTACTTTTGCAGTGTAAATGTCCATGTAAACATCAAACATATCAGCTTTCGCATTGAGTATGCATAATTAACCCCGCTCAATCCCAGTCAGTAGACATTGTAATTACAAACTGTATGCATACCTCCAGTATATAATAAACCATGCTCTGTATATGTAATTCTAAATGTAACGGCGTATTTGCTCCTCCACCTGTTATTACGATGTAGACAGACGCATGTTCATTTGACATATAATTTTACACAACTGTGTACTATACAGTACAGCATGTGGAAGCTCTATAGTCTATACTCAATTAGAAAAATACTCACGGTATATAGGAAGTACTATAAAGTATTATATTTCTTACGTATTTAGAAACTCTATATCCGATAGCTATCTTCAGTAGAAAGGCATATTATTCCATCAGCTATCATCAGTATATAGTTAAAGTATTCCATCCCACCAGCTATCGTCGTCGTCAGTAGATAGCAACAATATTGATTTAGGTAGTTTTTTTTCAGATAGATAGCAATGCTGTCTTTCATTCAACATGTTCAAATGTTAGCTACACTTTTTGTCAGCTACCTTCAGTAGATAGAAACACTAACCTTCCACTGTCATCTAGATAGCAACACCGTATTCCTATGGCTATCTTCAGTAGATAGCAAAGCTATTCCTTCAGATATCTTCAGTGATTAGTAACACTAAAATTCCAGTTCCAAACGATAATTGACTATTGATAAAAGGAAGCATGGTAAGGGGAAATCAACACAAAACGCGTTTTTGTCACTTACAATTTATGACAGTTCGTGTTGTTAATCGTGAATTTCTCATCTCCATGGCCAGGCAACCTATATAAAACATGCACTACATTTTATTCGCCGTTGTTTTTTACAAAGACCGGCATATATATCTAAAGTTACCCGAATAAATTTCAATACATTTTAGGTCCTGTTACCTATCATACCTGAACTGTATACAATACGAGGCTTGCACCCATACAGTTCTTGAACACCATTGCACTGCACAGATAATATGGTGATGTGCATCGACCGAGTGCGTAACAATATGCGCTATTCCTCGTGATGCGGTCAAGAGGGTCGATGTTGTTACGCGTGTTTGACACACTTTTCTTAAAGAGATCCCGTCCTGCTTACTAATTTTTACTAGATGTACATGTACCAAAAATGAACCCATAAAAACAGTTCTAGTTTTAAAGGCGTTTTTTTCTGCTTTCCCTCAAGAGGTACTCCGTTACCTTGTACGATGACCAGTTGCGTGAAAATGGCACCACTGAAGGACTTCATTAACACTTATCATTTTCGCATTCTCTAAAAATGATATATAAGTCCTTGTATAAATTATTTTTTGTGTGTGCATTATTTATACGGTAACGGCAATTTGTGAATCAGTGCAGGGTATGTGACAACAACCTACAAAGTCACTTTCTGGGCCGGTTGAATTGCAAAACTTGAAAATATAACATGTACAATCATGACAATTGTACATGTTGCCATACTGGGTTTGGGTTAGCAATACATCTTAAATTACGTAAAATATGGATTGTTCTGAAATAAATGTACATTTTATATAATTTTTCCCACAACCCATTTCAATTTTCCTACCACCATCCACCATCTGTGACCCAAATCTTGATCACCTGTAGATTCAGCCTGGTCGGTACCATACATGGTGGAATGCCTTTAGTGCTGCACTATCCACAAAGAAGATTTTAAAGACACCACCACAATGCATTGCGTGTCTGCAAAATGCCCTAATTCTGGTCTCCAATTTGTCTCGGTTCCCATAGACATAATGTACACAATCATGTCTTCATAGCGCGTTCATCGTTGGAGCTCTGAGATTCTAGTTTACATCACTAGAATAAGTTAGTTATCAGTGTTCCTTTTTCTTATTTCTAAAACTTAAGAGCTCAGCGACAAATGAATCGTGTGAAAAAAAGGCTTTAGTTGGCTGGCGTTCGCGCAATGCATTGTGGGAAGACCTTAACATCTTCTTTGCACTATCCAGTTGATTAATTAGAATATTGACTAAATTGTATACCGTTTTTATCTGTTTTTGCATCTCCTACAGGTCAACTTTTCGGAACAGACTCTTAATGGAAAAGACTTGATGCGAGATGATTCTTCCGGAATGAGCCTACCTCCCACCCCAGATTCGTCTGATCGAATATCAACAGGACATGGTATGCTAGAACCCTTAAGTGTCGGTAGCGAATAGGAGTGACACCCCCGGGTTAGAAATTAGCCATTTTCTTCAACAATCTGAACGGGTATCATCGCAACGTAACATGTCAGAATCGTCATGATAAATAACGGAAACTATGAATTATTTCCATTATATAGTTATACAGAAGAAAAACATCGACAAGTGCAAAACAAAAGCAAATATTTTATCTGAACAATTTAGCATCACAACAGAATTGGTAATATTGACTTCAAATCGCTCGTATAATATCTCACGTGGTAGATGCGTTGAATTGTGTGCTTCGTGCGTTTTATTATTTTATCACAGCCACAAAAGCTTACGGACTAATTTGGATATATTTGTAAGCCTGAAATATGATATAGGCGGGCAACGGTGTTTTTTTAATGACCTTGTATACCTGCGCCAGTACTTTCTACCTATACATGCTATATGAGTACAGACAGGTTGCCGAATTCAGCACCTTTACAAGCAGATTCACACGTGTATTCAAGTGACATTTGAACTGTGTGTGCCAACAGCTGAAAGAGGGGCAATTTATGCGTTGTTCCACACGAGTACCACAACTCTACGAGTATTGGAACCCCATTGGAACTATCAAGGAAACTTCCATGTGTGTGTACTGTTCCGGTTTCAGTTCCAGTCGAAATATAATGTGCCATAGGTAAAACATATTGTACATTACCAGTTGGTATAACATTACACTAAAGACTTGATTCATTACATGACGAATCATCGACCGGAATCTGAACAACATCAATCCGTAAGATATTCAAATTAATTCAAGGATATCAAAACAATCCAATGTGTATTTTATATACGTACACATTATACCAAATGGTATGTTGAAGTGGTTTGATTCTATAGTGAAGACAAGACACTTGGTGTCACTGAAACCACTGGCATATTTACATTATGTACATGTACATGTACACCGGTCTTTTTCGTCACTACACAAATTGTTAAGGTTGGTTAGACCATGGTTTAATTTATGACTTATAAGACGCAACATTTTTAAGACGCAGCAACAACTTTAGATTTTTAGTATATTACCTTTGAATTATTAATAACACATTTAGTTATTGAGGCCAAGTTATAGGAAACAAAAACAAGTTGATCTTCCAGCTACTATACATTTGTAGTATTAATATTTTTCTTAGGTTTACTAATCAATCGATCAATTAATTCAAGTGATTAATTAAGGAGCAAGATCTTATAGAAATTACTGATGCACAAAGAACACAGGCCGTATGTCCTAATAGACACTTAATCTATTAGATTATGTTAAAAAATGGCGGGTAACTGGAGTGACACATTATTAATTAATAAGAGTAAAACTTGTTTTTATGTTGAAGTTAATTAACATTCAAAATTAAATGTTATAAAATTAGACCTACAACAAGGTTGTACCTATTTTAAGTACACTAAAAGCTTATCCATTTTATAAACTCCAAATTGTAGTTTTAAAATGAGGTATTTGTGGTTGCGCCATGTGAAACCGGTTTGTAAAATTCTTTACTTTTCCACACACAAAAAGTATGTTGTTGGAGGACGAATATCAAGTTTTTAAAAAGAAAACCTGTTTTTTAATTTTAATTAATTCTTTATTGTTATGAGTATCTATTAAAATTTATTCCAGAGTCAATGAAAAACGTTGCATTATTCAACCCAATTGTGCTATTAGAACCATACTCATACCTATTGACAAATTCACTTCACCGCACTTGCAACTACTTACGAATCAACATTTTATTCAAGCCATATGCATTTTAATATTGAATAATGAAGTATCATTTTCTTTTCTTTTTATTCAAAATATACCGTATCTTATCTTTATTTCATCGAAAACCTTTCAACACACCGACTTATACATGCGAGGATTTTTTTTCTTCCTTTAGGTAATTTGTGAAATGTTGAAAGATATTGTGATTTCCTTGCGGTATTTGAGTACTATTTTTTACTCTAAAGAGATCGGACGAGAGTGTGACAAGGATACTCCAAATAATATGTTTATTGTTTTGTAGATTTGTAGAATTTATTTATTATCGTTAGGCTATTTGAAGGGTTATGTGCAATACAAGGGTACGTGTCTAATTGATGAGACGCCATTTTGAATGAGGAGAGATCATCTTTAATGTATTAGTGGGACGATCCATTATATTTTGGGGGAGGACGAGCTGGGCGAGTAGCCCAAGGGAATTATGTGGTAAAACTACTATTAAATTCATTCACATTGATTAAAGAAGTTAAAACTTTCTGTAAAATGTGTCATTTTCTACAGCATAATGAAACATTTCATAATAGGCATCTATTGTCTATGTTTCAACTGTAGTATATGCTTTAATAGATAGATAGAGGGGGAGACATTGTTGATGCATTTGTAAAAAAAAGCTACCTATCCGCTTTTAGAGATGCACACGCTTTTAAAGCAATCACGTGGAAGAAGAAAAAAAACACTTTAAAAGTGAACGGGTTTTTTTCCCCACCGGTAAATGGGGAAAAAAATTGTCTTTTCTATCGCTCTTTAATCAGCATTGACCAAGGTCAATACAGTGCATGGTTAAGTTACACTATGGTTACACACACTATCCACAGTGTAATTTGCCGGCGAGTTTACTGATCTTGTTCACTTCGATGGAAGAGAAGAGTTTCAGTCCGTGTTGGGTTTAGTCATGGTTTGATAGAGGTAGAGATATCCATACCCTATTCACTTAAAATATTAGTAACGCTCTCACACACCGATTGAAATTTTAGCGCCTCGTTAAATGACGGTCAGATTTTTAAGTGTATAAATGAGAAAACTCCTTTGAAATCATTCGTATCATAAAATATGTTCAGCGAAATGTCAAACAAAGTGTTTCACATCACGAACATCTTTCCATTTTTGTGGGGTTGAATTTAGTACCTTGATGGCTCTCCATGACTCCACCTTCACCGTAAATATCCGTCACTCCAAGAATACGTGTACGTGTTCAATAGCGTTTTTAAGAATGGCGGACACAGTAGTAGAGGGCAGTATTTAAATTGGGGTATGGAATAGGTGAGGGCGTACTTCACTTTGAGTCAAGTCCGGGAAATACAAAGAATGAGTAGTCGGTGAGAAGAGCTTCATGTAAACCATATAAGGAAGTTGATGATACCCTTCTTCCTAGATTGTCATGGTCATCATTATTAATTATACTGGTTATCATGATGATGAATATCGAAATCTGTATTCTATGCTTCTTGGGTTTTTAAAATTGAAACAAACGAGGGAACAATCCATTTTTTTTTTACTCGGGTCTTTTTTAATTAACTCACATAATTTTTTTATAAAACCGAAGAACTATTTTATTTTATATCAACTGGATTGCAATAATAGGATGTTGATTTTAAGGATCGTGTAAGAAAATGTAATATCATGTTTCTCGTCGTAGTTTCTTTAAATCCCCATTGCGGGAGTGACTTTGTTTTTCTTAATGAACTGAGAATAAGAAGAAGAATTATCTTTTATCACATAACACAATGGGATGATTACAGTTCAAAACATCTCAGAAACTTAAATGTTTGCTTTGTGAAATGAAAAAATGAAAAAATTCTTAAATACAATTTATGACCATTGTGACGACTGATGAGGAAGTTGAGACGAAAATTATCCAAATATGAAGCGATACAAAACGAGAAACATGATATTATTTTACTTGGCATTATGTGTTCATAGAATAGACCGCATGTCCTTTCATGTTGTCCAGCATTTTTAACGATTTGTTTATGTTATTTGTACACAGTTCACTGAAGTTGTATTATATAATATTATAGACATGGTAGAATGATATTCATTCTTTTTATGAAATAATGAGAAAGAGATATAAAAACACGCATGGGTGTTGTTGTTCTTGTCAAACAAACCCCGTTACAATATTTGTAACAATGTTACAAACTATTGCATGACAATTCAATGTATTATTTTTGTAACAATGTTACAAAATTCTGTTACTGTATAATAGATGATGTATAAACAGTTTAAATTATTTATTATTTGTCATATTTGTTGAAGCTTTTTGCGAATAGTTTGTGGATTTTTTTCTATATTAATTATGTCAGCAAAATAAAAAGCATCAATGATATTTCAGAAACACGTAAAATTAATAAACCGTCTTGTTGTGTGTTGATTTACTTTGCATTATCATTTCCATACAGGAATAATTTAAACATATGTTTACACAAGTTGACATTATTATACAGCGGTCTATCAAATAACTGGCTATATTATAGCCTAGCCAGAGAGGGTATGATTGTCAGACTTTTAACCAACACAATTAAAGCAATTTTAATAATAATAACATGAATATCATGTTAAAACATGTGAATTCGGTAAATTACATACTGCCTTGTCACATGATATAACATTATTAAACAAATGACTATTGCTTAATGTAGGCATGTACTGTACATTATAATTGTCGCATACGTTTACAAAGTATTGCAGTATATTTAATACACAGCACATGCTTATGAACTAAAACAGTAATTATGCCAACTTAAATTTTAGAATGTTTGAAAACTCACATAGCATTATCAGACAACAATTTTATTGACATAATCTACTGAAGGAAGTATTTTCAATTTGAAATTATTGAATATTATAATTTACTGAATCAAAATAGTTTTTACAAATGTTAATTGATTGAATATTTAGTGCGACTTTTGGTTAGAAATAAATGAAACAACGAAATAAAAAAAAATCATCACGTTGGATTTATTAAGGGTAGCATCAATGATCATCTTTAGGTTTTTGTCGATTTGGCGTCTGAATTTTGGGTATGCTGTGCTACTGGTTCAAATCGTTAGATTGTTTGAAGACAATAGACATAGGCCCCTACATGTCAAAATCAATCAAGATGATCCGAATGAGAAAAAACTAGTGAACTTCAGAAACAATCTAATATATTGTATATGAACACTCGACTCCAGCGTATTTATCAAACAGAAGCCATTTTAGAACCATGACATGTTCAGTTGGTCTCTCATAATATAAATACATCACTCCAAAGCATATACTGTTGCTCCTCAAAAGTCCTCAAAAAACATGAAAAGTATATTGTTTATAATGGTATTGTATTTGGAAACCAAAACCTTTGACCATTTATATATAACAAAATATGGGTACAAAATAGTTAATTGAATGGACAGGCTTTTAAAATGTAAATCGGCTGGTCGGCACATGTTATGATAGAGCTTGTGATGTTCAAAGTCAAAGATATGCGGCCCTCGGTCTTCATAGGTTTTTCTACAACTCTTAACAACAGGCGCAAAATTACATTCAAATCATATGCTACAACAACGTATCTCTTATTTATCTAAGCTTTCGTCAATTGCTGTAAAAGCTTCTTTTCACAATATTATTCCCGGCGCCCAGGCCACTGTCTCGACAATTTTCCTTACAATCTCAATATTTTTTTCACCCGCTTGAATTGCTATCTCAAGATTGTTGTGAATACTAAACCAGTATTAACACACAAAATTAAGCAAGATATTCCCGTTGAGTAAAGTTATGAAAACACGGGGTATTGCTTTAATTGACTGACTGGACACCTCATGACGTATACTCATGACATTATTATTCTAAATCCGGGGGGCTTCACTCCCCCATTACGGGGTACGCATATAAGGCTGTTACTAGTGTTAGACCCCTTTTCAGCTTCACCCCCATCCAATGACCCCATATTTTTTTCAAAATCTCACCGGCCGAAAGACCACATGTTTTGTTTTGTTTTATATTCCGCAACCATTGTCCCCCCTATTTTAGGACAATGTTATGGGGTTTTTGAATAACTTGAGACCTCTACATTTAGTTGCTCATTGTTTACCCAAAGACCCCTTTTGGGTAAGTTTGCATTTGTTTAACATTCTATATGCTACACTAAATGCAGAGTGGTAATTACACCCGTGTATATTTCATACATGAACTCCCCCATCCAAATCTATTTGAAAGGCAAATGAAATTTACTCACAATATCAGACAAATCGTAGAAACGCATATAAACGTTTTCAGACATCATTTTAATTGATATGATAGCCTCACTCTCTCGAGGTGTATGAGGGACAACTTCATAAACAAGGATCAGAAGTTGCCTAATAAGTCGCCATATTCCAAAATTAGGAAATAATGTCCCGTATATATTCGAATTGTGATTAAAAATATAAACAAATCAGTGGATTCTTGTCATGATTTAGACAATGTGCAGATACGAATGAAGAGCAGTAGGTCTTGAGTGGTTGCAAAAATGTCATAGGTCACGAAATGTTACAATTTTGGCCCACACACACATGGGTAACTAGAGCAAATTGTGCTTCAAGAAGCACGGATATTGGCTTCATTAAATAAAATCGGACAATAGGTCTTTTAATCTCTAAAACCCTAAGTGTGCATGGACATAAGGAATCAAACCACATACTATGAAATAATCCCGGTCCAAATCGGAGCATGTATTAAGTTTTACTCCTGTATAGGTCAATGACCCCTAGTGACCCCATATGACATGTCACTTTTAATCGCTGAAGACTCCATATGAGCATGGACCTAAGGAATCTTTTGACTAATTATGGCGGTCATCAGTCATGTCAGTCATATCCTCTCGGACAAGTAGAATTTTGAGTTAATGGAGTGACAATTTTCATTTTGACCCCTAATGACCTTTTCTTGACCTTTGACCCTAACATTATAATTGACTTTTGTTTTTGTCTCATCAATGTCCACAAGATGAAACAAGTCCGGCCAAAATCGGACCTTGTCTTAACCTTTCCCCCTGCAAAGTTCATTGACCTCTTGTGGCCCCAAATGACATAACACTTTTAATCGCTGAAGCACATGGTCATAAGAAATCATTTGACCAAGTTTGGCAATTGTAGCATGCAAAGTGTAGGAGAAGAAGCATTTTTAAGGAGCGTTTGGAAGAAAGAAAGAAACGGGAGGATCACAGTAACTTGGCTCGCTGCGCAAAGCCAATATCACAAAATATCAAGATTATCAGAAGTTTTAAAAACGGTCTCAAAAGGATATCTTCTCAAATCATTTTAGAAATGTTTAGTTTGCTCTTTATATTAAACGTTGGATAAAATAAGTAAATATCATTATTAAAGGAGTAAATGGGCACAGACCAATTTTGTCCTATTGAAAGCGTTCTTGGATAATAACGATAAAAACGATTTCAAGCAAATAATAAACAAGCCATACCAAAACTCCCCACCTCCTGCCCGACGTACGCTCGATAAAAAGTGTGATATAATACTCCTAAATATCGGATGTATTTGATTCGGTTTTAATACAAAATCTATGCCACAGCAGGGAGAAGAATTCGCCGATATTATTTCGCTACACTTGGCTTAATCAAAATAAGAACTTGTTTCTCTCACAATTTTTGCAGAGAAGAAGAGAAAGATGACACTTCTTTTTAAGGTAAACGGTTGCAAAAATGAGAACTTCCATGATGATACATGAGGTTAACACCGCCCACCTCTATAAACTTGACAAAGTTAGACCTAATGATTATGAATGAAAGTTTACGAAATGAATTTGGTAAGTATAAATTCCTGAATTGAATAAGGTTGCGGTTGGGATTTGTGTAGGGTTAGCAAAATAGTTTAAGTTAAGGGCTAAGGTAAGGGTTAGTGTTGGGGAAAGAGGATTATAGGGTACATGGTTAGGATCTCCATCTCCATAATTTCGAGTAACGCCCATATTAGCCTACTTGCTTCGCCCTGAAAAAGAATGCGCGAGAGGAGGAGAAACTGTTTTATTTTCCATCTTGGCCCGACATATACCGACTGCCAAAAATACCAACAAAACACAACAATGTGTTGTCATCCCATCAAAATATGATTGACTTACGAGTTTTGAAATAATGAATGTCTTTGTGATAGCATTACGCCCATTTCTACACAATAACCCTGTCAAAATCTTTTGTTGTGGTCCCATCACTAATCGTCCTCGCTAAATTTCCCCCTGCTGTTTCTAGATTTAATCTTATTTAACAAGGCCGTCAGGGCCACCGACGATGTGCATTATGCTTGAAATGAATCGAACGCCGAAAAAAGAAGAGAGAATACACCCGAATGCCTCTCCTCTCTATTATATAACCAATAACATAACTGGTTTACGGATGTTTTGATGATTTCATTCAATGATAAAGCAATCTTTTGAGCTGTGTCACTGTCAATCAACAGCCATTGTCAACAGGGATCAACAAGTGACACCTCACATCAACTTGATCAATAGGCCAATTTACAGGAGTTTTTCATCGCAGATGTATACTGCGACCCGGTCGAGTATCCAGTTTGTCACAGTCTTCTGAATGCAGTGTTTTAACTCATCCTATAATCTTTCTCAGCACTTATGACCTGACACCAAGTCATCTTTTTACCATGTTTACGATTTGCCACTGAAATGTATCCAACCTAAAATTATTCTTTAACATTTGGTTTTTGTGACTGGTATAAAAGCAGTGCTAGAACGGTATGCATTCTCGCTGTGCATATAATACACTCGTCAAAAGAAGTTCCTGGACACTCATTGAAGTTAATATTTCACATAAATATTTAATATAAATTAAACAATTGCATGTCAAAATAAGCAGACAATAATTCTCTATCATGTCTGTATGAAATTAAGATGTACGCATTCATGCATGGCTGAGCACATTCATTAAGCAATGGTAAGGTGCGTAAAAGGAAATTGCAAGAAATGAGCATTTACAGTCATTTGAATGGAGGGATTATCCAATGTTTTGCAATCTTCTTGCCATTCAATGTCAAGTGAATGGGATCTGCCATGCATGAGTGATCATGTCTAAATTCCATGTTAAGCTGTTAGAGGATTACTTTCTGCTTATTTTGATATACAATTATATATATACAGCGTGTATCAAAAAAAACGCAACACTTTTTGTCGAGAACTGTACGGTCACAGTAAAAGACAAATCACTCTAAAACTTATATATTCTGTTTACTATTTATTGGCTATCACATAGTCAAATTACAACGATATCGAATATTTATTCGCTGAGATATTAAAGGTATACGTAAAGAAGTGCAAAACACGTTTTACATCGTTCGTTCTAAAAACTTGGATTTTCCTGTCCGATTAGTGTTATGGGTTAACGGTTTAATAACTATGTAACCTTGATGTCTGGAATGGTTTATCTTAAATTCCTTTGTTTCAGTAAGGTGGTACATAAAATCATTGAATCGTGTAATCTGATAATCATTCGACCATTTGAATACGTCAATCACCCTTTTTAAGTTCTGAACCACCGATTGCTATGATCGCCACATGTCTATGGTACGTTCTTTCAAGTTCATAATCGATGCATCTTAAAACAAGGACAGCATTTTGAGGGTCGAGGAGCACCATAATGTCCCATTCCCATTCACAACAGACTAACAATGACTGATTCATACAAGACAATTACTACCTTCACTGGTCTATTCCATTTGTTTATCTTTTGGATAATGTGCCATGTTTTATTTATGACATTAACGAGAGAAAAAGAGAGAGGATTTGCAAATAGACTTTGTAATCTGGATTTTCAAGTTGTGTCATTAGCTATCAACTAATTCATTGCCAGATTTAATTAATATTGATATGATACTGTAATAGCCAGAAAATTGATACCTTTAACATGACATTTTCTTCTCAGAATGATGAGTTTGATTCCAATTATTTAAGTACAATGAGTTATTAAAGTGTCTTGCTATATTCACCTGACAAGAAAATCAGGCATACAGGATAAACGATGTAAAACGTGTTTTGCACTTGTCTATGTGTATCGTTGATATCTCAGCGAATCAATAATCAATATCGCTGTAATTTGACTATGTGATAGCCAATAAGTACACCTAACAGAATATATAAATTTTAGAGTGATTTGTGATTTGCTGTAATCGGAGAGCTCGCGACAAAAAGTGTTGCGCTTTTTTTGATACACCCTGTATAATCATATATATAATTATATATGTTCTATTAAATATTAATTTAATTTAAGTGTCCAAGAACTTCTTTTGCCGAGTGTATATTTACGGTAACTGAGCTCCCACTCTCAGGCATTAACTAATAATTATAATCAGTCATAATACAGTCTCAATTTAAATACTTCAATTCCATATAATCCAGTGCCAGTACGACCCCTTACCTCCTTCACAGAAGAGATGTTGTTTACTTCCTTCAGTCACGTGACCTGTTTAGGACGGTCACATGACATCATAACAACATAAATGGCAGGCAAGTCGTATCCGGTGTCTCTGTTCAAGGGTTGCCTCTGTCATGTCTGTGTTCTGATCTCAATAGCTTTACGTTTTAGAATTGATCCTCTTTATTAGCGACCCTCCCTCGGGCGTAATGACCTTTGAACTTACAGATCGTGGTATGTACAATGATTCCACAAAGTAGGCCTATCTACTCCACATATCCACACAAAATACGGCCTATATGTATAAATAACTTAATAAGCCTGCATGCTTAAACAGTGAGATACTTTGGCAGACCATTTCATGGTCCCGGGTACACCATACATGTATAGCCTTCCGCCGCCACTGTTATACCCTTCCCTTAACTTCGCCAGCAACGTTAGCCCCACCCTCCCCTATACAACCCCTACACAGTATATTATATGCATTGCTCTAAATGCTACAACACTGTAGTTAGTGTGAACGACTGGCAGGGGTTATACAAATTAAATATAATCGTATTGCTGTATTGTTTGGGATCAAATAGTGCCCTTAGAAGCCGGCTTAGAAGTGCCAAGGACAGAAGACAAAGGAAGGGGAAAGATATATACATAAGAAAGGCTCGTGGGTACGCATATCGTAAACGTCTGTTTGTTTACTGGGATGTTTACAGCACCTTATTTATTTACTTGTAGAGTATATAGGCCTACATTGTTGTCTATACCAGTTCCAAAAGCCAAAATCTGAAACACTCTTATTCTACACATGATGTAGTCATGTGTAATTTTTGAATTGATTGACTGATAACTAAAAATAGACAAATTTGACACAAATCTTCAACATGTTCACTCCATCCATACATCTTCTAACACATTAATGTCTCATTGTCGCATTGACAAGAGGTATCTCAGAGCTCCCGTCGCGTCCGTTTCTCTGAAGGTAGGTAGTGGACTACGAATTCGCAGCGACTACGCAGTGTCGCTACCTTGTCGCTCGTCAAAAAGAGGTATTTGTCGCCTTCGACTTAAAAGTATGATAAGATGACTTTTTCAGAAATAAAGAATATAAAAGAACTCCAAAGAATAGTAAAGTGCAATCTTTTAAATTGCCCTTTAGCATTCTTTTCTTTTCCTGAGAAATTTGCAATTGGAATGTTTCCGTTCAGTCATCTTTGGAATGAGAAAATTAGAGTACTTCGCTTAGGATTAACTATGTATAGCTAATAATAGTAATATGATCGATAATGAAGAGAAAACATACACGCCACCAATCGAGTCTAATTGATCCATAATCTGTGTATTGACTTAACAAAATGGCCGCCCCTCCCCTCTCTCACAACTTTTGGGATCAACACGGTGAAATCATGCAGAAGAATTGAATGGATAAATACCGTCCGTGGAAAGTCGCCAATGAATAGCGGATAAACAGTGGAGGTCTAGCTCTGGCTTCACGCCTAGGTGTTAGGGACGTGTACAACTATTGATAAGATATGATGGACGGACGAATCACAAAGTTTTGACAACGATTTGTTGACACTCTGTCAGTACACAGTAGTGGAACTTTAAGGCCTAAGGCGTTGCATAACTTTCTAAAGTCCTCTCTAAATAACGCTAAAGCCTCTTTTAAAAGAACTTCAAAACATAATGATGACGATGTTATATCTTATACAATCAAACTAGAAAACAATTCTAGTTATAGGCCGACGATCGGGGGCAATAGGAATTATCTAACAACCAGAGATATCAAGATACTCATGTAGAAAATGGACAGGCTCAAGTTACACTTGTCATGCTTGTTAGATATGCCCGTTTTTTTAGACATTTGTCTCAATTTTATTTTCATGATTTTGTTCCATAAGACATTGTCCAAAAGTGATTATTTCCCTTTCAAAATTAGCCTGGTAACTTGTTGAATACAGTTACGTCCACACGGTGTGTAGCTGTAGCTCACGGTCCAAGTCGCTTTGTCAGAAAGAAATCCAATACCAGAATCATGAGAATAGTAAACATAACCCCATGACAGATGGAAGTGCGTACGGACGGATGGAGGGATCGGCCATGGGGACTCCTTGACCTTATGAGGGCGCAACAAATGTCCCCGAAGAGGAGTGCTCATCGTCATTTCGGGGGTTAAACACCTCGATTTGTCCCCAAAGAACACGGGGTTTTATTTTCATCCGTTGGGATATCCCTCCTATCGATTTGAAGCACCAGTGTCAGCGTTGCCGAAACCCGCCATTAGTTTTTTCAATTGGGCTATTTTTTGTTAAACATTCTTCATAAATGTTACGTGACGTGACATGACATATACAAATGATAACTCTTCGTGAATACGGCTTCACTTTTAACCAATTCTTTTCAGCCGTGGAAGCGACTACCGTTGCTAGCTTGTGATGTGAACAGTAATTTGTCAATTTTGATCCATATTTTGTGACACCACCGGCCCCATACCGGTCATTTTGTACTTGTTGCGTTAGATCGACCGTTTTGGACAATTTGTACGCAATGTGATGGTTTGGGTTTTGTCTTTTGTCTTTTCCCTACAGACTTGCAAAGCTTGAAGATTTTTTTCCACGGACGGCTGAGTCATCTTGGACTCTGAGGTGAATTAGAAATAAATTAGGAACCTGAGTTAGTTCTTGACAGACGTAAGCGTTGCAAAAGTAGCTAGCAACTGACCACAATGGTCCACAGATAATTTATTTAATTTCATCCCCTCCGTCCGGTATATTCTCTTCAATTGTTTCTGCTCTCCAGATATGTTGGTGTTTATTTCCGCTAACACTATATACAGCAGGATGCGAGAGATCGATATATATCGTTCGTTCAGTAAACGTTCGCATATCTGATGGGTCGAACTTCAATTTTTGATATTTCATTCTGGTGTTCTCTCAGTACTAACGCTATTACAGGATGAGTGAGCTTTATGTTCACAAAAAGTATATAAGATCATGGTTACTTACTACACTCTGGAACGCCCTCTTATTGCCTCCCCCAACCCCTACCCCCACCTCGCCCCTCCTTGATTCTTTCTTGGTTTATCAGCCTCAATGTCCTGACCTAAACCATCGAATAATTGGAGGTGTAAGTTTGATGCTCAACTGCGTAGTAATATATATTTTCTTAATCATATTTAATCATGGCATATACCTGCCATGATATTTTGCACTAATTGTGTATTAAGAAATATAGTTAGAATCAACAGAGGGCGCGATTCATTCGTGGATATCTCAGACCTGATGAATCTTGACTAATATCAATTTCATTTTTCGCGTCGCCCTTGTATATTTCGTATAAAAGAATCTCTCAGTTTACGAGTAGTTTCCAAATGTATGTCGGGTTATAAATTATGAAGCAAAATACCCATTTTATAAAACTAGGGCAAGGTCAAGATAGAGACTTGACGGTGATGCCGTCGCGTCGCGCGGTCGCGCCTGCGACAAGGCGACCCTTAAGCCTGACCCCGTGTTCTGTTTTTCGTCAAAAAGCTCGTCAAGTAATAATAGTGCCGTGGTGGTATACTATTATAAACCAACACGTCGGGATTATGTTTCCCACAAATTTATTATTTTGTAACAAGAAACTAAATTACGACAAGTAAAAAAAGGAGAAAGGAGGAGGAGGAAAAAGTCAATATAATGAGGCAGTATCGCTGTGTCTGACATAGTAATCGGGTGAGTCTCCACCAACGACCTGACAAGATATTCTAATTGCGTGTCTGATTTCCACTATCTGAATGACGATGATGACGAAGATGTGTCAATCGAAACTACCCGTAGAATACAAGAATTGATACTAACATGATCCATGATCGTACTATTTCATGCCATGGATTTGAGTTTCGAAATGTAGGAACCTGTTGTATAGGCCGGTATGATGATAGGATTCGGTAGACTGCTATCTTTGTTAGCATGTTTATAGCATACAGTGTTAATCGCTATCTGCATTGGATACGAAGCCCCATGCATTATGCAAGCCAAACTGGAATTGCTATCTTCAGTAGATAGCAGTATTTTTTGCCATTTTCAGTAGATACTCATTTCGCCATCTTCATGCCGATCTTTAGTAGATACTATAGTCGTAACTCGTATAGATAGCAGTCAGTTATCTTCAGTAGATAGGCCTAGTCATTTTGCTATCTTCCCTCCATTGGATAGCAGTCCATACATGTATAGTGATATATTCGATGGCTCGTAATATTTTTAAAATGTAGCCCAACCTTTTATATCTTTATTCTTTCAATTAGTTCTTTATTCTAGAATGTGCCTATAGGCCTACAATGTGTCCATTCTTGTATGTTTTATTGTAAATATCAAACTTTAACATTTAGAGTGTCATTCACAAGTGTGTCCCAAAATTAAATTAGCCCTATATATCATGTATAATATATTAGGCTTGTATGGGTGTTTCGAAAACAATAACCTTTTGGGTACGGTATGCACGGTGGAACCCTCAAAATGGTGAATATTGCACTTCTATAATATAGTGATTGATGAACGGTGCCTTCGAATAGTGCCGTTGAGCATGGTCAGAGATCAACTTCTATATAGGCCTACATCAACACTGGCAATCTCCTTTCGTCTTTCATCACGCTTGTCGCTCGCCGAGCGGACGTATCGTAATAATACAATACGCAATAGTGCACAAGAGCATACACCTTTCGTCGCTTGTTGCGTACCTCGAGGGGAGAAAGAGAGCCGCACAAAACAAACAAAGGTATGCCCTGGAAATCCTAAATAAAACACGATTTTTTTTTTGTTCCAAAACTTTGCGGGACATCGACCGGACATAACCTGACGACATCAATAGTGTAAGAAAAGTACTGATAATAGGGCAGAAGGGGTGGAAGACAAATACAGATTTAAAAAACTGCAAAAAATCTCTCCTTTTTCTGAATTGTTAAAGTTCGAAGTTTGTTTTTTTAAAGGCATATTATGTGATCTTTTCCAGGGAGCACCCTCTATTCATGATATTTTTTAGAAAGTAGATTTTCTTACAGATTTACATTTCTGATTATAAATCGTACATACATTCCAAGTTACAGAGCGATACGATTCCTAATTACCTCAAAATCATGGTTTTAGAGGGAATTTAGACTAGAGTAAAATAAGTTGTCGGACAAAAATCGACATCCGCCAGTTTATTTTCACTCTAAAACCATGAGTTTGAAGTAATTAATTTTTTTTTGATGTTGAGGGCGTTCCCTGGCTAAGATCACATAATATACCTTTAACAAAACCTTTAAATTAGAGAAAATATTTATCGTCTCGGGACCGTATAACGGGGGGGGGGGGGTGTTCTTGTCCAATTGTAGAACAATGAATCACCTGTCAGTGGTCAACTAAAATTCAAAACTAAAATTAGCCCTATAGATCATCTCAACGCCATCAGATTCAAATGAGTGATCCTATCTTCATATCAACGTAAATTCATCTATTTTATTTGCGATATAATTTATATAAGCCTAATTAATTCGGGAAATAGATAGTAAATAAGTCTGTAAAATAACCGCATTTTGATTGTTACGAATTGGATAATTTGTCTCGTCGTATTTTTCGCACCTTATGACTATTGTTGCCTTGAGAAGTGCCGTAGAACTCAGTGACCTTTCGACGGGATTTAGACGAATCGCTGATATAAAGACGCTTGTAATTGTAAAGGTACACAAAAGAACACTATCGAAAAGTTTCGATTGGAATGTTCGCATTTCAATTCAGAAAGAAGAAAAAAGTTTTTGGATTCGAGCCGAGTCCTATAATAGCTAGCTACGATATTGCGTTCTCCTATGATCCGTTTCATCCTTTAATTTTAACCTATAATCGACCCTTTTCCTTTGTTGAGAAATCAGTGAGAGTTAGGGTATAGCAATTTTAGCATGGACATGGCTAGCCAGAGAAAGGACACAAAATGGCAGAAAATCGCAAAATTTATTAGAAATCCAACAATTGTTATTGGTTAACATAGTTAAAATGACATATATTTTGTAGCGTTCTTCGAAAGCTTTATGAAAGTTTGCGTCCCTTTCGTGAGCCAAAACGACGATTAAGAGCATAATTACTTTATACTGGGTTTAATCATTTAATCATTTAATCTTTCTTTTGATCTTTAATTCATCTATTATTACACTGAATTTATTCAACTTTGATATAGTGTAAATCATAGGGCACTAAGTGCTCAGGCTAGGACAGAAAGGATACAGTAATTCTTTAATACATGACCTTACTTTTGTGAAATTATTGTCAGGTCAAACTCCGTGTATATTTGAGGGCACGGTAAACTTTCCAATGTTTACATCACCAGAGCAGACGCGAGCGAAGGAACCGACCGCCATGAAACTAGGTTGCATAGTCGAGAGGTCATCACGGGGATTTCTGTTTACGTAGTCCTACCCTAATGGACATGAAGAGTTGTCTTGCTGGAAGCATGCATGCTATTTAGACATTATGGGCAAATGTCTAAAATTGAACACGGGAAACTAGAACACGGGATATCGCGCTAATTGCGCTAATTGCGCTAATTGCGGCAGAGTGCTAACCAAGTGCAATTAGCGTTATTAGCGCAAGACCGCTAATCAAGTGCAATTAGCGCTATTAGCGCTATTAGCGCTAATTGCGCGACTCCTAGACTTGGTTCATCTTCAGAAATTGCACTTTAGCGATTACAACGCTAATCAAGTGCAATTAGCGCTATTAGCGCTAATTGCGCGACTCCTAGACTTGGTTCATCTTCAGAAATTGCACTTTAGCGCTTACAACGCTAGGAACACGGGATATCGCGCTAATTGCGCTAATTGCGGCAGAGTGCTAACCAAGTGCAATTAGCGTTATTAGCGCAAGACCGCTAATCAAGTGCAATTAGCGCTATTAGCGCTAATTGCGCGACTCCTAGACTTGTTTCATCTTCAGAAATTGCACTTTAGCGATTACCCAAGTGCAATTAGCGTTATTAGCGCAAGACCGCTAATCAAGTGCAATTAGCGCTATTAGCGCTAATTGCGCGACTCCTAGACTTGGTTCATCTTCAGAAATTGCACTTTAGCGATTACAACGCTAATCAAGTGCAATTAGCGCTATTAGCGCTAATTGCGCGACTCCTAGACTTGGTTCATCTTCAGAAATTGCACTTTAGCGCTTACAACGCTAGGAACACGGGATATCGCGCTAATTGCGCTAATTGCGGCAGAGTGCTAACCAAGTGCAATTAGCGTTATTAGCGCAAGACCGCTAATCAAGTGCAATTAGCGCTATTAGCGCTAATTGCGCGACTCCTAGACTTGGTTCATCTTCAGAAATTGCACTTTAGCGATTACAACGCTAATCAAGTGCAATTAGCGCTATTAGCAAGTGCAATTAGCGTTATTAGCGCAAGACCGCTAATCAAGTGCAATTAGCGCTATTAGCGCTAATTGCGCGACTCCTAGACTTGGTTCATCTTCAGAAATTGCACTTTAGCGCTTACAACGCTAGGAACACGGGATATCGCGCTAATTGCGCTAATTGCGGCAGAGTGCTAACCAAGTGCAATTAGCGTTATTAGCGCAAGACCGCTAATCAAGTGCGATTAGCGCTATTAGCGCTAATTGCGCGACTCCTAGACTTGGTTCATCTTCAGAAATTGCACTTTAGCGATTACAACGCTAATCAAGTGCAATTAGCGCTATTAGCGCTAATTGCGCGACTCCTAGACTTGGTTCATCTTCAGAAATTGCACTTTAGCGCTTACAACGCTAGGAACACGGGATATCGCGCTATTGCGCTAAGATGCCTGCCGCGGGGAAAGTGTTACGAATTTTGAAACAGTTACCAAGTTGCGCACAGTTACCTGTCGACAATACCGTAACTTTTGATGTATACGATGCTCAACAACTCTGGTGAATGATCATGATGATGTCATTTGTATATAGAAATTTTGGGCATTCCCCCTATACACATATATCCTTTTTATATGACCAGAGTTTATAAAGTCTAAAGGGTATATAGGTCTCATAAAGGGCCATTATATGCCAATGTCCACATTGACGTAAAAACGTATGTAATCTACTCGAAACCAGACACAACCTTGATGGGATAACGTCATTGACGGAAGGACTACTTAGCTTAGGAGATAAGAGAGAAAAGGGAGACCATTTGGCGTTCCCTCACGACTTTCAAGACGTTTCTATCAAGGGACAATCGAGGATTATTCCACCACGGTGGCCGGCCACGTTGCCTATTCAGACAATGTCCTCGTTTTGCCGCAATATCTTGTATTGTGTTGTAAGGACATACGGATTGTCTTCAATACAGTCATCAGCGCACCGACAAAGGTTAATGATGGGTCGTATAAAATATCAAAAATGATAGGCCTACATGGTGTTTTACAAAAGGACCGACTGAGATTTATTTTATTTTATCGTTTCCGGCTCACAGTCTAAATATAAAAGAATATATATATATATGCAGGCCTTCCCATGCAATAACGTTCATGAATGATCGAATCAACACTTTTATTTTATTACCAGATTTAGTGCTGACACGTAGGATTGTCAAAGAGGTGTTAAAACATAACATTTCTAACACATAAAATGCATTAAAGCGACGTTTCAAATCAAGTCGGGAATAAATAGTGTTTTGTTATTCAGCTAATTCTTTCACAGGCCTATAATTAAGTTCGGTATTTCAAAAATATAGTTTATACAAACAGACATATACCGTTATACCGGACTGATATTTTCAGTCACCACGCCCAAATATTTGCAATGGCCACGGTCAGACCCTTCATCTCTTATCTCAATTGTCAAATGCGTCTATTGAAGATATGGTCCAATTTTTACCCCCAATTAGCACTGGACTCGTGCCTCCCCAAAATGGCCCGAAACTATGACATGTGAACATATAGTATAGTGACCCTACTCTACTCGTCGCTCGGTTTGCCAGTTACGCTTGGAGGGTGGCTCGACTTCGGCTCGCTTGGGATCTTGAGCTAGATCTACCTCCAATTGGCCAACAGCCACGGTATTGAGGGCGCACTTCATATTCCTGTGACAGGAAAAGAATGTGGACATCTTTCATACACAACGTCAGGAGAAAATGTCGATGAAGCGAGTCTTTATTTATGTCTCTGTCACCTCTTGGGTATGCTCGTGGCTGAAGGGCCATGACGGATTCCCCGTCACCTATTTATAACACTTAAATCTATCATTGACTTAATTGCATTAAAAAAACTAAACACTCCAGTTTTGTCCCCGCGATTAAATAAACGGTTTATCAATGTTACAAGAATCGAAGTGTTTTATGATAGGGTCTTGTCGCCACTTTACTTTGCCGATCACATGTAATGTTGTTCAAATTAGGTCTTGAATGTGTAGTTTTTAAAAATGATGCATGCCTGATGTTTAAAAATGCGACAATTTTGCATTAAAAGTCTGAAGACGGCTCTATCAACACAGCCCATGCTTCAACCATAGATTTTATCTATGCTTCAAGTTCAACTTATCGCAGTTTTATTGGATCAGTGTTTTTCCATTTCAAATAATATCCTGTATCCCATTGGTATATTTGCAATGACAAATTTGTTTTAGTTCCCAAAACTTAACCACTGTAATTAATGTTGTTGTTAATACAGATATTCAGGGTTTTTATTTACAGTATTTGAGTATTTGGAAAAGAATAAGAATATACTGAGCCATCATCATGATCATGGCCATGATACAAATTTGCCTTTGCTGGAATTATCTTTTTTATACTACATTTTCTTATAGCATATTTTATTAATGAATGCCCCCCCCCCCCCCCCCCCCCCCCTGTTCATGCGGTGGTGGTGTCGTAAAGCATGCTGGAACTACACAAGGCATTACATTGCATTGAATTTATCAACTGTGTCCCCTACGTCCCTCTAGTGATCTAGTCTAATGGCCACCATCATGGCCAACTTAAAATGGCTGCTCAAACCAAGCACTCTCGCTAATTGGGCCGTGAATGATGGAGATTGGAAGGATTTAGTCTATCTGCATTGTCTCGATATAAAAGGTAAAACAAGAAATGTCAGGTTGCCAGATGTCTTGTATCTTTCACGATGATGACTCTATCATCATGTGTGAGCCAATTATGACTCCTTTTTTTAGTATAAACACAGTTTCGTCCCGTTAGAGGCGCCATTTCTACCAATTTGAATGATTATGTTGGTAAATGCTAAGTATCAGTCGACATTAGAATAGGCGGATATATTATTATTATACAGGAGGTGGAACTTAATGTTACAACATATCCTTTACCTGTTTTAAAAGAGTTACACACGTAGCCTATATAGGGCAAAAGACAAAATTGATCAAGTTGGGATGGGATGGTATCGGACTTCACTTCACTTTTGGCTCTCATCTCATCTTATAGTGGATTAGGATTTCATTCATATCGTTGACGAGGGTCGGACAATATATAATGAAAGTGATCTCGTTGTGACACGCATGAACGATTCTATTGAGAGATACTGTGATCAATACAAACTATGAACCTTTTCTTTTATACAATACACTTTTGGATGTCTAAGTATGAATTATGGCGTCATACCATTAGCTTTTAAAGTAAGTACACTTTGGATGCCAAATCAGTTATTTGGCGGGAATTTTGAAGTGTTTGTGTGAAAGCTAGCTATACTAGATGTGTACTGTAAACGTAATCGTCACCTAAATTCAATGGTTTGAGAACATTTCATGATCAGTAGGTGCTTTTGAAATCCTCACTATTATTGCTTTACATCCCACAACAATTTACTCAATTAAAATCCCTCAATTGTTCGAAGTTTATCGTTTGTTGTTTACCATGGTTTATTGTTGCGGATTTTGCTTAATAAATGTGTACTTTTTTAGATGGTCCCTTTTTGTTTGTTTTAAAGAATTCATATCTAGAATGTAAAACAGAGATCATTGTGTGTTCTAACTATAATGTACCAAGTGTTATCTGTTTCTGTTCTTGCATTGTCGAGATATACGCGCGCAAGGAATCACGCGACCCATATTTCAACCTATTACATATCCAGCCAAATACTGGTAGAATTCAGTCAGTGGTTGAAACTTATTGTGTTTATGTTAATGACGTTACATAACCAAAGGTATCTCAAAAATCCAAAAGTGTATTGTTTGAAAGACAAAGGTTCATACTTTGTATTGATCACACTGTCCCTCGATAGAATCACTCATGCGTCCCATACCAAGATCACTTTCATTACATATTGACGGACACTCGTAATAATTGAGATTAAATCTCCACGCATCTTTTGTCTGTCTGTGTGTGAATACTGGTTAATTACTTTACTTTTACTTTTTTGCGTCCACTCCAACTTGCCACGCCATTCGTTTCTGTCTTGTGCCTTTCTGCTTGCTTCTGACAAAGATATCAGGCGAAGGTTGTTACAGTCCAACCAAATACCATCCACCCACCTCTTAGCTTGTCAACCTCTGGGCCTTTCCCCCATTACGGTGCCAACAATTGCAACTTTAGGGTATCGTTGAGGGTTCAAACGTGAACGTGTCCATATCAGTCTTTTGTGGGGGATCTTCTCAATGATGTTATATGCTTGAGTCCCAACATTTTTCTGATGGTCAGATGGTGGTGTTTCTGATTTCGTCCAGCTTGGTTATGCCTACATGTTGTATCTTTCTTAACATGCTAAGCAGGTCATCTCAAACACAAGTCATTCAAATAGCCTGCTCTCGTCATCTTTCTTAAGCAGTTTAGTGTCCATGTTTCAGAGCCGTAATCAGGGCTGTCACCAGGGCAATTTGAGTGCCGGCTAATTTTACTGATGGCGAGCGGAGTGAGTGTAGCGAACGGAGCACAGCGGATCACGGCGCGGGGTCCAGGGGCCTGCTTAGTGTTTTTTTTAGGTTTTTTGTAATGCAATTTGGCCAATTTGGGGGTTCCTGCCACATAATTTCTTATTTTATGAGGCAGTTTAATGATTTTATCCATGTAGAATAGAAGGAAAAAAAGGGGGGGAAAAAAAAATATATATATATATATATATATATTTTTTTTTAGTGCTGTTTTTTTTTTAGTGCCGGTCGGCCAGCGTGAGTGCCGGCTACACCAGACCGGCGCCGACCAGCGTGGTGACAGCCCTGGCCGTAATATATAGACATTATCAGAGTTGAATACAGCTCCATTTTAGTCGGACGTGAAATAGAGTTTCATATGTCATTTAGATTTTGCATGGTTCCAAGTGCTTTACCTATTCTGAGTTGGATGTCTTCAGTGCAGGATCCCTCATTTGCGATTTAACCACCAAGGTACACACAAATGGTTAATTATAAAATTGAAATTTTATTAAATATTTTACAAAATGTTGTTATTTTTTACTCTTTCGAGATTAAATCGAATACCGTATTTGTACGTAAAAACCATCTCTTAACCAAATTGCCTTAGCCACAAATCCGAACCAACGCATCATGCCGACAAACACACTACAAATTGATTAGATTTACAGATGTCTTTAACATGTTTAACCT
Organism: Ophiura sarsii; assembly: GCA_035610835.1. Taxonomy (NCBI): domain Eukaryota; kingdom Metazoa; phylum Echinodermata; class Ophiuroidea; order Amphilepidida; family Ophiuridae; genus Ophiura; species Ophiura sarsii. Next base: position 55,193,398 of record CM069452.1, read on the forward strand.
GTAGGGAGTTTGGACACTTACAGATATTAGAATTGAAGCGCAATTTCTAGGGATGATATTAAAATGAATTCATGTATTACATTTGAAAAATGACAAATGACAGTGAACGGTTAAGGTTTTTCAAGTATAATCATGCTCAAGTCATCATATTATACATGTCATAGCGACAAAACCGCGCGGTCAAACGCTCTGAATTGTGTAGGATCAGCTGTGTTGCTGGTAGAAGCCATTTATAGGTCTAAAATAAATTGTTTGATTGATTTCACTTCTCGTCGTATAAGGAGGAGAGGGCGGGCTAATTTTTGTGTTTGGGTGTGCAATGTCTTGAAAATGGCCATTCAAAGCAAACCAATATTGTTTTAATAAATAATAATAATAAAATCTTAAAAGAGTTAAACAAATTACGAATTGGAAAACATGTGTGTATAAAAATATGATTTTTCTATTTTAAAAATTAGGTGTAAAAGTGGTGGCGAATAACAACCAAACAACTTTATTTCTTTCATTAGAAAAACCATGAAAGTACGTATAATGTACTTCACTGGAAAAACAGAACTGATAGTATGAATACCTTATCGTCTCAGGACCTTGACAATGTAAAACTTATCATTCATAAGGCGTCTTTGTATATAAACAGTACTGGATGATATCAGTCAGCGTGCGAATTGCCGCCAAAGAGATGAAGCGCGTTGTCATGACCTAAATAACTCCCAGTCAGATCAGCTCTCCTCTCCGCATCTTTTCACGTCTTTTTGTAGTCTGCAAAACATCAAGTATATCAGTGGAGTTCAGTTGGTATAGTAGTAGACACACCAACCGTTCGTTGAACCTATGATTAGTAGGGTGATGGAAGAGGGGGGGTATGGATGAAGAGTAGGTCTATTTATTGGAACACATTTGTATACTTCCCAGAGGTAAGCTTATTTCAATTTGTGAGTAAAAATAATCTACAAAATACATTTGTAATACTATTATTAATGCAAACTGCTTATCCACAAAAATAGCCTGTGTAAGTATTTATGATATAATTTACATTATTATATTTATTTCCTCAGTATCAAAGAAATCTTCTTTTTTTCCGTTCGTCAGTCGTTCATTTGTGTGTTTAAATTGGTGGGGTGTGCGGACAAATCGCTTGTGGGTTCTGATGAATGGACCATAGGCGTAAATCCGGGATGGGGAGATAAAAATGGGAGGATATACCGCGCCCCCCCCCCCCCCCACACCCATATTTGACATTGTGGGAATGGCCTATGCAATCACCCCCCCCCCCCCCCCAATGTTATGGTATATAAAATGTTCACCGTAATAGAAATGTCTAATTCAGAACAAATTATGCTAATTTCAGGCAATTTTGACAATAAAAAATTAAAAAAATTCTCGCGCTTTCCAAATTTGAGAAAAGGCTTGGGAAAATCATAAGTCAGTTTCGATGCAAGCAGTACCCTTGCGGTACATAACATGATGATGATAACATAATGAGAAATCTAAGTTCTATAAGGGACGCAGTGCGGATGTGTGAGAGCTCTCACGTCGCCTTTAGGGAGCCCCTTGGGAAACTCTTCCCAGTACCTTCTTCAGATTCCCCTCAATTTTACGCGCAAGACGTCGAATAAGAAGCGAACTAAGAGAAGAAAAAAGTCATGTAAGAGTAGAATTGCATCATGTTGGTAGTATATAGATTAGGCTAATACATAAAACAAGCTCTGCGTTTGCCGGCCTAGAGCATAGAGTGAAACTGTGAGGAATATGTCCGTATTTTCAAAAAGCTAAATTGTATATGCATTAGATGTCCAAAACTTGTGGTTAACGAATTTTTGAAAACTTTATAAATTGTAGGCCTATACGACCAGTGGCGTGCGCAAAGGGGGGGCCGGGGGGCCGCCCCCCCCCCCCCCCCCCCCACTATTGAGTCAGTCGGGGGAAACTTAGGCCAGTCGGGGAAATTGAGAAGGAGGCTAGGTCAGTGGCATCATGGAATTATGATAGTCAAAAACACAGATGAAAAATTTTCGCGCGCTACGCGCGCATATGTCGTCCCAAAATGCCATATTCTTTGGTACAAGCTTGTTTAGAGCCAAAATGTAGCTCAATCGTGCAAGAAAAGGGGGTAAATTCAAAAACAAATCGCGCGCTACGCGCGCAGTTCTTTACTCAAATTAGTCGGGGGAATTTCATTTATGGCCAGGTGGCCCCCCCCCCCCCACTCACAATATCCTGCGCACGCCACTGTATACGACTGTTGTATTCTGCTTATTAAAGGTAATTTTAGTCTAAGCTGCTATCTTCAGTAGATATGACGTTCGTAAAAATAAACTGTACAGACCCTTTCTTAAAGTATAACTTTAATATACTGTATAAAAATCTTCTCATGCAATTTTGTCAAGGTTATAATGTGTGACGGGTTGGGGTATGTTATACAATCAAATGTAACTAGTATGACATAAATAACATAAATAACTGGAAATGAAGTCAATTTTTTAATGATTTACTGTACTTGAACTGTCAGAATTTACACTATAATATAAGTATCTAAAATGAATGAATGTGTTTGTATCCAAACGATACTATGCTATCTTCAGTGTGATCGCATGTGTATTCCTTAACATCATGCTTTTCACTACAACGTTAATGCTTCTTTACGCAGGCTGTCTTCAGTATATTAGTGTCTAAAGTTATGCTTTGTCAGTACTAAACATGCATACGCATTCTTTCGTCATTCAGCATGATTAGTATATTATATAGCATGTTATATGTATCGTCTTATCATATATCACATGCTTTTACAGTACAAGATGCGTACGTACACAGACTAAAACTAACTTTAAGCTGATAGCGTAATTTGTATGAGGATATTTTATCATCATGATCATGTGCTTTTTCAGTACAAAGCTTTGCAGACTATATCTTCATTTGATTGCATGCTTTTTCAGTACAAGACGTAATGTATATACGGGAACAAACATTATTTTCAGAAGATATTATATTATTAAGATGCATGCATTGTCCATGCTATCTTCGATATAGAATGTTATGTGCATGCCTTATCACATGCTGTTCAGTACAAATGCAAACTATATCCATGCATATCTTCGGTATAGATACATGTAGTATATTATGTCTATACCTTATCATATGCTTTTCAGTACCAATCTATGCATACTATATCCATGCTATCTTCGGTAGATAGTATATTATGTGTATGACTTATCATATGCTTTTCAGTACCAATATATGCATACTATCCATGCTATTTGGTCGATCGAGTATGTGCACGATGCCTTATCATATGCTTTTCAGTACAAATCTATGCATGCTATGTCCATGCTATCGTCTGTGAATAGAGTAAATTATACGTATGCTTTTCAGTACAAATCTATGCAATTTGCATTTAGTTTAACTATATCCATGCTATCTTCGGTAGATATTATATTATGTGTATGCCTTATCATATGTTTTTCAAATATTTGCATGTCCATGCTATCTTCGGTAGATAACATACCGTATTTGTACATGTGTATGCCTTAACATATGCTTTTCAGTACAAATCTATGCATACTATGTCCATACTATCTTTGGTCGATAGAGTATATTATGTGTAATGCCTCAATATCCTTTTCAGTACAATTCATATGCATAAATGTATCCAAGTGTCTGCAGTTAGATAGCGTATAATGTGTATTCTTTATTATATGTTTTTCAGTACAGCTCTATATGCATACTTATTCTATGTCCATGATATCTTCAGTATATATATATAGCATCATGTGCCTCTGTCTGCCTTATCATACATTTACAGTACAAAGCGTATGCATACTATCTTCAGTAGAAAACATTTTATGTATTAGCCTTACAAAGTTAAGCATTACATTACTATGAATTAGTCACTCATAAAATCTGAAGTCACAAGGACAGGACATAACAACTTATTTGCGTTTGGACGCATGGTGACGATCAGACAACAGGTCAAATCAAGTGCATTCAGTATAAATCCGTATGGTCAGTTTACCGTGTCCTCTTGTCTGCATGGATTTAGACCGTGCCAATGGAGAGACTTATGGTCAGTGACAGATCTCTAGTCAGGTGTGTGACCACATTAGTTTCAACTTCATCTACACTGTAGCCTATTATGCTTGTCTTCAGCCCATATCCCATGGCAGGCAGTCTTTAGTATGATGAAGGGGGAGAGGTCACGTGATCAGTGAAGAAAAAGAATTAGTCGCATCGCGCTCCTTATCATGCTTATCAATAACTGGTATAGGTATGAATGGTTTAACGGGGAACGAGCGAAAGCTGACTGATGGTCCAAACCAAAGTAAGTAGTAAGTGTGTTATGCATAAAATACACACGATAGACAGGTCTATGCGAAATGTATTCAAAGAGGTGAAAGGTTAGAATTAGAAGAAAAAACAAGATAAAAAGGGAATAAAGTATAATACAAAAGATGCATCATGGAGTCCACTGTTGCATGCAACTACCAAACTGTTAATCATGTTAATATCACACTATAAAATATCGAAATATTTTCCGTCCATGAATTAATCAAATGACTGGATTCAGATTGTGACGCTTAAATGCCTTTCAGACACAAAGCTGTCATATATATTAGATGAGAAACGATATGAAAATTATTACAATTCCAGAAAAAAGACATTTGTAATGATTTTAACTGAATGAGCAGTCAGATAGAATAATCCCAAAACAGACAATTTAAGACAAATAATCATTTTTGATAACCTCTGTGGTGCTCTGATCGAGTCTTGCGAGCATTAATATGAGATGGCTGCTGTTTCAGGTTTTATTTAATAACAATATGTCATCGGTGCTGATATGCTTATAGTTATTGGTGAAAAGTGATCAAATAAATATACACCTATTAGCTTTACCATAAACATTTTGTGGGGTGCGGATAACGTCCATTATGCTCCTTGTTGAATGTTCCAGAGTCACGGTCCAAAATACGTCCAAACCTTAACCGTTGAAACTATGGTATTGAGATCTTCGTCCACCATGTCCACGGAATTCATAATTGTCCACTGGTGGACCTACCTCACCATCGTCCTGACGTCCCCGGCCGGTATTTTGAGTCCAGAACATGTTTTGAACACCTTGAGCACGCTATGATATGGACACATTTTAGTGTTTGATGGGAAATAGAGGTACCCATTTCTTAACACTTTCCACGCGGTAGGCGGCTGCAGACGACATTCCAAAATTTCACAAAATGTTTAAAAAATATCAAAATTATGGAATGTCATTACCATATTTGGAATCATCTTGAGAAATGCATTGGCATAAGTACAAACATGCCTAGTATCGGGTCAGTAATCCTTGAGATAGACTTTGAAAATTGTGAAAGGTTTCTAAAAAATCTGTTTTGTGTATGGTAAAATAATAGCCGCGTGGAAAGTGTTAAGCGACTGACTCTAAGTAATATGGAGGTATTTCCCACGCCTCATCAGGGTATTCCATCAAATAATAACCTTCTTCTAGTATAATAACTACGAATACAATTTAAAACACAAGGCAGCCATGATTAAACCGACCACCAGGTATTCATTAAAGACATGTCATTCACGAGTTTTCCGGCCGCCGCCTTATGCTAACCTACAAAGTCAAGGAGAAAACCCTCGCGTCTATTTATAGATCAAGAAGGCCATAACAAAAAATAGATGTTCAGTTATCGTTCACTCCATCACCTCCCGCTCCTGATTTTCAAATTGGTAAAATCGTTTTGACTTATTTCTGATTTTTCTTCTTTGAAAATGTTAATATTCAAAATTGTTACATTCATTTTCTGCTTTTTGAAATTTACCCCACTTGTGGTCCGATTTTAAAGATATTTATCAAGTGAAAAAAGTAATATATAAGATATGCTTATATTTATAGACACTGGTTTATTATCACCCAACATTGAATAAATTAGTTATCAGTGTTCCTTTTTCTTATTTCTAAAACTTAAGAGCTCAACAAATGTATCGTGTGAAAAAAACTTTAGTTGGCTGGCGTTCGCGCAATGCATTGTGGAAAGACCTTAAAATCTTCCTTGGTGTAGACGACAACCAAACCATTTATATTTTTAGGCCTCAAGAAAAATGACAGGTGGGTGACGAGACAGCCAGGGCACATCATCTTCAGGGCGAATTCAGATGCCATCATTATTAAAAAAGCAGAAAGAACTACATATCATGCATATGAAGTTGGTTGTACTCGACTCCGACATCACTTGTCATCTGGCTTCCTTGTCGGTACTTTTTATTATTATATTAAGGTCGATAGTTTTTCATAAAATGCAACAATTGTAGCGTACATCACACACATTCGTATGCATGGTATATTAGTTGTATACAAGGTCATGCATCTATCAATGTGAACCAAAAATGATGAATTGTCAATAAATAGGAAGCGAATAGTTGATTTTACATAACCTTTTGACAGTTTACTTCACTATTAATTATTAAAGTATTACTAAAAGGTCATATTACGATTTGAAATCTTATACCGTCTCAATAATTATGTGCTATCTACCTGTGATAGCAATACGCCTCGAAGCATTCGACAGTTACCTTTCCTCTTTTCTAATTTAAAGTGTTACTTTTTCATATTGTGACTCGTATATGTCCCTCCTTTTTTCCCCTCATGACTGCAGAAAGCGAAATGCAGAGTCTATGTTGCATGAGTGCAGCAGTTCAGTGACGTGTACAAAGGGTGGGATGACGCGGCCTCCACCTCTGACTATCAATTGGTTGAATTTCCCCCATTACTTAAATTCAGGGGGAATTTAGAATGGTTTTACTCAATTTCTATCAAATTTCAAGACGTTGTCAGTCGGGGGAATCGAAACCAAATTCGTATAAAATAACAATATGACACGCCACTGGTGCAGTTGGTGCTGGATGAGGCTACATTGTACTATCTACTGAAGATAGCATTTTTCAATTCAAGAACACCAAATTCATTCCACGTGTTCTTTACTTTCACTTCAAATGGTGTATTTAGGCCTTATAGGTATTTATAACATTACTGTTATGTGATGTTTCAGACATCGCATTTCAAGTGTTAGAAGCATTTGACGTCTTTTGTACAAGCAAGTTAATATTTATAGTTCACTTTTAAACATGACATTGTATGATCGTTCAATGTTTAAGAGTGCTACACACAAGTTGAAACTAGTTTATTTTTTAAACTGCTATCTACCGCAGATAGCATGCATCTAAGCTGGTTATATAGTATGTTTTAATTAATGTCTTAATCTTGTAAATACATTAATACGCACATCTTTCACCATGTTAACTTAACATAAGGAACCACACATACATTTAGATAGAACCGATTACTTTCCCAAACATATCACTGCATCGCTCGATCGACATCGAATAAGTCCAACGATCTTCATCGGCAACATGATAACGTGTTACAAGTGCCCATCAGGCGTGCGAAGATTAGTTGGTATCCCTGACACACATCTTTGAATCCTGCAACTACCGTAAGGAGATACTTGAATGATATTGTAGCCAGGGGCCTAGTTATTCCAATAAAGTGTCCAGGACATCAGTCTCGTGGCATAGTACCTTGTGGTACAGATGCTACGGATATAGGGGAGGAGGCGAAAGCTTAAAGTACACTTCAATAATGATATTGGATTTTCTAAGGCGAAGTCGTGTTAACCATGTTAACACTGCCCGTTTATCTTGTTTTACATGCTCTACATGCAGATGAGCGCGCCTTAATTTGATCTAAATTTTATAACCTTGTTACACATATTTTTTACATCCATGGCTTAGCGAACTGTTCGTGTATCATATTTGTGTATAATAAAGAAGAGAGCCTCGCTGGAATTCCCTATAGGCCCCTTTTTCGTAATACAACATGTTCGCGTTATAAACCATTCTTCATCCGTTATTGGGGTTTTACATTACATCAGAATCACGAAGAAGGTTGACGAGAAAATACGATATTCTACGAGTGTATTGTGTGATCGTCTGCTTGTATATACGTGATTTGAGTAACGACGAGGTTTTTACCACACAGTGTAATTTTCTTTCCCGCCTTTTCTCTAATTTAGCGGGTTTCTCAACCTGCAGACGATATTATACGGGGATTGCTATTAGGTAAAAAGCTTCTCGTGGCCAATTGCCGCTATAGTGAATCAATTGAAATGGGATTACAGTCGATCTGCTGGCGGTAAACCGTAATAAATATCCCGCCGCCAAAATCATGAAAATGGATACAAATTACATCATTGGTTGAAGCAGTACTTTACCACTTGTTTCATCTGTTCATGTTGCGAAGCAGTCACCGCCATTGCGTCAAGTCTTTCGGAATTGGAGCAGCAGCGGAGTGTATAGATTTGAGTCTGGCCGAGATAATTTTGTCCGATTTGTTCTAGAAAAGGAAACCCAAATACCTCAAAATTAAACATTTCATTTACTTCATTCTGTATGTCATTCATTTTTTTTTTTGCAGGCCTATCTCTATATTTAGGCTATAACTGAACTGAAGTAAATTTTAACAACAATTTATGCTACATTACTCAGTTTGGTTCAATGTTTGCAAACTATGGCTGCATGTAGACAGACTCATTTCAGAGAATGAAAGTTCATCAGTTTGTGTCGGTAGAATTTAAATTAAGCCAAAAAACCAAGTGTGTCTCAGAAAAAACCGATAAAAGGCTACGCGAAATAGCCTTTCTTTTCTATCTTGTTTCTTCTTTCTTTTAGTAAGAAATGATATGCGTAATGCGGTATCTTTTGGGGCTTTTTTAACATGAGACGGGCTTTGTCTCTCCCTTTTCTTTCACTTTTTCTTTCCCTCTTTTTCCTCCCTTATTATTTTGCCCTTGCCAAAATGTCCTCCCAAGGTGGGCGAAGGCACCTTAAAAACATGTGTGCATACGAGCCGCAGTGAACCAATTGATTGGCCATCAGAACTCTTGGTAGAGTCATCAGTTTGATTTCTAATTACTCAGATCATTAACCTTGTTAATGGATGTCTGTTGAGATATTGTTCACATGTTATTCTTTTACAAAAAAAACACAGACCGGATAAACATTCTTTCCTAATAGTAATAATAGTTTTTTTGTGGAATTTTGGTAAAATTAATTAATTAATCTTTTTCTCGCATGAATAGCCTACTAAGGCAAAAGAAAGTCCGTGATTTAAAACCGTATAGACATCTCTTTGCCCAACAAAAAATCCGAATGATGTTTCCACTATACAGTTTATACGATTTAGGAGTGGCTGTTGATTTATCTTATATACATGCATATTTGTCATCGGTTTCATTACGACCACTTTATACATCGATCTGTCATTTTGTCCGATGTTCAACCTTTTGTCGACGGACACAATTATATTCTACGGGCGGACGGACATCTTAGAAAATGTATAGGCAGATTTATTTTTCATATCAAACATAACATTTTGAAAATAAAATAATTTTCAAACATTTTTCTTCTTTACAAGATGTTCACAAATTGGCAAACATTTAAAAGAATTTCAAAAAAATTCAAAAATTTCTTTAAAAAATCACCATTTATGAGTCGGTCGGGCACGTAGATAAGATTTTTCGTATTGGCCTTAAAAGCTATATTTCAGCATGTCAAATTGACCTAATGCACCTCTCCGGTATGTCCGCCATAAAACATATCTAAACTATCGGCTAAAGTGTTGCCAAACATGAAATAGCAGATGAATAGCCCAATAAAGTGATAAATCAGATGCCCAATGTGTTCGTGTGGATGGGACGATGAGAAGTCCGATTCATAAAGATATACCGAGCTGAGAGCGTAGCTTGAAAATGTGACAACACTATAATGTAGAGCAGGGTTATTGCTATACCAAAGACGGTAAACCGTCTTTGCTGCTACTAAGGTTCAAAGGGTCACAGTTTCGGGCTTTTTTAGGAGGCACGAGTTTAGGGAGCGTCCATTAATACTTTGGTGGGAGGGGGGCTGGCATTTCTTTTTGATACATCAACACTTTTTGACCCACCCTTTTCTTAATACTGGACCCGAAACTTTTTGACATGCTTAAAAAGAAAGATTGCGCCCTTCATTGTGTTGTGTTCATGGATTTCAGTCGCTGTTAAGCTATAAGGAACACATTTTTGGGATCGCAATTAAGTAAGTCCCTTGTCTAAATTATGAACAATGTTTGGTCTTTAACATGTTTAGAAATAATATACACATAAGCTTGATTGATATATAAGCCTAAAGTAGATTTTCGATATAATTGAGTTGTGTTAATTAGCTCGTGAAAATCGGTCAAATGATCGTTCTACTCAATTTGTATGGCAATATTATAAAAAGTATAAATAGGTATTTTTTTGGATTATGCCTTAAATGGAAAGGCTTGCTGCTGAATTAAGTGACCTAGTTTTAAACCTCACTTGTGTCTTCCTTGCTCGCCATTGCATATCATTGAAACATGAAATAACGCCATTTCTAACTAGGAGGGGGAATATTTTTAAGATTGTCATAATATTTAGACGTTACAGAAAGAACAAATATGAAGAAAGTCGGGATAGATAAAGCCGACCGACCATCCATCATTCATTCGTATCATCACAATATAATAATAACACAAACATGTCGTTATGATGTAGTCTGGAAATAAAGCAGTTGAACTGTTGGTATCACTGCACTAGTTTTCTTCATTTGGGGGGAGGGGGGGGGAGCGGATTTTGTCAAAAGTGGACCTTTTCCCCCCAAAATATGGACCTTTTTACTTACCAGGCTGCGAATTTTGTAAAAGTGGACCTTAATACTAAAATGTTGACCTTTTTCAGCAGAAGAGCGTAAAAACCCAATTATTTCGCCCCGCTACACTCGCAAACAAAATTGTTGGGACCTTTTGGGGACTTTTGGGATTTGGGAGGGGGCTGGTTACGGGCCTGTTCATAAGATATTACAGGGACGAACCGTGGGGTGGGGGGGCCGCACTGTCATTTATAAGAAGGAACAGACGATGATGGATACATATTTTCAATCTAACATATCATCTGACATGATCTGACTCGACAGAATTGTAAGCCCGAAATGTTTTCCGTGAGGTGAAATTGCCATCTTAAACTGGAGGTGATTTTTTCCATCTTAAACTGGAGATGATTTTTCCATCTTAAACTGGAGGTGATTTTCAATCTTAAACTGGAGGTGATTTTCCATCTTAGTGATTTTCCATCTTAAACTGGAGGTGATTTTCCATCTTAAACTGGAGGTGATTTTCCATCTTAAACTGAAGGTGATTTTTCATCTTAAACTGGAGGTGATATTCCATATTAAACTGGAGATTATTTTTCATTTTAAACTGGAGGTGATTTTCCATATTAAACTGGAGGTGATTTCCCATCTTAAACTGTGTCGGTGATTTCCCATCTTAAACTGGGGGTGATTTCCCATCTTAAACTGGCGGTGATTTCCCATCTTAAACTGGCGGTGATTTCCCATCTTAAACGGGAGGTGATTTTCTATCTTAAACTTGGATGATTTTCCATCTTAACTGAAGGTGATTTCCCATCTTAAACTGAAGGTGATTTTCCATCTTAAACTGAAGGTGATTTTTCATCTTAACTGGAGGTGATTTTCCATCTTAAACTGGACGTGAATTTCCATCTTAAACTGGAGGTGATTTTCCATCCTAAACTGGGGGTGATATTCCATCTTAAACTGGAGGTGATTTTCCATCTTAAACTGGAGGTGATTTTCCATCTTAAACTGGAGGTGATTTTCCATCTTAAACTGGAGGTGATTTTCTATTTTTTTAACTGGAGGTGATTTTTCATCTGTAACAGGAGGTCATCTTAAACTGGGCGTCATTTCCTATCTTAAACTGGCATGACTGGAGGTGATTTTCCATCTTAAACTGGAGGTGATTTTCTATCTTTAACTGGTGATGATTTTCCATCTTAAACTGGAGGTGATTTTCCATCTTATACTAGAGATGATTTTCCATCTTAAACTGGAGGTGATTTTCCATCTTAAACTGGAGGTGATTTTCTATTTTTTTAACTGGAGGTGATTTTCCGTCTTAAACTGGAGGTGATTTTCTATTTTTTTAAATGAAGGTGATTTTCCGTCTTAAACTGGAGGTGATTTTCTATTTTTTTAACTGGAGGTGATTTTTCATCTGTAACAGGAGGTCATCTTAAACTGGGGGTATGTCCATCTTAAACTGGCATGACTGGAGGTGATTTTTCATCTTAAACTGGAAGTGATTTTCTGTCTTATACTGGTGATGATGTTCCATCTTAAACTGGAGGTGATTTTCCATCTTATACTAGAGATGATTTTCCATCTTAACTTCCCTGGGGTTGATTTTCCATCTGAAACTAGGGGTGATTTCCGTGAGGTGAATTTCCATCTTAAATTGAAGGCGATTTTTTTGTCTTAAACTGGAAGGGATTTTCTACCTTAAAATGGTAAACTGGAAGGGATTTTCTACCTTAAAATGGTAAACTGGAGGTGATTTTCCATCTTAAACTGGAGGTGATTTTCCATCTTAAACTGGAGGTGATTTTCCATCTTAAACTGGAGGTGATTTTCCATTTTAAACTGGAGGTGATTTTGCATCTTAACTGAGGTGATTTTCTATCTTAAACACACAGAAAAATGTTTACATAATTATGTTAAATATAGAACTCCATAATTATTATGTAAACCTTTCACACAGTAGGCCTATTTGTGTGAAATACTGTGTGAAAGGTTTACATAATAATTATCGAGTTCTATATTTAACATAATTATGTAAACATTTTTCTGTGTGAACTAGTGATGATTTTCCATCTTAAACTGGAGGTAATTTTCCATCTTATACTAGAGATGATTTTCCATCTGAACCTGAGGTGATTTTCCATCTTAAACTAGAGGTGATTTTCCGTGAGGTGAATTTCCATCATAAACTGAAGGTTATTTTCCATCTTAAACTGGAGGTTATTTTCCATCTTAAACTGGAGGTGATTTTGCATTTTAAACAGGAGGTGATTTTTTATCTTAAATTGGTGATGATTTTCCATCTTAAACTGGAGATGATTTTCCATCTTATACTAGAGATGATTTTCCATCTTATACTAGAGATGATTTTCCATCTGAACCTGGGGTGATTTTCCATCTTTAACTAGGGGTGATTTTCCGTGAGGTGAATTTCCATCTTAAACTGGAGGTGAATTTCCATCTTAAACTGGTAATGATTTCCCATCTTAAACTGGCATGACTGGAGGTGATTTTTTTAATCTTAAACTAGCAGTGGTTTTCCATCTTAAACTGAAGGTGATTTTCCTTAAACTATGGGTGATTTTCCAACAACGTTTGGTTTTATGATGAATTATGTTAGAATTTGTCAACTAATATTACTATTCTGCGATTTTACGTCTTAAATATTGTTAAAACCAAATAGGCGAAACTCAATTAATGTTTCAATTAATTGAAACACATGGTAGATGTGACATCTCCCTCGCATTTTCGACCCTTCACAATATATTTTGAATGGTTCTGTCGTAACATCAATGTCCTTAATAACAAATATAAGACTACATTTGCTTAAACATGTTTAAAACGTGTTAAACTTACTTTTCCATACAAATCTCTATACATTAACACTTTCCACGCGGCTATCAGTTGTACCATATATACAAAACAGATTTTTCAGAAACCTTTCCCAATTTTCAAAGTCTATCTCAAGGATAACTGAACCAATACTCGGCATGTTTGTACTTATTTCAATGCATTTCTCATGTTGATTCCAAACAATGGTAATGAAATTCAATAATTTTGACATTTTTGAAAAAAATTGGGACATTTTGGTACTTGTGTCGTCTGCAGACGTCTGCCGCGTGGAAAGTGTTAACATGATTTCATAAGGTGTGGACATTTGAGACAGGACAAGCTAGTATGACAAAACAAAAACATGAATAAAAAACTGTCATTATTTTCATCCAATTTATCCGCGGTTACCATTTTCGGTTTGGTTCATCAGATCCTAAATCTAATAAATGTTTACGCTACGAACGCCTTAATAGTACCAAACCCTTACCTCTCGGTCAGAACCATTTTAGCAATATTAATTAATGTCAAAAAATATAATTAAATTAAAATAAATAATCAATGCGTCTTTTTGGGCAAATAAGGTATCATAATGCGACTAAATAAACCACGTTTCCATCTATCATAAGATGATATACGGAATTATTGTCAATACAATTATTTAGTCGCATTATGATAGGTCTGCCCAAATCTGTTCAACATGTTTATATTTGATAACAAAATAAATTGGAAAAAAAAAATCAAAGTTATTCTTATACAATCTACTGCACCAATCGAAATGTGCTCTTTCATCTTAAACTTACTCAGCAGAGAAAACATTTTTTTGAAAAACAGTAACAAATATGGTGTTGAGTTACCGTTATGGGAATGCTTCATATTGTATACGTGATTCCATAAATACCATCCAATAAATTGTTTTAAAATAGCATTCACTTTTATAAAATAACTTAACACTTTCCACGCGGCAGGCGTCTGCAGACGACATTCCAACATTTCACAAAATGTTTCAAAAATGTCAACACTATTAATTTTATTACCATATTTGGAATCATTATGGGAAATGCATTGAAATAACAAGTACAAACATGCCTAGTATTGGTTCAGTAGGCTAATCCTTGAGATAGACTTTTAAAAATTGGGAAAGGTTACTGAAAAATATGTTTTGTATAATAATGGCAAAACAAATACTTGTAATAGCCGCGTGGAAAGTTTTAATAAATTTTGTATGTGATGTGAGGTCTTCTCTGTGAACCACCAAGTGACAATTGAAGCGTAAATTTCCGATGTAAATTTACGACGGTGTTTAAAACTATGGTTTGAAAACTCGTCTATTCCGGCGTGTTGTTAATAAATCAAGATGGCGGCGGGTTGATATTGGAATCTCAGAGGTCATGACCTCTATCAATTTTAACAGTTCAGTGTTGATTAGATAGAAAGGTCAGAAAAAGCGTCCTACATTGTGAAACTTGTATGGCAAACTTTTTCACGGGTTTCACAAACAGACCTGATTACCACAGAAGTTACCACCTTTTTTTGATACTGCGTAGAAAAGACTTATCACTTACGGACGATTTTAACTGAAAAAAATGATATGATTTTATATAGGCCTAATCATTATTTTCAGGCTATAATAAGATAAAACTGCGGATCGAATAGACAATTTCAAATCGAAGTTTTCCGAAACTTATGACTCACGACTCGCCTGGATGACTCGGAGTCATCCCAGACAACCTCCGAAACAATAGTCACCAGATTCAATCCCAAAGCCACAATTGTATCCGCGGGTAAAAGAAAATCGAAATTTGGGATTATCGTCTGCATGCGAACCTATTCTGCGCATCTCGTCTTGTCAGAAAGCCTACTCCACATGACCAGAATTTCCGGAGTTTTCCGATTTCAAAGTGGTCTATTGAGACACTGATTCGGATTTTGTTTTAATGCAATAGCTGTTGTGGTGTTTTTTTTAGTTTTCTCGAATTGGGACTCGTGAGAGAGGTGGTTGGTAGGCTATGCAGTTGTATAAACTTATACACATGCAAGTTGTTGTTTTGGTGGTTTTTGTTGTTATTTGTATTTCCTGTAGCTGGCTTCAATATTGGCGATAAGCTCTTTCGACCAACCACATAATTATAGGCCTAGCCTATATGAGTTTGAACTAAAAATGAGCTAAGCAGTGAATTACAACTCAACCCAAATTCTTTTTGCTGGTCCAAAATAAATGAAAGTTCTACACTGAGAAGACAAAGGCCTAATCAAAAAATGATTGAATACAAGCTTGCCGCCCCAGCAAAGAACATGTTTAGACTAAGGTCAATAAAATGTGTAAAAATACAGAACAGTTAATAATTGATTTGAAATTAGATGGGCCGTTACATCTAACACGTACACGATACATTATAGCTATGGGCTTCATGGTCAATTATGCACAGATAAAAACTCATAAAATTGCAATAAATTGACGTTAATTAAAGTATGATCATTGTATTGTAAATATCTTCATCATCTGTTAATTAATTTTCACGCTGTCTTTTTGAATTCAAGCAAATAGGTTGTCATCTGGTATAGGCGCATTGCATTTCTCACCGCATTCCCGGATCCCGCATGACGGAGTTTTATATACATCGCGAAGAAAGTAATCAAGACTGAATAATTGCTGGTTGGACAATGTTTGGATGGCGTGCCGCTATTCTTCAAAATGTCATACAAAAACTTCATCATTGACGTTTTGAAGGACATATCAAACGTTCTGAAACTGGTGCAGAACACTAAATGAAAACAAGAGTTTCATTTAAAAACGATAGCCTAATAGTAATACGCACAAGTGCCCAAAATTATCGAACACTCATATACCGATACCGAACATTTATCAAAAACTATTATAGGCCAATCTGAAAGTGTGTTTAAATCAAAAAGTTGTTTCGGAAATAGTGTACTTTGGTCATTTTATGTCCCAGCAGCAAATACAGGCACTTGTATTCCACCGTGTTTTATCATGTTTATAGGGGAGAGCGGGGAGTGTTAACACCTAGGGGCAGGTTCGCCCGACCACGTGATTCTTATCATTGCGGCCACTGGTTGAATTTGATGAACACACAATATGTTCCGCTGTTTGTTGCGATCTTCCCATTGTAACATGGCTGATCTCCGTATAATGTTTGTCAAATTATCATCAAATAACTAGTTTTACACCCCAAAAGCGGATTTTCTTCCATTTTTGATATTGATTTTTTTCTAAAGATATTCGTACAGAAGATTTTAATGTAAATCATCATTAGTTA
Source organism: Ophiura sarsii (assembly GCA_035610835.1). Classification (NCBI taxonomy): domain Eukaryota; kingdom Metazoa; phylum Echinodermata; class Ophiuroidea; order Amphilepidida; family Ophiuridae; genus Ophiura; species Ophiura sarsii. The sequence continues at coordinate 55,210,215 of CM069452.1, forward strand.
GGCATGGATAGATTACGAAGATAATATTTTAAAGGTGGTAGACCTATTTATTATAATTTTAAAATTCTAAATGCATATTCCGTAAAAATGACCCCACCCTTAAATTGTGGACTCTCTAAATGTCATTTTGGAAGAAAATCACATTGCATAACAAATGTGTATATATATATATATCTATTTGATACTTTATGAAGCCTACTTATGAGACCATGGCGAACTTGCCCTGGCTTATGGACGAACTTGCCCCGGGTCGGGGCAAGTTCACCATTTTTGACACATGTCTTTATCTCTCACCTAAAGACCCTTTACTTAGCAAATTTCTCCCCCCCCCCCCCCAAAAAAAAACAAACCCTTCTTTAGAACTTGAACTTGAAGATTGCAAATTTCTCACCAAACGACCCTTATATCGGGCATGTTGTCACTTATATTAGACCCCTACTGTTTGCGTATTAACGCGCCCGTCCGTTTTACCTGTCTGTATCCACTTTTTTTTATTAGGGACGCACCATTTGATATCCAGGTAGGACGGGCATGAAGTTTTTTGAAGAAGAAAAAAAACTTGACCAACTATCCAGGAGAAGAAGAAAATAAATTGGCCCACTGATGAGTAAAACAATATATCTGCTCCACTCAACTCAAAATAAAGGAAAACATTTAAAAATAGAGAGAAAAAAAATGTCGCCGCCTTCGACTGCCAACACAAAAAAATCTGCCCTACCCAAACTTTCATTTGATTGCCCCGTCCCCCCCCCCCCGTCCCCCCCCCCCCCCCCCCCCCCCGCCCCCCTGTATATCAAATGGTGATTCCCTAATACAGTGCACCCTGGGTCTTCATTGGTTCAGGGACAATTGGTTTGACTGTTTCTTACTACAGATCCCCAAAGCACACCGCTTATTACACCACCCATCACCCTTTGTTAACCTTAGAAGAATAGCGCAATTAGGCCAATTATTCTCCTGACACTTACGTTCTATAAACCTAAACGTTGTTTCTATTTTGGACAAAAACTAACGATCTCAACCGCCATAATCCGTTTGGAGAGCTTGTCGGATTATCGATTATTGATGATTGATAATTTTTTGATTGTCAGGTAAGCGATTCAGATAAAAGAAGTTGTTTTCCGCGTGACCAGGTCTTCCTTCGTTCTCCTCTTCAAGGGTTTTAAAGTCTTTGGCGTCTTAACTTAAGGACGTCATCTTGAAAGAGTCGGCCTCATTCTGAAATCCAAATATCGGCCTTCGTGGTAACTTAGGCATGAAATCGGCAAACAATTCAAAGAAGGTTGACGGGCAAGAAATGGCATAAGGGCCTAATATTTGCTTTGTTGGCGCCCCGCAGGACGTCTCCCGATGGTAGTAAAATGCCGCTGAGATCCAAAAGAAAAAATCTTTATTATTGATGGGTTTTATCATTGTAGTTATAAAAAATATCATATTGATGAAATTTATTTGACAAGACGATTGACTCTAATCAATAGGTTAACTTATCATGCTTATAGACCTACCGTTTATATAGCAAGTTACAATTGAGTGTTTAATTCAATAATATATAACAATATATGCCTATAATATCGGCCTATATAGGCCTAATTACATAGGCTTATTGTACAGTGTTTATCGAAAAGTGGTGTATGATTTATAATTGCATATTAGTAGATTTATAAAAGTTTCTAATTATGTTATATTGTATAATGTTATCGCCTGGTGTAATATAATATATCAGGAAAGGTGAGAGATGTTATTCAAAGTCGTTATTCTTAATTGGCGCATTTACGTCGAAGAGGGTTGTGTGATCTGAAAACGAGGCTAGCGATTAAGCCAAGACGAGAGTGCTGTATAGTTTTTCAATGGGTGAACTTTGCACTAATATCATGAACAATTCTTCGTACTTCTGAGCTGTTCATTATTTGACCTTATTACATTGGTGAACTAAACTTGAACGTATAAACTATTTATTTCCACTAGTTTGAAATGAAATGTTTGCTGCCGGTAACCAACACTATCTAGGGAAAATGTAGAAGTTCACAGTTCATTACATTGCAGTAAAAGTGCTAGATTGTAATGCCACTTATTCGATTCTCGTATCCCTCCCTCACTTTCTGGGATATGGTCAAACATGTTTTTAAATCAATTTTCATAGATTAATGAGTTTCTAATACTGAAATGTCAGTGGTTCACAGGCCTAATTATGTATTAATCAACTAACAGGCACTTTCAAGTGTTTTATAGAATTCTAGGGGTCTAACCCTAACAATAAGTTGGGTACACACGTGCACGGTGGTTTTTTAAGCGGTTCATCCATACCATACCCATACGGTACCTAAAAGAGGCATCTCCAAACGATGGTTTTCAATCAATGTTGCTGGAAATAGAATTATTTCCAACGAAGCGCGATTGAGCCAAATCCTTCGAAGGGCGCCATTACCATGATTACAGGGCCCGTTGTGCAGACCAGCAAAGGGCCTATTTTATAGCTGTTCTAAATATTGAATTAGGGATTTTCGTCGCTTTCGTGTATGTCGAAGCGGAGGCAAAATTATTTTCCGTAAACAACATTTGAATAGGGGCGAAGCGGGAGTCAAAGTCCGATAGTAGGGTGGGGTGGTTGCCACCTTACAATTGTTTTAAATCGCCATTTTGAAAAATATTTTAATTGTATAGAATAGAATAGAATAGAATAGAATAGAATATTGACATTCACCAAACATTATGGTATAATCAAAGTAACGATACATAATAAACAAGAATAAAATACATGTAAGGCTGTAAGCACCATTCATATAATAAAGTGATATAATGCATATTCATTGCAAACTGTAAAGTGGCACAAAGTTGATTTTTGGTATAGCTTTAGTTAATTGGTCATATCTCAAGATTGACAAAACCAAATCAGATGAATAAACGGCATATGAAATCTAAGCGTTTAGTCTATCAATATGTATACAATTGTTACACCAAATTCTAGAAGTTCATGGTCAATAAGTTGGGTAAACACGTGTACGGTTTTTTTTGAGACACCCTGTATTGGAAAATGTTCGGGAAATTGTTTACATGTTTTGTGTGTAGAACAGTTTTTTCCTTGCCGCACTGAATCTCACTAAATCTCACTGCCAGAAACTATCTCCACGCACGTGCTGCTGCATTGCCTCGATGACGTCACCTATCGCAGGCATATGTGGGCACGGAGTTTGTGCCCGCATATGCGCTAGGGAGTTAGCTCAGTTGGTAGAGGAACAGACTTGGGTGCGGATGGTCCCGCGATCGAATCCCGGGGGGTGCTGGGTAATTTTTTGAGTCAAAAAAAATAGTACTTTTCCCCCCTCCCCCCGATACGCACAAAAAACTAGCTTTACTGGTTAGGGATAAAGCTATGTGCGTGAAATCCAAGCTTACCATGCTTACGTCGTCCTCACAAATGCAAAGCATTGCGAATACATACACGGCAAAGTTCCTTTGAGATCCTTAATCCCAATATTCGCATCAGACCTGTGGGTACAATTAGCGTGACTGATTACGCCTCCTCCGGGACTCTCCATCTTGATCGTCGTCTGCCTACGCTATCTGCGATGTGTCTTATTATACACTGACGCCCTAGTACACGCCTCATTTAATGTCGCGGTAACGAGACCTCCGATAAGCCCAAACAAGGTTGGGATCAGTGACCTCTAACCTCTTACATCGGGATAATGTTACCAAAGAAGGCCGACCCTAGTCATCGTAATGATAATTGAGGTGCCAAACGATGAAAATGGCACCTTTGCTATACCAAAAAATGCTTGTATTGAATGGGGAAAGTTTTTGGCGGCAATATGGGAGTCATTTAAGAAGATTGAGTGACCAGGGTTATTTTCATAGTACAATGTTTCAATATAGGATCTGTGATCGACGTGCAAGGTGTCTAAGAAAACATGAGGGGTGTTGACCCCTGACCTGTGACTAGAAGACATTGGGTTGAACATATCCAGATGGCCTGTTGATGTTTTGAATTTGATTTTCTAAATACAGACCGGGAGGAAAACAAATATTTGAAGCATGCAGTCTTTTACAAAGTGACACAAGAGGGCGCCTATTCGTTACATTCGCTATAGACTTGAAAAAAAGTTGGCAACTTGTCATGTTGCCTTTTTGGATAAAATGAATGGCTGCCTATACAAAAAGGATCTCTCCCCTATACGCCAAGGAGGGGCAGGCACGTCAATCTTCTCGGGATATGCATAAGGCCTACATACTAACTCTTGAGAACCGCCCCCTTACTCAGCCTTTAGTGCTGTCACAAATTGACCGCTAATATTTAAGAACTGTCCACAAACCATGCACTCTAACTTCATTCTATTCAACATGCTCCCATATGCATGATATGCTCCAATACACTAATCAAATTCTAACCAAATCCTAATGACTTTTACAAGATACATATCAAATACCCATTTTTAATATGGCACCTCATCAAACATTTGACAAGGCACCTCATCAAATGGCCTAATTGATCAATGATGTCACCGTAATTCGTGATCTTTTCCAGGGGGTTAAGTTAAGTTGCAACTTTGAAACTTAAATGTCTAATTGTTAGGATTTTGCCGAAAATGCGTCCAGTATTGTTGTTTTGTAAAGATTTAATTAATTCGGCAACATGTCACTCGGCACTGTGGCCTTGTGGGTTACAGCGCTTTCTTTAAATCGTAGCGTTCGCATTAGTGGCGGTATAGTCTCAGGTCGGGGGTTCGAGTCCCGGTCCCGCTGAATTTCCGATATTTGTAAATGAATTGATTAGAATCTCGGCATCAAAAAGTTGATTAGATTGTCCGTTAATATAGGCCTAGAACTAACAATTCTATGTCAATCTTAACGGAGAATCTAATCACACGTTTGATGCGAAGACTCTAATCAATTCATTTACAAATATCGGAAATTCAGCGGGACCGGGACTCGAACCAGTGTTAGGACTCGCCGCACCGCTTCATGACACTGGGAGTTTTGGAGTTTTGAGTCGGTTGAGTCATTATGTTCTGCTCTCATTGTTGGTACAGTGCGAAACCAGTCAAGTTCAATAATAGGCATAAATTTGATGAACGAGGAAAGGAGAACGATTTCGAATTGTTAAAAATGCACATTGCTTCTGTTATGTCTATTTTAATATTTATTACTTTCCACCTCATCTATTCACAGGAAATCTTTTCGAAAATATAGGGAAGGCCTAGTTACACACGCATCCAATTTGTAACCGACCGCGATTCCGTTAAAAAGTAGGACCTTTTAGCCTTTTTCTATCACCGCCTATAAAAGATTGTAAAATTGCATTTTAACATGTCAACATTATGATATAACCAAAGATAACGGTGCAAACATTTTGTAAATGACATTGAACGTCTCGCCGCCTAGAACTGCCTCATATGGAAAAGCCATATATCACATCTATAATGTTTCAATATAAGCTTTTTGCCTCATTGGAAATCAACTGACCATGTCCAGTTCCCGGCACAATCGGTGTGACTTCCGTATGGTGCGAAGCATTGCTAAGGGACTGTCATCAAATAAATGTTAGGGGTCGCGTGTTGAATGAAATGACAGATTACAGCTTATAAAGTGATTTAGAGAAAGAAACTTCTTTTTTTCAAAAGCTAGGCGCGCCTTTATAGAACATTTTTCTTTTCATTCACAATTGTTTACACCAAAATTAAAAACAAAACAAAAGTTTAAAGTAAACCCTTTTGTAGACTTGCTCGCTTTTGATATAGTTGTGATTTCATCACCAAGGTTGAGACTTTGATATTAGAGTAAAAAGACCAAAATGTAAAAGCAAACATATTTGTCTAATTACCCCTATAAAATATTAGACGTGAAAGATGTTCTCTTCCGATATTAAGCTACAAATATGTTGCATCCATTAGGCCTATAACAATATTTTGAAAAAGTTACTCAAGGTAAGGAATATGACCCAATTCAATCCCTATTCTTATCAACATTGAGATTTTGATATCAGAATAAAGCCCTATTTGTCTTGAAAACTCTGCACTGAGAAATGTTCCCTTGAATAGATGCATTCAAAGCTAACAAATATAGATATAAATATATTTGCACCGGTTATTCAAGGATTTAATGGCCAGATCCAATTCCCATTTTCCCCATCAAAATATTGAGATTTTGATATCGCAATAAAGTTCAAATTTGTCTCAATTGAGATTTTGATATTGAAATAAAGCTCGTGTTTATCTCAATTTAATATAACCTCTACAAAATATGTTATTAGAGCTGGGAGATGATTCCTGCGGGTGCCACAGGGTGTCTCAAAATAATTTATAATGGGAGCGTTGTATACAATACCAGCGATAGCCTATAATGGTCAGAGCATGCTTGTTTCTCACTTCTACATAATCAGCTCTCTACTTTAATTCAATGCATGTACCATATAGCTTAGTATATCAAAATATCGCACAAACGAAATGTTTTTAGACACTAGTTTCCTGATCATTTGCACGTTACTTTATATTTGTGATGGAAGATACTTGACAGCAGGTTCACAATTCTGAGTCCATTGCTTCTCTGCTACAGTTTTGTAACCTATAAAATAACATTTGAGCTTCCTTTCAATTTGAAATAGAAGTGTTAGTTCTCTTTGTTGATATTTAGGTCTTTCACGAAGCCCTCCATTGATATATGGCCACCGTTCTCATTCAATTTAGACACGCTACAGTAACAGACATGTCTTAATGATTTAACTTATAATAAAACCCTAACCCTAATCCTAACTCTAACTCTAATCATAATCTTATCTCTAACCCTGACCGGATCATCATCTTAACCCTAACACCCTAACCCTGATCATAATCATAACTCTAACCCTAACCCTTACCCTAATCACAATCACCCTAACCCTACTCATAATCATGAAGCCCTCCATTGATATATGGCCACCGTTCTCATTCAATTTAGACACTCTGCAGTAACAGACATGTCTAAATGTAACCCTAATCCTAACTCTAACTCTAATCATAATCGTAATCATAACCCTAACCCTAACCCTGATCATAATCATAACCCTAACACCCTAACACCCTAACCCTGATCATAATCATAACCCTAACCATAATCATAATCACCCTAACCCTACTCATAACCCTAACCCTAACCCTCCGGGGTTAGGTTTATGATTATGATCAGGGTTAGGGTTAGGGTGTTAGGGTTATGATTATGATCAGGGTAAGGGATAGGGTTAGAGTATGGGTTAGGTTTACGATTATGATCAGAGTTCTGGTTAGGGTAAGGGTTAGGGTTATCTGGTTCTGGTTCTGGTTATGGTTCTGGTTATAATTATGATTAGGGTTAGGGTTATTTGGTTAGGGTTAGGTTTAGGGTAATGTTAAGAGTTAGGGTTATGATTAGCGTTAGGGTTATACCCCTGTCACACATACGGCGATCAGGCCTTGCGCTCTCGTTGCGCTGAAAAAAAGATCAAAACGCCATGCAAAACGCAGTAAGGTCACTAAGAACCGATTGGGAACGCAGTGGACACCATCTAGAACGTAGGAGCTATTATAGTGTTGAAGTTGAGAGCATATTAGTGTGTAACCTGGTCAGTTACTTATTTTGAGGACTATATATTCCTTGTAGTAGCTCTACAGAAGGAATAACAATGACCCATTTTTGAAGCTCTAATCACATTGCCGATACATTGATTGTTATTTAAATTCTATTTAGAGAGCATTATCCTAGCTTAGCGTAATGCGATAATGCCACTTTTGTATATAGCCATGGAAGAGTGTCAATAGGCGGGAGTTTTGAACAGGTGTATCAATAACATTGTTGAATCTGAATATATTATAATGATAGGGTCATTCAATAAGTTCTACCCCATATCTCATAATTTTGCTATTGTATAAGCCAGTTGTATGAAATATTCCACAATTGTAGTTTTGAATCTCAGCTACAAATTCATAGTAGATTAGTCAGAGTACTGGTTGTACTTTTCTGGAGATGCAGTAAAAACAAAAGGTCCATTTAGTGCAACTGAAACGGATAGAAAAACCATCCAAATGTTTCATAAGTGCTATTCATTTGGCCAATTCTAAGACACAAAACGTACCTATCGGTATTATAACCGTTCTAAAGATATCTCTTGAACAGACTACAAACAATACAAGTGACTGATATATATATATATATATATTTAGGGGGGAGGATGCCCTCTTATTAGCCAGAACCAGAGCAGGACAGCCATTAGTTTTAACCCTACCCCAGTAATTGACTATTACTATAAGAGTACACATAAGGAAAACTCAAAGTGACTATTATGTTGAGATTGAACATCCGAGGCATCACTGTGGCTTGACTTGTAACAACGAAGATTTGACTTAATAGCGGTATTCCAGTATGCTAAAGGCGTAGCAATACAAACTACGAGCTGATATTATACTATTTGCAAGCCTTACCAAAGTTAATATTGCCTACAATCTGATTTATACATGATAATACAGTATTATATTCAGAAAAAACACACAAAAAACATAAGTTATCTTTAGAGTAATTTCTGTGTCCGTTGTCCCAAAATCTCTCTGGTTTTGATCGCATCATAACAAGTGTGAGAAAGATACCGAATATCATTTACTATAAAAGTGTAGCCATGATTCAGAACTATACTTATGACAAAGTTTATGAGGCAGCTGCCATTCATATTGACGATGTTATGCGTGAAGAGGTAGAACTTATTGAATGACCCTCGTATCATTAATGACATTTTGATATTCAACTTGTCAAAACAAGTCAGTATTATTCAAATCATCACCACGAGTACAATACCAAACACATGTTAAAACTAATAATTCAAGGGATTAGACTCTATCCATGCATGTCTTTGTCTAAAGAATGCTCAGTCTGTTCTTGGAGTTTGACGAGTGAACAACTACACAGGCTGACAGGACAGGACAGCGCTCTGAAAGCGCCGAACAACACGCTTGTTTTGTGCATGCACAAAACAAGCGTAGTACACTGGCGCTTAAGGGCGACCATGGGGACCCTCTCACGACCCTCTCACGTCCTAGCCAGTTCCCACTGCGTCACCGAGGGGTTCGTAGGGATCTTGATGCGTTTGTCTTGGCGTTTTGATAATGTTTTAGCGTAATCCAAGCGCCGGCCTGATCACAGCATAATGTAAGAGGGTTTAAGTGACATTGACTTAAAAATAGACAATTTGGGACAGTTTTCTGCGCTCTCGCGGCGTGCTATATATACATATTTTGATACTTTTTTGAGCGCAGTGCAGTCGCTGGCCTGATCGCCGTATGTGTGACAGGGCCTTAAGGTTATGATTAGGGTTAGGGTAATGATTAGGATTAGGGTGAGGGTTATGATTAAGATCAGGATTAGGGATAGGGTTAGAATTAGGGTTAGGGTTAGTATAAGGGTTAGGGTTAGGGTTAGTATTAGAATTAGGGTTAGGGTTAGGGTTAGGTTAAGAGTTAAGCTCAGGGATAGGGTTAGGGTTAGAATTTGGATTAGGGTTAGGGTTAGGGTTAGGTAGGGTTATAATTAGGGTTAGGGTTAGTATTAGGGTTAGGATTAGTAATAGGGTTAGGGCTATGGTTAGGGTAAGGTAAGGGTTGGAAATAGGGTTAGGGTTAGGGTTAAGGTTTGAGTTAAAATCAGGGATAGGGTTAGGGTTAGGGTTAGAATTTGGATTAGGGTTAGGATTAGAATTAGGGTTAGGGATAGGGTTAGAATAAGGGTTAGGGTTAGAATTAGGGTTAGTATAAGGGTTGGGGTTAGGGTTAGAAATAGGATTAGGGTTAGGGTTAGGGTTAGGATTAGTGTAAGGGTTACGGTTATGGTTATGGTTAGGGTTAGGGTACGCGTTAGATCTTGTATAAGGATTAGGGTTAGGGTTAGGGTTAGAATTTGGATTAGGGTTAGGGTTAGGGTTAGGGTTAGGGTCAAAATCAGGGATAGGGTTAGGGTTAGGGTTAGAATTTAAATTAGGGTTAGGGTTAGAATTAGGGTTAGGGTTGGAAATAGGGTTAGGGTTAGGGTTAAGGTTAGAGTCAAAATCAGGGATAGGGTTAGGGTTAGAATTTAAATTAGGGTTAGGGTTAGAATTAGGGTTAGGGTTAGGGTTAGGGTTAGAATTTGGATTAGGATAAAGGTTAGGGTTAGGGTTAGAATTAGGGTTAGGGTTAGGGTTACGGTTAGAGTCAAAATCAGGGATAGGGTTAGGGTTAGGGTTAGAATTTAAATTAGGGTTAGGGTTAGAATTAGGGTTAGGGTTAGGGTTAGGGTTAGAATTTGGATTAGGGTAAAGGTTAGGGTTAGGGTTAGAATTAGGGTTAGGGTTAGTATAAGGGTTAGGGTTAGAATTAGGGTACGCGTTAGGGTTAGAATTTGGATTAGTGTAAGGGTTAGGGTTAGAATTAGGGTTAGGGTTAGTATAAGGGTTAGGGTTAGAATTAGGGTACGCGTTAGGGCTTGTATAAGGATTAAGGTTAGGGTTAGGATTAGGGTTAGAGTTAGGGTTAGAATTTGGATTAGGGTTAGGGTTAGGATTAGGGTTAGGGTTAGGGTTAGGGTTAGGGTTAGGGTTAGAATCGGGGATAGGGTTAGGGTTAGGGTTAGAATTTAAATTAGGGTTAGGGTTAGGGTTATGGTTAGGGTTAGGGTTAGAATTAGGTTATGCGTTAGGGTTAGGGTTAGGGTTAGGATTAGTAATAGGGTTAGGGCTATGGTTAGGGTAAGGGTAAGGGTTGGAAATAGGGTTAGGGTTAGGGTTAGGGTTAAGGTTTGAGTTAAAATCAGGGATAGGGTTAGGGTTAGGGTTAGAATTTGGATTAGGGTTAGGATTAGAATTAGGGTTAGGGTTAGGGTTAGAATTAGGGTTAGGGTTAGAATTAGGGTTAGTATAAGGGTTAGGGTTAGGGTTAGAAATAGGATTAGGGTTAGGGTAAGGGTTAGGATTAGGGTTAGAATTAGGGTACGCGTTAGGGTTAGAATTTGGATTAGTGTAAGGGTTAGGTTAGGGTTAGGGTTAGGGTTAGAATTAGGGTACGCGTTAGATCTTGTATAAGGATTAGGGTTAGGGTTAGGGTTAGGGTTAGGGTTAGAGTTTGGATTAGGGTTAGGATTAGAGTTAGGGTTAGGGTTAGGGTTAGGGTTAGGGTTAGGTATAGGGTTAGGGTTAGGGTTAGGGTTAGGGTTAGGGTCAAAATCAGGGATAGGGTTAGGGTTAGGGTTAGAATTTAAATTAGGGTTTGGGTTAGAATTAAGGTTAGGGTTAGGGTTAGGATTAGGGTTAGGGTTAGGGTTAGGGTTAGGGTTAGGGTCAAAATGAGGGATAGGGTTAGGGTTAGGGTTAGAATTTAAATTAGGGTTTGGGTTAGAATTAAGGTTAGGGTTAGGGTTAGGGTTAGGATTAGGGTTAGGGTTAGGGTTAGGGTTAGGGTTAGAATTTGGATGAGGGTTAGGGTTAGGGTTAGGGTTAGAATTTGGACTAGGGTAAGGGTTAGGGTTAGGGTTGGAATTAGGGTTAGGATTAGTATAAGGGTTAGGGTTAGAATTAGGGTACGCGTTAGGGTTAGAATTTGGATTAGTGTAAGGGTTAGGGTTAAGGTTATAATTACGGTTAGGGTTAGTATAAGGGTTAGGGTTAGGGTTAGAATTAGGGTACGCGTTAGGGTAAGTATAAGGGTTAGGGTTAGGAATAGGGTTAGGGGTAGGGTTAGGGGTAGGGTTAGGGTTAGAGTTCGGGTTAGGGTTAGGGTTGGAAATAGGGTTAGGGTTAGGGTTAGGGTTATGGTTAGGGTTAGAATTTGGATAAGGGTTAGGATTAGGGTTAGGGTTAGGGTTAGGGTTAGGGTCAAAATCAGGGATAGGGTTAGGGTTAGGGTTAGAATTTAAATTAGGGTTAGGGTTAGAATTAGGGTTAGGGTTAGTATAAGGGTTAGGGTTAGGGTTAGAATTAGGGTACGCGTTAGGGTTAGAATTTGGATTGTGTAAGGGTTAGGGTTAGGTTTAGAATTATGGTTAGGGTTAGTATAAGGGTTAGGATTAGGGTTAGAATTAGGGTACGCGTTAGGGTTAATATAAGGATTAGGGTTAGGGTTAGGGTTAGAATTCGGATAAGGGTTAGGGTTAGGGTTAGGGTTAGAATTAGGGTTAGGGTTGGGGTTAGGGTTACGGTAAGGGTTAGGGTTAGGGTTAGGGTTAGGGATAGAATTAGGGTACGCGTTAGGGTTAGAATTTGGATTAGTGTAAGGGTTAGGGTTAGGGTTAGGGTTAGGGTACGCGTTAGATCTTGTATAAGGATTAGGGTTAGGGTTAGGGTTATGGTTGGAGATAGGGTTAGAATTTGGATTAGGGTTAGGGTTAGGATTAGAGTTAGGGTTAGGGTTAGGGTTAGGGTTAGGGTTAGGGTTAGGGTTAGGGGTAGGGTTAGGGTTAGGGTTACGGTTAGGGTTAGGGTTAGGGTTGGAAATAGGGTTAGGGTTAGGGTTAGGGTTAGGGTCAAAATCAGGGATAGGTTAGGGTTAGGGTTAGGGTTAGGGTTAGGGTTAGAATTAGGGTTAGGGTTAGGATAAGGGTTAGGGATAGGGTTGGAAATAGGGTTAGGGTTAGGGTTAGGGTTAGGGTTAGGGTTAGTATTAGGGTTAGGGTTAGGATTAGTAATAGGGTTAGGGCTATGGTTAGGGTAAGGGTAAGGGTTGGAAATAGGGTTAGGGTTAGGGTTAGGGTTAAGGTTTGAGTTAAAATCAGTGATAGGGTTAGGGTTAGGGTTAGAATTTGGATTAGGGTTAGGATTAGAATTAGGGTTAGGGTTAGGGTTAGAGTCAAAATCAGGGATAGGGTTAGTATTAGGGTTAGGGTTAGAATTAGGGTTAGGGTTAGTATTAGGGTTAGGGTTAGGATTAGTAATAGGGTTAGGGCTATGGTTAGGGTAAGGGTAAGGGTTGGAAATAGGGTTAGGGTTAGGGTTAGGGTTAAGGTTTGAGTTAAAATCAGTGATAGGGTTAGGGTTAGGGTTAGAATTTGGATTAGGGTTAGGGTTAGAATTAGGGTTAGGGTTAGAATTAGGGTTAGTATAAGGGTTAGGGTTAGGGTTAGGGTTAGAAATAGGATTAGGGTAAGGGTTAGGGTTAGGGTTAGGGTTAGGGTTAGGGTTAGAATTTGGATAAGTGTAAGGGTTAGGGTTAGGGTTAGGGTTAGGATTAGGGTTAGGGTTAGAATTAGGGTACGCGTTAGATCTTGTATAAGGATTAGTGTTAGGGTTAGGGTTAGGGTTAGAGTTAGGATTAGAATTTGGATTAGGGTTAGGGTTAGGATTAGAGTTAGGGTTAGGGTTAGGGTTAGTATAAGGGTTAGGGTTAGGGTTAGAATTAGGGTACGCGTTAGGGTTAGAATTTGGATTAGTGTAAGGGTTAGGGTTAGGGTTAGAATTACGGTTAGGTTTAGTATAAGGGTTAGGGTTGGGGTTAGAATTACGGTTAGGGTTAGTATCAGGGTTAGGGTTAGTGTTAGAATTAGGGTACGCGTTAGGGGTTAGGGTTAGGTTTAGGGTTAGGGTTAGGGTTAGGGTTAGGGTTAGAGTCAAAATCAGGGATAGGGTTAGGGTAAGGGTTAGGGTTAGGGTTAGTATAAGGGTTAGGGTTAGGGTTAGAATTAGGGTACGCGTTAGGGTTAGAATTTGGATTAGTGTAAGGGTTAGGGTTAGGGTTAGAATTACGGTTAGGTTTAGTATAAGGGTTAGGGTTAGGGTTAGAATTACGGTAAGGGTTAGTATAAGGGTTAGGGTTAGTGTTAGAATTAGGGTACGCGTTAGGGGTTAGGGTTAGGATTAGGGTTAGGGTTAGGGTTAGGGGTAGGGTTAGGGTCAGGGTTAGAGTTAGGGTTAGGGTTGGAAATAGAGTTAGGGTTATGGTTAGGGTTAGGGTTAGGGTTAGGGTTAGGGTTAGGGTTCGAATTTGGACAAGGGTTAGGATTAGGGTTATGGTTAGGGTTAGGGTTAGGGTTATGGTTAGGGTTAGGGTTAGGGTTAGAGTCAAAATCAGGGATAGGGTTAGGGTTAGGGTTAGGGTTAGGGTTAGGGTTAGGGTTAGAATTAGGGTACGCGTTAGGGTTAGAATTTGGATTAGTGTAAGGGTTAGGGTTAGGGTTAGAATTACGGTTAGGTTTAGTATAAGGGTTAGGGATAGGGTTAGAATTTGGATTAGGGTTAGGGTTAGGGTTAGGGTTAGGGTTAGGGTTAGAATTATGGTTAGGGTTAGTATTAGAGTTAGGGTTAGGATTAGTAATAGGGTTAGGGCTATGGTTAGGGTAAGGGTAAGGGTTGGAAATAGGGTTAGGGTTAGGGTTAAGGTTTGAGTTAAAATCAGGGATAGGGTTAGGATTAGGGTTAGAATTTGGATTAGGGTTAGGGTTAGAATTAGGGTTAGGGTTAGAATTAGGGTTAGGGTTAGGGTTAGAATTAGGGTTTGGGTTAGAATTAGGGTTAGTATAAGGGTTAGGGTTAGGGTTAGAAATAGGGTTAGGGTTAGGGTAAGGGTAAGGGTAAGGGTTAGGGTTAGGGTTAGGGATAGGGTTAGGGTATGGTTATGGTTAGGGTTGGAATTAGGGTTAGGGTAAGTATAAGGGTAAGGGTTAGGGTTAGAATTAGGGTACGCGTTAGGGTTAGAATTTGGATTAGTGTAAGGGTTAAGGTTAGGGTTAGGTTAGGGTTAGGATTAGGGTTATAATTAGGGTACGCGATAGATCTTGTATAAGGATTAGGGTTAGGGTTAGGGTTAGGGTTAGGGTTAGGGTTAGGGTTAGAGTTAGGGTTAGAGTTAGGATTAGAGTTAGGGTTAGGGTTGGAATTTAAATTAGGGATAGGGTTAGGGTAAGTGTTAGGGATAGGGTTAGAATTAGGATTAGGGTATGGGTAAGGGTTAGGGTTAGGGTTAGAATTAGGGTTAGGGTTAGGGTTAGGGTTAGGGTTAGGGTTGGAAAGAGGGTTAGGGTTAGGGTTAGGGTTAAGGTTTGAGTTAAAATCAGGGATAGGGTTAGGATTAGGGTTAGAATTTGGATTAGGGTTAGAATTAGGGTTAGGGTTAGGGTTAGAATTAGGGTTAGGGTTAGAATTAGGGTTAGTATAAGGGTTAGGGTTAGGGTTAGAAATAGGATTAGGGTTAGGGTTAGGGTAAGGGTTAAGGTTAGGGTAAGGGTAAGGGTTAGGGTTAGGGTTAGGGTTAGGGTTAGGGTATGGTTATGGTTAGGGTTGGAATTAGGGTTAGGGTAAGTATAAGGGTTAGGGTTAGGGTTAGAATTAGGGTACGCGTTAGGGTTATAATTTGGATTAGTGTAAGGGTTAGGGTTAGGGTTAGGATTAGGGTTAGAATTAGGGTACGCGTTAGATCTTGTATAAGGATAAGGGTTAGGGTTAGGGTTAGGGTTAGAGTTAGGGTTAGAGTTAGGATTAGAGTTAGGGTTAGGGTTATGGTCAGGGTTAGGGTTAGGGTTAGGGTTAGGGTTGGAAATAGGGTTAGGGTTAGGGTTAGGGTTAAGGTTAGAGTCAAAATCAGGGATAGGGTTAGGTTAGGGTTAGGGTTAGAATTTAAATTAGGGTAAGGGTTAGAATTAGCGTTAGGGTTAGGGTTAGGGTTAGGGATAGAATTTGGATTAGGGTTAGGGTTAGGGTTAGGGTTGGAATTAGGGTTAGGGTTAGTATAAGTGTTAGGGTTAGGGTTAGAATTAGGGTACGCGTTAGGGTTAGAATTTGGATTAGTGTAAGGGTTAGGGTTAGGGTTGGAATTAGGGTTAGGGTTAGTATAAGGGTTAGGGTTAGGGTTAGAATTAGGGTACGCGTTAGGGTTAGTATAAGGATTAGGGTTAGGGTTAGGGTTAGGGTTGGAAATAGGGTTAGGGTTAGGGTAGTGGTTAAGGTTAGAGTCAAAATCAGGGATAGGGTTAGGGTTAGGGTAAGAATTTAAATTAGGGTTAGGGTTAGAATTAGGGTTAGGGTTAGGGTTAGGGTTAGGGTTAGGGTTAGAATTTGGATTAGGGTAAGGGTTAGGGTTAGGGTTGGAATTAGGGTTAGGGTTAGTATAAGGGTTAGGGTTAGGGTTAGAATTACGGTACGTGTTAGGGTTAGAATTTGGATTAGTGTAAAGGTTAGGGTTAGGGTTAGGGTTAGGGTTAGAATTTGGATTAGTGTTAGGGTTAGGATTAGAGTTAGGGTTAGGGTTAGGGTAAGGGTCAGGGTTAGGGTTAGGGTTAGGGTTGGAAATAGGGTTAGGGTTAGGGTTATGGTTATGGTTAAGGTTAGTCAAAATCAGGGATAGGGTTAGGGTTAGAATTTAAATTAGGGTTAGGGTTAGGGTTAGGGTTAGAATTTGGATTAGGGTTAGGGTTAGAATTTGGATTAGGGTTAGGGTTAGGATTAGAGTTAGGGTTAGGGTTAGGGTTAGGGTTAGGGTTAGAATTTGGATTAGGGTTAGGGTTAGGGTAAGGGTTAGGGTTAGGGTTAGGGTTAGGGTTGGAAATAGGGTTAGGGTTAGGGTTAGGGTCAAAATCAGGGATAGGTTAGGGTTAGGGTTAGGGTTAGGGTTAGGGTTAGGGTTAGGATAAGGGTTAGGGATAGGGTTGGAAATAGGGTTAGGGTTAGAATTTGGATTAGTGTAAGGGTTAGGGTTAGGGTTACGGTTAGGGTTAGGATTAGGGTTATAATTAGGGTACGCGTTAGATCTTGTATAAGGATTAGGGTTAGGGTTAGGGTTAGGGTTAGAGTTAGGGTTAGAGTTAGGATTAGAGTTAGGGTTAGGGTTAGGGTTAGGGTTAGGGTTAGGGTTAGGGTTGGAAATAGGGTTAGGGTTAGGGTTAAGGTTAAGGTTAGAGTCAAAATCAGGGATAGGGTTAGGGTTAGGGTTAGGGTTAGAATTTAAATTAGGGTAAGGGTTAGAATTAGCGTTAGGGTTAGGGTTAGGGTTAGGGATAGAATTTGGATTAGGGTAAGGGTTAGGGTTAGGGTTGGAATTAGGGTTAGGGTTAGTATAAGGGTTAGGGTTAGGGTTAGAATTAGGGTACGCGTTAGGGTTAGAATTTGAATTAGTGTAAAGGTTAGGGTTAGGGTTAGGGTTAGGGTTAGGGTTAGAATTTGGATTAGTGTTAGGGTTAGGATTAGAGTTAGGGTTAGGGTTAGGGTTAGGGTTAGGGTTAGGGTTGGAAATAGGGTTAGGGTTAGGGTTAGGGTTAAGGTTAGAGTCAAAATCAGGGATAGGGTTAGGTTAGGGTTAGGGTTAGAATTTAAATTAGGGTAAGGGTTAGAATTAGCGTTAGGGTTAGGGTTAGGGTTAGGGATAGAATTTGGATTAGGGTTAGGGTTAGGGTTAGGGTTGGAATTAGGGTTAGGGTTAGTATAAGGGTTAGGGTTAGGGTTAGAATTAGGGTACGCGTTAGGGTTAGAATTTGGATTAGTGTAAGGGTTAGGGTTAGGGTTGGAATTAGGGTTAGGGTTAGTATAAGGGTTAGGGTTAGGGTTAGAATTAGGGTACGCGTTAGGGTTAGTATAAGGATTAGGGTTAGGGTTAGGGTTAGGGTTAGAATTTGGATTAGGGTTAGGGTTAGGGTTAGGGTTAGGGTTGGAAATAGGGTTAGGGTTAGGGTTAGGGTTAGGGTCAAAATCAGGGATAGGTTAGGGTTAGGGTTAGGGTTAGGGTTAGGGTTAGGGTTAGGATAAGGGTTAGGGATAGGGTTGGAAATAGGGTTAGGGTTAGAATTTGGATTAGTGTAAGGGTTAGGGTTAGGGTTAGGGTTAGGGTTAGGGTTAGGATTAGGGTTATAATTAGGGTACGCGTTAGATCTTGTATAAGGATTAGGGTTAGGGTTAGGGTTAGGGTTAGAGTTAGGGTTAGAGTTAGGATTAGAGTTAGGGTTAGGGTTAGGGTTAGGGTTAGGGTTAGGGTTGGAAATAGGGTTAGGGTTAGGGTTAAGGTTAAGGTTAGAGTCAAAATCAGGGATAGGGTTAGGGTTAGGGTTAGGGTTAGAATTTAAATTAGGGTAAGGGTTAGAATTAGCGTTAGGGTTAGGGTTAGGGTTAGGGTTAGGGATAGAATTTGGATTAGGGTAAGGGTTAGGGTTAGGGTTGGAATTAGGGTTAGGGTTAGTATAAGGGTTAGGGTTAGGGTTAGAATTAGGGTACGCGTTAGGGTTAGAATTTGGATTAGTGTAAAGGTTAGGGTTAGGGTTAGGGTTAGGGTTAGGGTTAGAATTTGGATTAGTGTTAGGGTTAGGATTAGAGTTAGGGTTAGGGTTAGGGTTAGGGTTAGGGTTAGGGTTGGAAATAGGGTTAGGGTTAGGGTTAGGGTTAAGGTTAGAGTCAAAATCAGGGATAGGGTTAGGTTAGGGTTAGGGTTAGAATTTAAATTAGGGTAAGGGTTAGAATTAGCGTTAGGGTTAGGGTTAGGGTTAGGGATAGAATTTGGATTAGGGTTAGGGTTAGGGTTAGGGTTGGAATTAGGGTTAGGGTTAGTATAAGGGTTAGGGTTAGGGTTAGAATTAGGGTACGCGTTAGGGTTAGAATTTGGATTAGTGTAAGGGTTAGGGTTAGGGTTGGAATTAGGGTTAGGGTTAGTATAAGGGTTAGGGTTAGGGTTAGAATTAGGGTACGCGTTAGGGTTAGTATAAGGATTAGGGTTAGGGTTAGGGTTAGGGTTGGAAATAGGGTTAGGGTTAGGGTTAGGGTTAAGGTTAGAGTCAAAATCAGGGATAGGGTTAGGTTAGGGTTAGGGTTAGAATTTAAATTAGGGTAAGGGTTAGAATTAGCGTTAGGGTTAGGGTTAGGGTTAGGGATAGAATTTGGATTAGGGTTAGGGTTAGGGTTAGGGTTGGAATTAGGGTTAGGGTTAGTATAAGGGTTAGGGTTAGGGTTAGAATTAGGGTACGCGTTAGGGTTAGAATTTGGATTAGTGTAAGGGTTAGGGTTAGGGTTGGAATTAGGGTTAGGGTTAGTATAAGGGTTAGGGTTAGGGTTAGAATTAGGGTACGCGTTAGGGTTAGTATAAGGATTAGGGTTAGGGTTAGGGTTAGGGTTGGAAATAGGGTTAGGGTTAGGGTAGTGGTTAAGGTTAGAGTCAAAATCAGGGATAGGGTTAGGGTTAGGGTTAGAATTTAAATTAGGGTTAGGGTTAGAATTAGGGTTAGGGTTAGGGTTAGGGTTAGGGTTAGGGTTATAATTTGGATTAGGGTAAGGGTTAGGGTTAGGGTTGGAATTAGGGTTAGGGTTAGTATAAGGGTTAGGGTTAGGGTTAGAATTACGGTACGTGTTAGGGTTAGAATTTGGATTAGTGTAAAGGTTAGGGTTAGGGTTAGGGTTAGGGTTAGGGTTAGAATTTGGATTAGTGTTAGGGTTAGGATTAGAGTTAGGGTTAGGGTTAGGGTTAGGGTTAGGGTTAGGGTTAGGGTTAGGGTTAGGGTTGGAAATAGGGTTAGGGTTAGGGTTATGGTTATGGTTAAGGTTAGTCAAAATCAGGGATAGGGTTAGGGTTAGAATTTAAATTAGGGTTAGGGTTAGGGTTAGGGTTAGAATTTGGATTAGGGTTAGGGTTAGAATTTGGATTAGGGTTAGGGTTAGGATTAGAGTTAGGGTTAGGGTTAGGGTTA